>RWGZ01001121.1:0-263454 GCA_009725065.1 Utricularia reniformis | reverse complement strand
AATTAAAGAAAGATGAATTCTCGGATAGTTCAAGCAAGAAACCAATACCATTCAAATAGCTAACCTTGTAAGAGGAGGCCCCAGAAGAGAAGTTGTAAAGTTCTCAAAATCACTTTTTTCACAGCCACGACCCTGTGTTGTATTCTCTGTAGCATTAAAGCAGATTCAAGTGAATGGTGGTGAAATATAAGAACTAGTATACTACAATTCTAACCTTGAAAGAAAGTGCTATGGAAACTCCCACAATAAATAGAAAAAATGGCATAACAAAATCAGCAAGGTTGCAGCCATTCCATGGAGCATGTGCGATTACAGGCCATTCTCCTCCAGCATCATCAACCAAAATCATTAGCTACGAATTCAGCAGTATTCAATTTTTAAGTAAAAAGAGTCATCAATTACGAAGAATATCTGAGATGAGAGAAGTTTTACCGAGACGGTGAGACCTCGAAAGGCATCCAGCGACGCCACGCGCCTTGATTGTGAGCTCAACTGCTGCTCGTGCTCCAGTAGCAGCACTGACTTGGAAACTTCAACTGGTACAGCGACGTGGTGGCGAATATCAGTCACTGAAGACGTCGCCTTTTCCTCTTCGAGCTCCATCACCGATCACGGATAGTGACCGGATTAAATTTCAATTTATAGCTTTTTTCATCAATTTACATCCACAGACTCTGTCAATTTTAGGAATAACAGAATACCAGATTCCTAATCAATTCAATTGTAAAGTCGAAGCGGAAGAATTTTAAGTGTATATTGAAGTAAAAAACAAAGTAGCAGAATACAATATATTTATAGCAGAAAGATTAACTAACTTCTTCATCTATTGACACGTGTACGATCAGATATAACCACGTTAATTCTAGTAATTTAACACGCCCCCTCAAGACGAGAGTCTTGAAGCTCTTCCATAGAATCACGATCAAATAAAGAGAATTGAGCCAAGAGTTTGCATATCCGAGGCTTGGAAAGCGACTTAGTGAAGATGTCAGCCGGCTGGTCCTGAGTGCGAATATAAAATGGTGCGATTAATCCACTGCGACAGTGATCACGTATCAAGTGACAATCAATGTAAAGGTGTTTAGTACGTTCATGAAAAACAACATTTTTGGATATTTGAATTGCGGCTTTGCTGTCTGTTCCCAAACTGATTGGCAGTGGAATTTGCACGCCCATATCCCGTAGAATAAAAGACAGCCACTTAATTTCACAGACAGTTGACGCCATGCTGCGATACTCTGCTTCTGCGGAAGATCGAGCCACTGTATTTTGTTTCTTCGTTTTCCAGGAAACTAGAGAAATGCCGAGAAATATACAATATCCAGTGAGAGAACGACGAGTATCGACACAAGTTCCCCAATTGGCATCACAATAAGCACGAAGCTTGAGTGCCGCTCCTGTTGCATAAAATAGTCCAACATAAATTGTGTCTTTCAGATAGCGAACCACATGGATTGTTGAATTCATATGAAATTCCGTAGGAGCTTGGAGGTGTTGGCTGAGCTGTTGTGTAGCATAAGCCACATCCGGTCTAGTATACGAAAGATATAACAACTTTCCAACCAACTTTCAATAAATAGATGGATCCTCAAGTAATGTTCCATTTGAAGTGAATAATGATATCCCTGCTGGTAATGGCGTGTGAGATGGCTCATCACTATCCTTTAAATAAGAATCGATAATATCTTTCATGTATTTGTGTTGTCTGATAAATATCCCAGTGTTATGGTGGAGAATTTCCAATCCGAGAAAATACCGAGCATACCCAAGGTCTTTAATTGTGTATGTGGAGTGCAGGAACTGCTTGATTAATGCAATTTCTGCTAGATCATTTCCTGATAAAAGAATATCGTCAACGTACACTAATAGGATAACCATTCCTTGAGTCGTGTGTTTGGTAAATAAGCAGGGGTCGTGTGGCGATTGAATATATCCCTGGCCATTGAGGGTAGTTGTAAATTCTAAATTCCACTGCCTCGACGCCTGCTTGAGACCATAAATCGACTTGATCAGCTTACACACTTCGGTTGAATCTACAGCAATGAAGCCAGGTGGCTGCTGCATATACACCTCAGTATCAAGGAATCCATGTAAAAAGGCATTGTTCACATCGAGTTGAAATAATTCTCATCCCATACTAGCAGCCACGGCAATTAACAGCCTCACCGTAGTTATTTTGGCAATGGGTGAAAAGACTTCAACATAATCGATCCCCTCCACTTGAGTAAAGCCTTTTGCTACGAGTCGCGCTTTGTATTTATTAATAGTTCCATCCTGATTGAGCTTCGTTTTGAAAATCCAACGACATCCCACTGCTCTTTTTCCAGACGGCAAATCACAAAGTGTCCAAGTACCATTGATTTCAAGAGCTGTCATTTCAGCTTGCATAGCTGCAGTCCAATGTGGGATTGTCAAAGCCTCTGCAACCGAGGATGGTTCTTTAATGTGAGCCAAACTAGCTAAAAAAACATCATATTCAGATAACCAAGAAGGAGGCTTGTGGATCCGCTGTGATCTCCGAAGTACCTGTGAAGTTTCTCATGATTCTGTAACTACTGTGTCAAGAGAATGATCATGATCATCACGAGTTATATTGTCTGATGGCTGTGTATATGGGACCTCTGCTTCGGTAGTGATAATGTCTGCAGGCTCATAGTCCATTAAGACTTCCTTATCAAAGTTTTCAATGCTGTAATGCATGTCCATTGAACTGCCTGTGGATGATTGTAATGTGGCATAAGGAAAAGAACTTTCAACAAAGGTGACATCCCGAGACAGAATCATTTTGCATTGTCGAATATCATACATCTTGAATATTCATTTGCTCATTGTGTATCCCATAAACACACACGGATTCCCTCTAGGGCCAAACTTGTCTGCATGAGGCTTGACAGAGGCAACATAAGCTAAACATCCAAAAAGTTCGTAAAAGGCTATATGTTGGTTTCTGCCTATGAAGTACTTCAAAAGAAGTCTTCCAATCCAATATGGATGTTGGAAGCTTGTTAATTATGTATGTTGCCGTAAGTATGGTCTCCCCCAAAAAAGAAATAGGTACTTTGGACTGAAAAATCAGTGATTTCGCCACATTTAATAGGTGTTGATGTTTCCTTTCTACCACACCATTAGATTTTGGGGAGAAATGGCATGTTCTTTCGTTTATGGATCCAAATTCTTCCATTAATGCCTGAAATGAGTGACTTGTGAACTCCCCTCCGTTGTCTAATCGTACTCGCTTCACAGTCACTCCAAATTGAGTTCTAACCATTTGGAAGAAGGCACGCATGACTGATGTGGTTATTCCTTTAGATGAAATAAGGAATGTCCAAGTAGATCTACTGTGGTCATCTACAATTGTGAGAAAAAATCTTGCTCCCAAGCTTGTTGAGGTACGATATGGTCCCCAAATATCAACGTGAATTAAATCAAAAACACAGGGAGCTCAGACTTCGATTGTTGGAAAAGACAGACGCCTTAGTTTTGAAATCAAACATGTATGGCAAATCTGCTTTATCCTTTGATTATCAACAGGTATATGTTGCATCACAACATTCGATGGATGTCCCAATCTAAAATGTCATTTATTTTCATTAGTCACACAATCTATAAAAACATCAAGTTGACAAACTTTTGTTTCAGAGTCAGAAATGTAAGAATTCATGAAATCATGTTCTGGTTCATCCTTCAGTATGTATAGCCCATCCTGTAAAGTTCCCTCTGCAATAATCCCTTTACTCCGTCGATCCTGAATGTAACAAGATTTAAGATCAAACGAAATCTCAATGTCATTATCTGCAAGCAATCTCGACACAGATAGCAGATTATATTTAAAGGAATCAATCTTAAGAACACCAGTGAGTACTAATCCAGATTTCAAACATACAGTTACAATCTCTGATGGTGAAAGTTTGCTGTTATCCGGTAAACAAACCTTTAGCGAGTCTCTCGGTTTATATATGCTTCTAAGCATTGTATCTTTACCACACATATGAGACGAGGCTCCTGTATCTATGATCCAACTAACTGATTCAATAGACATATTAAATAAACGAGAGCAAGAGTTACCTGCCACTCCACAAAATTCTGCAAGATTTACTCTCGATGAGGAAGCATCAGCATTATGATCAGAAGTTGGTGCTGGTATTTGCAACAGTTTTCTGATTTGTTGATTGATAAGTTCTGTAATGTCCGCTGGTAATTCAACAGGTGAATTATCCACATATGTTTCCAATGTTTCAGCATAAGTAATATCTGTTGGAAGAAAACCTTCCTTATCCGATCAGAGTCGATCTGGATTCAATCTTCGATCAAGAGATAGATAATTTCAGCGTCTTTCTCTTGTAAGATAACTTGTCTTTAATTTGGATGATAAGCCCTTGATTTTTACGAGGAAACCGGAGTAAACCCGGAGAAAAACCTCGGGATCGATTCTCGATCCAATTCACTAACCCTTTTAGTTTGTTACAACGCTACACAGGCGCAATTACAGGTGCAGAAAAGGAAAAAAGGATGATCTCCTTCTTCTCAGTTTACTTCTGGATGCCTGGGTTATCTTCCCCAGCGCTCCTCAAACACTTCTGCCTTTTCGCCCTCACTTTAGTCGATTCGCAATCCAATCTGATTCGCGATTCTCGTCTACGTTTTTCAACTAACTCTTTCCTGCTCTCAGAGTCTGGTATTTATCTTTATTTTGAGTCCTGTGCGGTTACATAATTGTAACCGCCCATTGGTAACTTCCAGTCTGGACAGCTCTCTGCTTGTCCAGCTCAGCTTCGGTCCTTCGGTCCCGCGTGCCCGCTCTTTATCGGCTTTGGCATCCTTCGGTCCTCAGTCCTTGAGCCCGCTCGGTAATCATCGGTCCTCGCTCGGTCCCGATTCTGCATGTCTGCTTTTCGGGTATTCTCTTTCGGTCCAGATCCTTCGGGCCTTTCTTTTCCTCAGCCATATGCTTCGGGGCAATCTTCGGACCCGGTCCTGAACTTGTACTTTTGTTTTCTCCGGATATAGGCCATTGCACGTGCCTATTCCTAGTTCCACTCCTTCGTTGGTCCAGACTGCAACCCAACANTCATGGTAATATACTATTCGTATCGAATGTAATCACGCCACGTATAACTAAAGAAAGAGTTTAACTAAAAGATGAACTGGATTTGCTTGATGACTCACGGAATGCTTGTTCTTTATTTTGTTGCGTAGGAGACATCATTTGCCTTTTATGCGCTGTTTTTGGGTTAAAAGCGGGTTTCTGATGAGGACGCTTTTGAATAATCGTGTTTGAGTTAACATAAAATATTGGTAATATCTCTCCATGGGCCAACCCAACATGATAATCAGCTTTCTTTGTCCATCTTTCTTTTATTGTCATATTCTTCTACTATTTACATTGCCCATTTCTAATTTCATTTTTCAATGAGAAAATGACATTTTTTATCTCCAAATTTTGTTATTTCTCTAAATCTATATTCCCAAACATGATTTTTACAAAAAATGTCCCTAATATTTCTCAAATTTGGAAAATTCGGTGCCCATATAGCAAAACTAGTTCCAAATTTTGAGAAACAATTTTATCACATACATTAAACTATGAGAATTAATTTTATCCAAATTTACAAAGTATAATAATTATTTTTTTATCAAAAACTGGAATTTTTAGGATTAATTTTGTATTAAAAAAACTTTAGGGACTAATTTTGCCAAGAAAATTGAGAACAAAATTTACCAAATTATTCATTTTGAGGACCTTAAATGTCATCAATCATATTTCAATTCTTCTTATGTTATTAACTTATTATATTATTATGCACTTTGGCTATTTCGACCCATATTAAGATTTGTTTCATAAATTTTAAAATTTTAAAACCTTGTAAATGTACTAGAAACCGCCCACTTGTCTTTTTCGGTTGATGTACATATTTGACTAAAGCCTATGAGCTCATGTAACATGGCTTGTTCTTTGGTGATTGCTTATTAGGCTATCATTTGGTACACTGTCAACTACATTTCCAAGGATCCTATCTCATAATTAAGAAAATATCATTTAAGTCCACATGTTTCCTTACTTTTGTATATTTGATCGCTATAGTTTGAAAAGGTATATTTAAACCTCAAATTTAAAGTCTTGATTAACCACATTTGTCAAAAAGACCCATGAATTTTGATTTTGGTTGTTAAATTTTAAATTTTGAGAATTAAAATATTATACAAATCAAACTTTTGAATCACATTTGTACAATAATAAAACTTTAAAGAGCAAATTGTCAAAAAAACATGAAATTATAGGGATCAAATTTATGTTTAGCCGATTCTTATTAAATGTTGTAAAATTGAAACTTTTGGCGGTATCCATCCCTTCAATAGTTTAATAAATTCACTCCATTTATAACCTCTTGGTAGTTGTTAAATTATTTTCTTAACATTAATCGCGATTGAATGTCTTTTTGTTAGTATTTATTGTTGAATGATATTTTAATATATATATATCTAAATAATATGTGAGTTATTACATTTTAAATTAATGGTTCTATGTATTGGGCCTTTGAGATACGTGTTGATTATAGTTAGTCAACAATATAAATGGAGAAGTTTTTCCTGGAGGGTGCAATAACTTCTAGGGTTTCATAACGGTTAGTAGGAGTGTGCATGAAAATCCGTTGATCCGAAAAATCGAGGTAACCGAACATATTTTTCGGTTATCCGAATTGCAAATACTTAATCGGATCGGATGCGGTTTCGGGTCAAATACGGTTTTTCAAAATTCATATATGATCCGATATGTTTATTATATTATATTATATTCTTTTTCTAATTTTGTAAAGTTAAAACGTTATATATAGTAATACATTTTTTCCTTATTATAAATATTTGTTTTTTCCCTTAATATTATTTTATAATATTTTATTATTATTTTTCAGAAATAACCGATATAGAATAACATCAAATAATCAATATCGAAGATTGATTTTTGAAATTCATATATTTCTAGTAAGTTAGATAATTCTTCGGATATTAATATTATCATTTAAAAGATAATTAATTTTACAATTGATTTTATTTTTATAGGATGTGATTACGAACATATAAGTGAATTATATTTATTTTTTGCAGATTCTGAACTTGGAAGAAAAAAATAATTTATTGTTTACATGCATTTGTTTTAATTCAATCATTGTATTGAATTCAAGTTTTACTTTATAGATGTTTGAAAATTCTGAATATACGTTTTTTTAGTTGTTTTATAATTTGTATATTTATCAAATAAGTAACATTTTTGGTGATTAGTTGTAATTTATTATAATCAATTATAATTAAAAAATGAATATTATGGTATCCGTAAATCGATCCGTAAACCGATATGCAAACCGATCCAATATTGCGGATCAGTTTCGGATCATGATTTTTCTGATCCGTATCCATCGGATCGGATAAAAAAAATGATGATTGGATCGGTTACCCGATCCACGCACACCCCTAACGGCTAATACAAGAATTGAGAAGAGTCGGTGTTACAAAATTCAAATTATCAAAACCATCGATTCGAGATATCCTTGTTTGTTTTGATTTATTGGTGTAATCTTGATTACTTTTGATTTAGTTTTCCTTGCGTATCCTGGTTTGGTGTCCCCAGTTTTCTCGCTTTCCGGATGAATAAATCTTGTGTTTTTGCTTTGCCTGCTTTAGAATATAGGTAGTAAAATCATAAAATCTAAAATTTAACATTCAATAACAATATCTTTAGGTATAAAATCATTTACACATTAATTTCAACATTTATTGGAATTGGAATCCCAATTTTCATAAATATTTTGGTTTCACGGCAAGATTCTAGCTATGTTGAACCAACGTTTTTGCAGCGCAACATATACTTGCATTTGTTAAAAGAGTACGTGCATATGATTAATAAATTGGTAATTAAATAAACAAATGTCAAATAAAAAATAGTTTATAATCTAAATTCATAAATCTAAAATGAATAAAAAAACTAGAAATGTTGACAACAAGCTTTCAAACTTCAATCTAAAAGATTGAAATAAATGAACATAAAAATTAAAGATTTATAGCAAAATTAATTTTATTGAATAATATTTATAAGTAAATTACAACATTATATTGGAAATGGAACCCTGAATTGCGTAATTACATTTTTTAAATGGAAGTTTGTGGTTTCATGGCAAGATAAATTAAGATATCTTTCTCATCATCATCTTCTTCTTATCAACTTGATCATAAATAACATTTCTTTTGTGGGAAAAGCAAAATATCATGGTTTTCAACACAGACAAAGCACATTCGACCGTGCCAATTCTTATGCGCCACTGTATTTTCTAAAGCACACGGAAGCGAGAAAGTGACTGTTAAAACACTTAAACTAAAAATATGTGAAAATAGAAATATTATATTTTATAAGGTGATCATAATTGAAGAATTAACTTAGCATTTTCAATGTGTATATTTCTTTTATGAGTTGTGCTACACGGGCACTTTCTCGGTTCATTGAATCCTAAAATTCTACATGGTATTAGAGCTCTATGGTTGGTTTTGGGTTGGTTCCTATCTTATCGGTTTAGACAAAAAAACAATGGTAAAATAACGATTTGGAATTAGGTGACAAAAATAAATCGATCTATGATTCGAGCACTATCGAATCTATTGAAGCAAGTATGAACCGGATCAAGAAAAATTCAACTTTAGGGAGAGGGTTGAAGTAAAAATGTGCCACATCGAATATGAAAATAAAAATGTTATAGTTTATAAGATGTGTGATATTATAAGTAATTTGCTAGATTCAAAATTTTCTATATGTATTACTTCTCTTATGAATTAGACTACATGGATATTTCTACAAATACATGAAAGAAACATAAATAATGGGAACGGTGTACAAAAACAATAATCTTGAATGGGCTACTGGAAAAGCAATGAAAAGCCCAACAGATTTGGAGAAGAGTCCAAGAGGCAAATAATGGAAGAGAGACTTCAACGGCTAATTCATGGTTTCAAATTCAGACATAAATCATAAATGCAAAGCAAGATATAATTTTGCATATGTTCTAATGAATAAACAATGTTTTGAGTTGTAAATAAAGTCTTGTTTATTTAGTAATATGTGAACAATGTTTCATAGTAAACTCGTTCATAAAAGCACACCACCCCGAATGGTTCACGTCTTGTTTCACAGCACGATTTCTGAGGAATAATGTAAGACATACGATACCATGGATTCAACTTAACAATCCATTCGTGTGATCATGTGATGACATGAATGGGCATATGCATTGTAATGTTAACATGATAAGTAGTAGGAGATTGCGATAATTCACAATGGGACTAAGATTGTGTAGATGTTAGCTTAAAATGGATTTTACCGATTCTTTACCGATTACTTTTCCGTTGGAACTCAGATGCACACACACGGCGGAATGGAATAGACACACAAAAATTTTATGTGGAACCCGAGTATCGGGAGAAAACCACGGACCAACACCGGTCAATCTACTATCACCAAATAAACAACAGATACAATTCAAGAACTATCCCGTTCTTGAAACACTGATATCGAGCAACAAATAATAAAGATTATCTCCGTAAAACTCATTTGCAACCTTTGTTGTTCTCCCGTGTTTCCTCTGCGTTTTTCCCTCTGGTGATGATGATCCTAGTACCACATTGAGTGCGACTGGTTGTGTATAAATACACTCCTGGAAATGAGTTTAGGTTTAAGGCTCATTTTCCCTTTCTGGCTATCGATCGGTATCAGACCATCTGACCCCGTCGGTATATAGGTCATCCAATATAGGTCAGTATCTTCCTTTACTTCTGACCCCAACTCGGTATCTTTCTTCGGCTGGCGATGGGGTAGCTGCCACTGAAGTCTCCGTCTGCTCTAAGGATGGAACTTGTGAGAATGCTATGCTGTCGACCATGCAAATTTTCCATCCTAAATCGACCTGTAGTCTGTCGATCGCCATGCAGAAATTTGGTGTTCCACTCAATAGTAGAATCTATTTTTAGTTCATTACCAAAGTAAAATAAATTTATTTTACTAAATGATGTCACGATCTCTTAGAAATTTGTTTAGATATAAAAAACCATTCAATAATGTTGGATTTTGTTTCACAAGATTAGTTCTTACTAAGGGTTTTAGAGAGTATAACTAGCATAGGAAACTAAGAATCGATTTTACTTTGAGATTATGAAATGCCTCTGACTTTTGTTAAAAAATTTAGTTATTTTCTACATTAAAAACCATTTATTTTGTGAATTAAATCAGTCTCACTAGATTCAATCATAAGTTATTTATTATTGTTGTTTAATGACACTGACACACTTAGTTCTAAATATTAAACCTAAGGAGTTTAGCCACACATGGCAATTATGAGAAAACACGGTAAAGGAAATAGATGAAGAAGGATGAGAGTCTCCCTTGGTCGCCTTTGCTTATAAATGTTTCATTATGTATATATATACATATATTAATATGTGATTACACCATTACTATGCTTAATAAAACCAACAACAATAGCAGTAAAATACTACAAATCAAATAGGATTGATGTTATGTTCTTCATGGAATCCATATGTATAATTCTTATTATAGGAATAAATGGAAACCAAAGAGAATTATTATTTTTGTTGTATTTGTCATTTGATGTAGCTTGATTATAGATATTGTCATTTTGATGTTCAACTTGCATCTTGATAGTTGATGCATTCCATCTTGACAATGCTCGCCTACAGTAGATAAGGTGGACGTTAGCCTCATTTCGATGGTTTTGTTATGTTTTACCCAAATTTGATGGTGTAATTGTAACAACCCATAATTTAATAGAATAAATGAAATACAAACTAAGTACATAATAAGAATTGACTATCAAGTTTTGAGGGTAAAGGGAGAATTCGTCGTCCATAAAAAATTTTTAGCGGCACTATAGCAATTCATCTTGGATTATTGTGGTAATTTATTTCATGAATACTATAGTGAGTTCATCGTAAGAGTAGCAATTTGTCGCGTTTAATATACCAATTTCCGCATAGTGTAGCCAATTCACTACAGCAATTGGANTGATTAATTTGGCAATTTTGGTCCCCAAACTTTGTAGTGGCAAAATCAGTCCCCAAAGTTTGGATAATTTGGCAATTTTGGTCCCCAAAGTTTCGTATTTTGGCAAAATACGTCCCCAAACTTTGCGCATTTTGGCAAAACCGGTCCCCAAACTTTTAAGTTGGCAATACCGGTCCCCAAAGTTTACACACAGTGGCAATTTTGGTCCCCAAACTTTGCGATTTTGGGCAAAATCGGTCCCCAATTTGGCCCTAACGCCGTTTTGGTTCTGTTAAGTGTTGTCTTGTCCAAAATCCCAACTCCAACTTGCGGGCTGTCTTCAGAATCGACATTGATAGGGTTTGCGCTCTCCAACTTTGGGGCTCTCTTCAGAATCGACGCTAATTCATCTTCAAAATCGACGCAAATGTTTTGTACATGTTAAGTTTAGGGTTTAGTGTGCTGTCTTCTATTAAGTTTGCTGTTTTGTCTTCAGAATCGATATTGATAGGGTTTGCGCTCTCCAACTTTGGGGCTCTCTTCAGAATCGACGCTAATTCATCTTCAAAATCGACGTAAAGGTTTTGTTTGTGTTAAGTTTAGGGTTTAGTGTGCTGTCTTCTGTTAAGTTTGCTGTTTTTGGTCGAATATGCGAACCAAAATCGTTGTTGTTTGTGCACAACAAAATCGTTTGTGTTTTTTTTTCGCATTTGTAGTCGCTTTCATTTTGAAACAAATATGCATTTTGAAAAAATTTCTTTCATTTTTTCGTTTTCCTTTTCTGTGGAGATGATTTTCTTTCCCGAATTTCGTTTCTGTTTTCGTTTTTGTTTTCTGTAAATTGTATGAACAAATTGACAGATTTAGTTTTCGTTTTTGTTTCTGTTTTGAGGCAACAAAATGGATGATTCTGATTTTTTTTTTGATTTTGCAACTCAAAATGGATGATTCTGATGTGGAGATATGTGTAATTGTGCAATAAGTTTTGATGTTTTCCCTACTTAATTTGTTTGTTATATTGCTAAATCCAAATTTGGTTTGATAACGTCATATAATTGTTGTAGGTTTGTTTATTTATTTTGTCGAACAAATGTCTAGTGGGGGTGACAACTCGGATGCGTTTTCACAATCTGGTAATATGAAGTGGTTGTAATTGTCATATATGTGAAATTGAATGTGTGATAATTTAATTTATTGTTCAGATGGTTACAATTCGCATGGATCACGGAACACCTCAAATACAAGCTGCATCGACTGGTCATCAGATGATAGTGTGCACAACACGTTGTTCGACTTTGTGGACATGGATGGTGAGGAATGTCACAATGCGAAGTTTGTCAAACAAGAGCTTCATCAAGTTCTCATTGATGACCCGGCGGATCCCATCTCAGATGCTCATTCGAATTCATTTAAGAGTAAAAGTTGCCATATATTTGATCCTACACGAGAGCTAACGTCGAGACAATTAGTATAAGTTTTAATGTATTACTAGTAAACATGATTTCAAAATTATGTTTTTTTAATTAACTTGGATGTTGCTTTATTAGGAAAGGTTTGTGTTTTACTAGTAAGATTCAAGCAAAGACTGCACTTGATGACTTTTGCGTTAAAGCAGGTACGGAATTCTATTTTGTTAAGAATGACAAGTATCGGTTGTTTATTCGATGTAGAGGTAACGGTGATCGTGAATGTCCATGGTATGTGAACGTTTCTGTGAGAGACAATGATATTATGTGGTGTGTAAAGTATGTGGTACCGCATGACCGTCATTGTCATCGTAAGAAAGTCAATTCTTCAGTGACTTCATCTTAGATCGCAAAGAAGTATTACCATCGTTTTTTGGAGAAGCCCGAATTAAGTTCGAAGGACTTGCAATCCGAAATTGAATACAAATCTGAAGTTGAAGTTGGGGAAACATAAGGCAAGACGTGCTCGGGAGCATGCGATACGGTTAGTACATTCAGGATATAGGGCGTCATTTGAAAATATAAGAAGGTATTGTGCTCAATACCTTATTTCGAATCCTGGGTCATCTATTGTGTTAAAAGAAAGGAACTCGACAAGCAATGTTGGTAGTACCAGATTCGAGGGAATCTACATATGTTCCGGGGTAATTTGTTTCTTTGAATGTTCCAATATATTGTTCATCAACATATCTTGCAGTAAAGGTTTTTGTTATTGCCACAGGCATGCCGCGATGGATTCCGAGACAGTTGTCGCCCTATTGTTTGCATAGATGGTACTCACACCAAAGAAAAAATACAAGGTCATATTCTACTGGCTTCGGGCATTGATGCAAATAACGGTGTATTCCCTTTAGCCTACGCCATTGTAGGTGGTGAAACAAAACATTCATGGCTGTGGTTTCTTGAATTGGTTAAGTGAGATTGTGGCATATCCGACGAAAATGAACACATGTTCACTATTATGTCGGACCTTGGGAAAGGGCTAATACCTGCTGTGGACAAGTTATTCCCTCGGATTGAGGTTTGTGCTAAGTGTCTACTAATTGTATTGATATGTTACATGGTCGTATGGTGACTACTTGTGTTACATGTACGACATTGTGTTCGTCACATTATTAAAAATGTGGCCCAAGCCGGGTTTTCATCAGCACGTGTTGCGAAGGCTATATTGAGTATAGCTCGGGCAACAACCGAGGCATCATTTAATCAGCGTTTTGGAGAGTTGCGAGGAATCAGCAGCGGAGCTTATGAGTACATGAGATTAGTTCTGAAACAACATTGGTGCAAAGCATTCTTCCGTACAGTTTGCAAGTCTGATATTTTACTTAATAATCATTCCGAGTCTTTGAACAGTAATTTACTTCCTTTTCGAAAGCGTCCAATTATGTGGATGTTAGATGACATTTGCAACTTTATTGGGAAACGTATGCTTGACAGGCGTACGAAATCGAGAGAAATGCCGGATGACGGTTTTTGCTCTCGTGTTCATGATATCATTGAATTCAATATTGAAACAGGTGCAATTGGTATTGTTACCATCACAGACGATTGCAAGGCAACTTGGGAGCACGGACGAGAAAGAGTCTGTGTTGATATGGCTATTCGAATTTGCAGTTGTCGTTTGTGGGAGTTGAAAGGTAAATTTTAGGATCTCACTTTCTTCGAATAATTGTTTGTTTAACATTTGTTATGTTTGTTCGTAGGAATACCATGTAAACATGCATGTGCAGTGATTCTCGAACGAGGGAATCATGCTATCGATACGTACACAGTTGGTACAGTGTGCAGCGGTACAGAACAACGTATCAATACGGGGTTTCCGGTTTGCCAGGGCAAGACCAATGGCCGGTGGTAGATGCAGCACCACCTTTGCCTCCAGTGTTCAAAAAGAGAAAGGCGGGGAGACCACGTAAGAATCAGAAAACACATGCAACTCCAACCCAAACTCCAACACGAAAAATGAGATGTCAGTTGTGTGGATTTCGTGGCGATAATAAGCGATGCTGCCCAAAAGTTAGTGGCAAAGAAGGAGAACAGTTTAAGGTACATTCGTTAATATAAACAATTGACATATGTCTTTTAAGTTCGTTGTTGTTGTGTTTGTTGTATTTGTGTGCTTATTCGAAACAGGCTAAGGATACGAAGTATGAAGCCAAAAGCACTGACGAATGCCCTCGGAGCGGCCCTTCCAATACGGGACGCGCTAGCGTCTGTTTTGATTTTGTTGTTTACATATGTTAGTAGTATTTTATACATGTTCTATTTTTTTTTCGACAGAACGTATCATTTGGCAGTCCGGCACAAAGCAATGCATCTCATACACCTAATGTTAAAAAGGCGCCACAAGTAAGTTCTGTCAATATGCATCTCAGTCCGGCCCTTCGTGCTTGCTGTTTTTTTTCAGGAGAAGCCGATTCTTAACGAAAACAAAACAACTCACATTCCCATTCAAGTACCATCCACGGGTAGTATGCCTTCATCTGTCGGCCTTTCAAATGTAAATATGAACGACCCCGTAGCTTTTTGTAATACCGATAAGATTGACATGAATGTGAACGGATCCAATTACAATATGCATGGGATGACGGGTATCACCGAAGATGCGGTGTCCCTATGATCTTGGGGTCAATTAAGTGACGATATTGTGCAAAACACTATCATGTAAGCATTTTCTACTTTATTTTCTTGTTCAACATGGTTGCTGAATCGAGATTTCGTGTGAGCATTGTTGTATTCAAATGTGTTAGGTGTATGGTGAAACTAATTGCCTGTCACGCACAAAAAGGGTTTTACTATTTTGTTGATGCAATTGTGTTCGATGCATATGTTAGAGGAACTGATCACTTACATTGGGCAAGTATTGTTGATTGAAATATTTTGTGCAGTACTAAATACGTGCTTATGCCAATTGTCACATGGTATGCTTGTTCGTATTTTTTGTGAATTACTTGCTTACCATATTTGATGGGTTCACATGATGGTATAACGTGACAGGGGTCATTGGTCTTTGCTGGTTTTCTGTGGTTTTGGGGATCAAGAAAAACGGACAATGATTATGTTGGATTCGATGGGTACAATGCATCAATCGTCCATTGAGCCGGAGGTGTATAGGTATTATTACTTAATGGTTGCATCCATTATTCACGTATATGTCCTAATTATGATGAACAAGTTTGTAAAAGATGTTTATGAGATTAAAAAGGGGGTGGATGCGGATTCCATCGTTCGGAATATACCCATTCAATGGCCGGATGTCCCAGCGCAAACAGGGGCATCGGAATGTGGAATATATGTTTTGTATTACGCATTCCGATTTCTACAACAAACACCGAATGTGTACGACCCAAAAGGATATCCGTTATTTGTAAGTGTTTACGTAAACTCGTACATTGCCACTACAATTACACTAATTATATCATTTGTGCAGATGACTCCTAATTGGTTTATGGTTTCAGAGATAACAGCTTTTGCAAAGACGTATATCCCCACTTCGAGTGATTCGACCCTTAAAAGGAAATATGCAACGAGAAGGAAACTATGAATTTCAACTACGTTAATCATTCTCATTTCAAACAATGTGTTATGAACATGTTCGGATTCAATATTTTGAACTACTTACATTCGACATATATTTGTATTTTTATTCGGCAATTTAGAATACTGTAATGAAAGGGAATAGAGGTGGCTCTGCTTTAGTAGGAGATTCCATGCACACGTGCAAATCAGTCAACCTATTAATGTGAAGATGCAAATCAGATAGCACATGTTCATCAAATAAAAGTAGTGAAATGAAAGAAGAAGAGAGTACAAAAACAGATTTGATTGATTTAATCGGTCGATATCCGGTATTTCACGTTTCGTTTGATATAATATTTTTTTAATATTTTCAATCGTAATTTAATTCATTTTAACAAATTCTTACGATTTTCCTTAAATTAATTTAATTTATTTTACAACGTAAATGTATTAAATTAGATTTTAATATATGATATTTTATTTAATATGTATTTAATATTTAAAATATATATGTAATATGCAAATATTTGATTTATTTTTATTACAAATATATTAAGATGCGCTATTTGACAAATAAAATAGAAAAGTAGATCATTTGACAAATTATTTACCGACGTGAGTTATTTTTTACTTAGATTTGGTGCTCGTGTATTTTCTCCCTGTCTCCATGTAAGAATCTTGTATTTTCTATTGCCATTGATTACCA
This sequence comes from Utricularia reniformis, assembly GCA_009725065.1. Taxonomy (NCBI): domain Eukaryota; kingdom Viridiplantae; phylum Streptophyta; class Magnoliopsida; order Lamiales; family Lentibulariaceae; genus Utricularia; species Utricularia reniformis. Next base: position 246,728 of record RWGZ01001121.1, on the reverse strand, counting down.
CCCGTTCTCATATAACAAAAATAATTAATCTTTTCTCCGTGTAACAAAACAAATTTCTCTTAAGGACCTCCTCATTTCATTTGTCTAGTGGTTGAGGAGATAGTTTAAAGTTTAAACTAAACAAAGTACTGTTTTCTTCATTCATCTCTCAATCTTGGTACCTTGTAAGTTCAAATGAAACTCAAACCTGTTTGAGATGTAGGAAAATGATATCTGCATGAGACCCATAAAACACCGAGAGAATTGCACCAAGACGAGTGAAGATGTTTGTAGTAGTTGTATCAGCAGCAAGTTGAATGGATTGTAATTTCATCAACTCATGCCCAATCGCAATATGATTCTCACCATACAAACTCTCCAATATCTGTTACTCATCACAACATTCATTTGACAATAAAGAACTTCAACTAATAGTCATACCCACCTCAAGTGAAGCCTGTGAATGCTCTATAGCAGCTCTAGTTTCTCCCATCAAACAAAACGCCTGTGCCACCGCATCTTCCACCTATCTCGTAATTCCAAAACAAGTTAAATTTGTTGAAACAATGAAAAACTGATTGCGGTGTAGATTGGTTTATAAGAGGGAATGTGGATCATAGTAAATGAATTGTTCAAATCTTTTACAGTATGGTCTCCTCCCCTTATACGTCATATCCGAGCACACTCCCCAAATGAAACTGACCGACTTTAGAAATTTACATGGTATCGGAGCGAGTTTGGAAAATCCTACGCGACCTTGCCGGGGTTAGTCCGACTTAATAATGAAATTGATCCATTGGTAATCCACCGATTTGAATTGTCAAATCCAACTTGTCAGGTGGTTGGACTTGAGGGGTGTGTTTAAATAATGAAATTGTTGCACATCGGAAATGAAATGTGGTGTGGATTGGTTTATGGAGGGAATGCTGACAATAGTAAATGACTTGTTCAAGTCTTGTACCTCCGTCTAATACGTTATATCCGAACACACTTACCACGTAAATTGACCCAATTCTAGAAATATAACAACCTTTGCAATAAGTTAAAGAAAGTCTAGTGATATGTTTTAATACCTCAGCAATTCTCTTGTTGAGAGGATGCAATACTCTTCTCAAACTCTTGAGCGATTTTACGGCGTTTTTTACTGTATTAGAAGGCATTCTATCTCCCGAGGCTATACAATCCTGCAATCTTGATCACAAAAATGACAACAATGAGAGCCTTTATAGCTAATGAATCATAACAATGAGAACCTTGTGATGTTGATCTCAGCTTTCCTTACGGTTTCTTCTGAAACTCGTAAATCACAAAAGCATCCACAACTCAAACAATGATCTGGCGCTATATACCTTTGCTCAAGAACCAGACGAGCAATTCTCCCGAGTTTAACATCCAATTCCTTGCGAAACAAAATCTTAAGGTTCATGTGATGATGAGTGAATGTGATGTCCTTATGGGAGTAGTACCTGCAAAAGATTTGATTGTATGTGTTGGAGCTTTCGTCTCTCGCATTCAGCAACACGGCTATTAAGGACTACTCCAAAGCATTCAGGTGTATGGCAACTGTAACCTCCATGAACAAGATCAGGTACATTCAGTCTTGAACAACCAATACAATTACAGATGAACGAAAATAGATCAGACAAAAGCCTTTGACGCTCACCCGAATCCCATTGGCCAACCTGCTTCGACAAACCCGATTCAGACAAAATAAATTGTTATAATGGTTTCAAAAGAAACAAAGCCGGTTCAGATATTCAGGCAAGCTTTAAACTTGAATGTGACTGAAAAAACCTGATTACCTGAGGGCCATAAGAGATCTCTAGATCAGATCCAGCTAGAATTTTTTGGGTTGTTCGTAATAGGAGGGTACGAGAAAGGAAATATGCATGAATGTTTGGTTGGCAGGAATGATTATATAGACTGCCATTAGTGTAAACAGCTTGAGCCACCTGGACCTAAAAATGCATCAACACCATGTTATTGCTACAAAAAATAGTGGTGTTTGTACCTGGACCTAAAAAATACAAAAAGTTTCTTCCACAAGAAACTAAGCATATATATGAGTGGTGTTTGTATGTGGCCTCTGAACTTTAAAATATTGTAAAGGCGATACCCTCGAAGTTTGTAAATTACATGTAAAGCTCTTAAATTTATATTATGTGCGTTGTTGACCCCAACCTTTTAAACTTGTAAACACACATTCCCTCAATGTTTAAGAATTGCGTAGTTGGCTCTCGAAGTTCCAAAACCGTTTATATTTTACTTTAACATTCGATAATATTTTAAATACATCTATAATTTGTATTTGACCTCGTAACCTTAAAAAAGTGTAATGAATATCTCTACAAACTTTGAAAAAATAAAGAATAACACATAAATTATCAAAACCACTCACTCAAAAAATGAAAAAACTGCTATTATTCACTCGAATGTTATTCTTGAATGGTTTTAAAACTTCGGAGGCTTTGCGCGCAATTTTTAAACATTGGGGACATCGACTTGACACTATTTTAAACATTGAGTGTCACTATCGTAATTTTCTCATAATAAAATATGACATTTGTGATGGCCATGAAAATTAATAACCTGCTCAATGGAACTTGTTGCACCATGAGGCTCCCTCCCGTTCAAATGTGTAATACAGACAATCGCCATCGAATTGACCCTTATTTGGGAAAGAAGAATGACAATCTGCATCATCATAAAAAATAACAAGATGAACAATTACACGAAGTAAGGCTATTGGTAGCAGAAAAAAACTATGATGTATTGAACTTTACGAACAATACTAAAAAAAGCAACTGAATGAATTTCGGAGACTTAGAGAAAGTATTTTGCTGACCTCAGAAACAATGGTTGAGTCTAGAGTAATTTTTGTGGCATAAAACTGTCGGAGGCAGTGCAGAAGAATCACAGAGTACGAATGAAACTCTAATTTTTTATCATTTGAAAGTTGTCCATAATTATGACAAAGATCCTGCAATAATCCAACAATGCCAGTTCAGTCAAAAGAAAAAGCTTGTAGTTAAGGGGATCAAATGTGAAAGAGTACCAGATTATCGACAAATTTAAGGTTGCAGTTACGGTTTTGTCTTTCAATATGCTTCACGAGTATGCGACCAGCCAGAACCACATCAGATGGCAAAACTGCTGACCAGTTCATACCTTTACATTCATGTCTATGCTCAGAAAAAATGTCACCATCCGACTTTAATTTTGAAGTCACAATACTGATATGGTGCATGAGTTCATCAGATAAGTGTTGTATAGATTCATATTTGTCCTTGAACATCGGAAAATCTATACCACCAGCCTGGACTAGGCATTTCTGAGAGCAATACAGTGGAATAGAACATAGCAAACATGGCACTGTATCAGCAGGTAACTGACTGAAGCAAAACGCACAATGGGTTTCACGACAATGTTTCAATATAATCTGCACCAATTTCGTAAGAGAATATTAAAAACACAGAGCCAGATTTTTCAAGCAAGAAAAGGAGAAAGACCATAGCATAGTAATGCAAATGCATGTACTAAATTAAATATCTCATCACAATTTTTAAAATTTCATACCGCAGCATAAGGATCTTCCTTGTGAACTAAAGAACCAATAGGAATGTCTGAAGAAGAAAACATTCCTCTTCCTTTAGCCGCTGTCGAAGCACATTGAACTTCCAATATAGGATACTCATCTGTGACATAAGACCTACAGGATAAGAAATCGCAGAAGTATAAACATCTAGTTACACAAAATAATGAAAAGAAAGCAACCAACACTATTCTCCCTAGTGATCACTTGACTGAAAAGATAAGTGAATTTCTATACTACAATGGAATCTGACTTTAGAAAGATAAAATTACAAAGAGACTCGGGCAAGTTTTCAACGCATAAATAAACTCAAAACAATGAAAACAAAAACCTGAATTATCATGAATTGTGGTTTCAACGGTGCTGCTCATCACCAAATTTTTCGATATCATATTTCTTTCACTTTCTATCTTCCTTCTTTCTGTCAAAGATTTCTCTATGCTTAAACAAACATTGAAATCCCTGATGGCTTCTACGTAATTGCTCAAAGAAGAATTTGTCTTGGCTCTTCTATACCAAGCCTACAGACACAAGATTGGAGTGTTTGTTAAACTATGAAAAGGGAGACCTTAAATGTAATTTTTTAGTTTGAACTGGAATCTTTACAATTGCATTTGAAGTACAAAATCATTCCCATTTATTTAAGATTCATAGATACCGTACCATTTCTGTTAACTAAAAAACAGAGATAAGAGGCTAAAGTTTCACCTTTGCGTAGGCTGGAGATAATGTGAGAGCACGGGTGCAATCTCGCAAACTTTCCAGAAACAATCCCAATTTCTGAGGGTAAATCAGAAACTTAATACTGATACCCAGAGAAGTAAAGTCCTAATAAACCAAATTTAACGAATCTTGAAAAAAGCATACACTTACGTGGAGTGTGGAAGAACGATTCAGATAAAGCGTCGAAACCAAGTTATTGTCATTATCTTCAGCATCAATCGGAGCAATGCGTAGTGCCTGTTAATGGGGCAAAAACCAAGCTTCATTATCCCAGTTACGCAGTATTTGTTTTTCCCATATCTTACATGAAATCAGAAATGAATTTGCAGAAACCTGGGAGTAAAAGCGTAAAGCGCTCCAATAATCCCCTATAGCGAAGCACTCGTTGCCTTTAGCCTTAGTTTCCCTCGCAGCTTCCTCAGTTTTCCGCATAACGCCGTTTCTGGGTCAGTCAGATCTCTAATCAACTACATAATCAATTCAGAATCTTTACAAAAACTTGCATAAGTAAACACACTGAAACTCCTCTAAAAGCTCCACCTGGTGAAAAAGAGGCAATTTTTCGAAAAAACTGAGCAGAGAATAGCAAGTTGAGTGAAGATCGTCAACAGAACTCGTGAAAACCCTCTCCTTTATATCATCAGGAATAACAGAACTCAGCCGCTCCATGATCAGAAATAACCCTCGATCCCTCTACTTAAACTCTTCAGTGAAAAAGTACTGAAGGCAATAATATAAAAAAAAACGTACGTTGGACGGGTGCTTTAAAAGATTTTAACGCACCCTGTCCGCGTTGGGTGGTTGTGTGCGAGATTCACACACTCACTTATATGTGTAATAGGCTATAAGAAACTTGGTGGTGTATGGGGAAAAAGAACTTTAAAGAGAAATTGAATGCGATGAAATAAGAATTTAATAAATGTGAATTAAGAATTATGTATTTGATTCGTAAATTATTTTAAAGGTCATAATTTTTTACAGGTTTGTGTATTTTGTGTTTTTATCATGAGTGAAATTGAATATATTTTTACTTTAAAACCAAATACTGAACCATAATCTTCATGCCGACTATCATCTTTATTGAACCATTCAAAAAGATAATCACGTGGCTTATTCTGCAGCTTTATCAAATTCATTCACTTCATTAATCATTTTCATAACCAAATCAGGTTCATTTAGTGATAAGTTTGCATTTTGTAAAATGCATTACGAGTGATCATTGGTCTAATAAATTTTTTTAGTGTTGTTATCTTAATATTCAGTTTATTATGATTAACATTTTTAGATACTAATTGAATATTTTATTTTTTTGAAAATTTCAAATACTTAAATTGATTATTTTGAATTTGACGCACCTTAAATCGGATACTTCTAAAATCACCGCACCCCACACCCGTATCCCCGCACCTATGCAACATAGATTATTTAAAAAACCCTCGTTCCCACAACTTGTTCCAGCCTTGTAGCAAGGATTCTCATATGAAGTGTAAAAAAAATGTCAACATCTCTACATTTTGCAGTAGTTTTTGTTATAAAACTCGAGGCAAATTTTGCAGTGGATTTATATGAATAAATAGCACATAATGATACGAAAATTAACAATGATCATCATTAACAGAGTAAAAGTGTCAACATTTGAGTTGGTAAATGCTTATTCAATAAATCCTCCCATTCACTTAGGAAAACAAGAAACCAGATTCACAAACAGGTAACAGGGAAATGAAAAGGAAGCAGAGAGATTAAGAGTTTTATCACCCTTTAACCAGTAAAGGCAGAATTGAGAGCACTGTATACATCCACACCAATTTGTGCTTCTGCTTTGTCAACATCAGTTGATGCTGTGTTAAGCTTTTGCTGGAAATCAGCAAGGCCCTTCTGGGCCAAATTTTGATCAATATTGTCCAATGGGGTGGCCTCAACAGCTATTATATCTGCAATTGAGTTTGCATGGACGAAAGCAAACCCTCCACTCACAAAATACTTGGCCACGTCATTACCTTCATGAACAGTTAAAAGTCCGGGCTTGAGCTCGGCAATGGTAGCTACATGACCAGGCAAAACACCCATCTGGCCTGTTGTTGCTGGGACTATCACCATATCAACCTAAACAATACAATGGGGAGAAATATATATCATTACAGTGTAAATAGCACAAAAAATTAGTCCTTCCTGCTATGACATAAACTAGAAGTAACAATAGGAACATTGGAACAAATTACTATAATGTGACTTCGCCTACGTATTAGTCGACATTTGTCACAAATTTTACGAATGGAAGCTCTTATTTTCATAGTTGTCAGTCCTTTGGAATTGAAATCTCGAATCATTTTGAATAAAAACCTGCTAATCTTTCTAATCCTTGTTTCGAAGTCGATAAAAAATACGTCCTCTGGTCGAATCATAACGACTTACTTCACTATGAAAATAACTACAAGAAAAAACATGTATATGTACAAACAAAAAAAACAGAGTAGCCCATGTAATGAAAAATATAAAGGCACCAATTCAAAAACTGGAGGAAAAACGGTAGGGATCTGAATTGAAAACATAAAATACCCGCCTCAAAGAATGTAACTTTCTAAATTAATGAAGACATTCTAATTCATTACAAAAAGCATCACAAAACCAACATATGAAAGCAATTGAAAGAACCGAATTCCAATAAAATATCCACTGGATTGAAAAAAATATGAAGCATCTCAATAATATAAACAACAAATAAATTAGTGATACCTGTTTTCCAGAAAGGATGGAATTGTAAGGAAGAACCAAATTGACAGTAAGCTTCGACGGAATAGTTGATGGTGTTGGTGGGCGGGTAGCCATGTAACTGGAAGGCGTTTTTGGTGGATCCAAGGTGGGAATCACCTTCTTCCATTCGTCGATGAACTTGGAGTCCCCAGTCGTCGCCTCCGGCAAATCGGTAGAAAACTTGCGGCTCCACGTCATCCTATCCGCGGAAACTCGGCCAATAAGGAATCTAGAAGCCCGTCGCAACATTTTGAGAAAGCACTGAGGAACGATTTGGGGGCAAGAAGATGAAGAAGAGAGGAACTACGAGATCTTGAGGCATCCTAATTTAACGGACTAATGGGCCACATTGTATCTTCCAAATGGGCTTTAACAAATGATATAAATTGGCCCAATAACTAAAATTGCATTTTTTTAATTACATAAAAAATATAATTGCAACTTGCAACAACAAGAAGTATGAATAAAATTCCTCGATAAAGAAAGCTTGAAAACAGGTTATATGTATTTGTTGCTATTTCCTTAAAGGGTACCAAAAATTACCGACTCACTGGATCGTAAATAAAATATTTATTGGAAATCGAATTCGAATTTATTATTGCTTGTGGAAATAACTTAATGAGTATAGACAATTTTACGTGAAAATCCCAAAAAATATAAGAAAAAACGACTGGTGTCCAACGAAAGTTTCCTTAAGCCAATGCATTTTCGAGGGGTTAGAATATTATAAAGAGAACACAAAAAGAGTCGTTAAAGTACAATTTAGGCAAAAAACGAGGTTAGGGAAACATGGAATGTCCTATGCTTGATCGTCGAAAATCCACCGTTTTAAAGAGAAATCATCCCTCTATACATAAGCTTGGAAACTTCCACATATAAGGTGTGTTATTGGAATTATAGAGTGTTAGATGTAGTCAATAATCACATGTTTGATAATATGTGATCAACATTGCTCATATTAATCATGGGTTGATGGTAGTTGATATCGTCATGAGAATTTATTATTTGATAATACATCTATTTCTATATAATCATTATTGAGTCGAGAAATGAAAAAGATGATGGTATTCAAAAGATCGAGATATTTGATGATTGACTTTGCTTATAGATTTTGTGGTATTGGATCGGATTACTTATTTAATGGATCTTTATATTTAATTTAGATATTAATAGACTATTATTTATTGGACTTTATTATTGATGGGTCGAGACAGTTATAATTGAGTTGGACTAATCATCTATATAAACATTGCTACAGAAAGAAAAGGGGGTCGGACGGTTGATATAATAGAAGGTTTTATTAATAACTTAAAGAAGAAGACCGTCATTCACTTCTTTTTCGGCCGAGAAACCTACCACTACGGCTACCAAAATATGATCTTTTTCCTTTTGTTTTCTACATCGTATTCTCCTATTGTAAATATACGAACTCGACGTTTATAGTAGATTCAAAGGCTTTGGCCGGGGTGGTTTTTTATCCTTTCTTTTACAGAAAGGTTTTCCACCTACAAAAATCATATTTGTTTACTTCTTGCTTTCTTATTACTTTTTCATAAGATCTCTACTCATAAAATGTGGTCTAAATTTTGTTATTGTTAATTTTTAGCAACGACAACAATAGTCTAGTTATCATTTGAGTAGGTTTATCATTTTCATTGGTAAGTACTAATCTTCTTTATTTTAACACACAAACATAACATCTATTCTTCTCTTTCATTGTATACATTCTCTTGTAAATATTCAATAGTAAAAACATTGGTAATTGAAATTTATCCAATATGGAAGTTTTCTAGAATTATCGTTTTGATCATATGTTTAGTTTCATAAAACGTGAGTTATACAGTTTATGTACTCATTCATTGAAAATAGATATGTATTTATGACAGAAAGATTCTTCTCTGCATTAGTAGAAGGATTGTCTCAATGTCAAAGATGTTATAGCTCTTACAAACTGTTCAAGTTGATTAATGAATCTAAAGTTTTAAAATTGGGCTTTTGATGTTATGGGCCAGTTAACCCAAATATATTATTATTTAATGTTGTAATATATGTATTAGTTTTTAATTCTTCCAAAAATGGATTGTCCCGGATAAGTGTGGAATACACAACCACCGAAAAATGTAATATTTTCTCTTGTATAAAACGAGGTTTAAATTAATTCATATAACAATTTTCCATTCCCAATTGGTGATTTTTATTTTTTAAAAAAATTAAATATTGACTAACCAACTCACTATTAGAAAAAAAAGTATATCTAAATTAGAGATGTCAATGGGTAGGGTTTGAATCGAGTTTGATCAAATCCATACCCGCACCACCACTTATAATTTCAAATTCATGTCTGCCTTAAATCCATATTGGGTTTGAATATTCAAATTTTTGTCATACCCTTGCGAATACCCGCCTCACGGCGAATAATCTAACCACGTAAAATTTCAAATAATAAAAAATATAAATAATTTTTTTTCACTTTTTTCGACAATATATTTTTTTTTATAAATTTTGTAAAATATATATTTTTTATTTATGACTGATATTTATAAAAATATCAAAATTTTAAAATAATTTAAAGAAATATCAAATGATAAAAATAGTACAAAAAAATTGTTATAATCAAACAATTCTAAACTTAAAAAATTTGTAAATATTTTTCTAATATTTATAATTACATATTTAATCCAAAAGATTAAAAGTAATTGTTGTTTAATTTTAATATATGTCAATGTTTAAACCTGAATATTATTTTTATTTAATCATTTAACCTTAAAAAGTTTAAAAATATATCTAAATTTTAAAATAATGTAAATAACATATTTATATATTAATAACTACATAAATAACACTTTAATCTTTCGAAATCGATTACCAAAAAATAGACGAAAAACCGTCATTTTATTGTAGATGTTCATTTATAAGCATGTAAAATACACAATTTCTAAATTTTAGATATCACTTTTACATTATATTTGATTACAAAATAAACGAAAATATTATGAAAACACTAAAATAAATTCTTTAAAATAAACATAGTTTTATAATTTGATAAAATAAATTTATATGTTTTAATTGACCAATTTGCTGGTTTTCTATAAAAAAAATGATAATGATCAAAATAAATTTGAAGGACTAAATAAACCCCATTTTCTCTAAAAAAACTTGACCAGCAAAATTTTAAATGACAGATATATTGCCAGAACGTAACATTGGGTTTATATATTTGGCAGGGGCCGCGCGTACGCAGGCCCCCTCTATCACAAATTATGACGTAGGCTCGACCCATTAGGCCGACCTTAAATGGGCGCCCCTCCTAAGTGCAATGGAAGTCGCCTACTTAGACCATGGGCCTCATTGATCGCCCATTGATCCCGTCCAGGTAAGTAAGTAATCCTGAGTTCTGTCTTCTTACTTTATAGGCAGAGTCTCTTCATGAGTATTTTATTTTCCGATGTGGGATGAAGAGAAAAACTATCAAACGACGTAGTTTTGAGGTTCGAGCGATCTGAAACTAATTATTTCAAGAAATATTTCCGTTTACTCTCCTTGTTCGCAGAACGAAATTTGTAAGGGAGGCCACGGAGGTGCTTCAGCGACGGGAGAAGGGGTTCTATGGCATTCGTGTCGACGGAATTCTGCTCCTGGCGTTTAAGCTCGCTCATCTCAAGTCCTACTCTTCGATTCCTGATCTCAAGGTGGGCTGGGTCGATCATGACTCCGGGGAAATATGAATCCTTTTGTTTCATTGAATTTATCGTCATAGAATCGTCATTTGTGCACTTTTATTCTTATACCGAGGCTTAATTTCTTGTGCTACATCGTTTAAGTTCATATCCAGAATCCAGGGTTCCATCTATGTAATTCTCATTTAGTACAGAAATCTTACTTGTGCCAGTGCTCTGGTCACTGCAGGTACTATGGAGCAAATAGTGCAACATTCTGTTATCGATTTTGTTCACCCCTTTCTTGCCCAATTGGTTTACTTTTGTGGGGTTTAAAGGCTCCTGAGATATTTGCTGACAAAATTGAGAAAAAGGAGACTCCTGAAAATAGAGATATTTGGCCTTTTTTAGTGAAATATCATCTTAAAGGTGGGAATTTGCCAAAATACGTATTTGCATTGTATTTTGGTATGTAGTCATGAAGATACTTTACTCTTTTCATTAGATTCTTAATGTCATGTTCTACATACGTTTTGAAAACTATAATGTAGTTTGAGAATGCGTTTTCAGAATATGATTATAAATCAAGAATGCATTGAGTGTTCTGTAATTCGATAAATTGAATTGCAGAACAAGAATAATATTCTGTATAAAATTATATTTATCCAAATTAGATTCATCGTCGATAATATTTACATAACGAAGGAAATTATGTATGATTATATTTGCACGTTAAAAATACATGAGAATGAACAACTTACAAATATGTCGAACGACATTGTAAATGTGAGATTGTTGATGGTGAAAGAAAATATGATTTTTTAGAGGATATATTTATAATTTAAATAACGAGAATGCATTCTAGATTCCATATCCAACCTCCTACCACATTATGCATTCAAATAATAATTTGAAAATACATTATGTTTATAATCAGAATGTAAATGCTGTAGTGTTCTGTAAAAACTGTAATAATACATTCTAACATCAAAATGAATTTTGAGAATGCATACAGAACATAGCCTTAATTTTGGCACATCAATTTTCTAAAGACAACTAGTCTCGAAACTTTGAATTTTTGACAAATTAATCCATAAATTTTGACAAAATTGATCCTCAAATTTTGGAATCCAGTTTTACCATACGAATACCAAATTTAGAGATTATTTTGGTCAAAACATTCAAAATATGAGAACTATAGATGTAAAAATAAAGTTTGAGAATCCAATTTATCAAAATAACGAAACTTTTGGGATTAAATACATCATTCACTCGTACTTTATTATCTCCTGGTTATCTAATTATGTATGCCTTCATAATGCAGAAAACTTGCCCTGTTTCTGCTGTGGTGTTCAAATCTGTAAAGGATTGATGCAGAGGTAGATTATGCACACTTGTCCAGTACTCTAAAGCTGGAAGAGTTCCCCAATATCAATAATTCATTCATGCTTGTGTCACAACGCAAATGCATTTTCCTCTCTACTTTTCATTGTCCTTTGCTTCATTTGTTGTGAATGCAAAATGGTATAAATCAAAATCCCATTGCTTATTATTCCATTACTATAATACAATGATAAGCAATCATTGAAACAAAGCACAATAAAAGTGTATAACTCGAACAACTAACCAGATTCAGTAACAATGAGAATTCAGCCACAATCACCCATAACAACGAATTGGATCATTGCACCCTTTCTCAGCAGACTGTGGGTAACCAAAACGGCCACCTTTTGACAGGTATTGTTGATGATACTCTTCAGCTCTGTAGAATTTCTTAGCAGGAAGTATCTCAGTCACAATCTTCCTGTTAAGAAGCTTTTGCTGTTTATCCCTTGATTCTAATGCCGCTTTCTCTTGTTCCTCTGTGTAGAAATATATACCTGATCTGTACTGTGATCCAACATCATTCCCCTGCATAATACACAAATCACGTAATCTGTATTCACAGAAAAGAAGTAATTTTCTCAAACCTGGCGATTTGGAGTGGTGGGATCGTGCTTAGCCCAGAAAACATCAAGCAAAGCGTCGTACCCACACTCTTTGGGATCATATTGAACTCTCACAACCTCAGAATGATTCGTCGTCCCTGAACAAATATCTTCGTAGCTAGGGTTATGGAGATACCCCTGAGTATACCCAACTTCGGTCTGGGTAACACCCGGTACTCTCTGAAAAACCAATTCCACTCCCCAGAAACAACCCGCGCCGAATTGAGCGAACTCCTGACCTGGAGCCGGTGAATCATCGTCGGGCCCCTGCGCAATCGACGCTGATGATGAGTCCGGCGGTGAACGGGTACCAAATCCGAGCTTATTGAGCCAACTCATTCTGATAACGGGGGATTTGAGAGATGTTGTCGTGGAAGGATTCCACTTTATCGGCCCGAAAGGTAAACGGCGAAAGGACAACGGAGGTCTAGAAAGGGAGGCGGTTAGCGAAGTTGTAGATATGGCGGCAGTTTTGAGTAACATGTTATAGTTCTGGATAGAAAATGAAAAAGGAGAAGTTTCTTGGTGGATAAGTCTCAAACGGGTGGTACGTCACTCCGCGTACCAACTATTACCACGAAAGGTCAATATGGTAAAATGCCATCATTCTCATAAGGCTTAAACAGAGTATTCATGAAAACATAGAGCAAAGCAGCTGATCAAATGTTCTGTCTCACAGTGAATAATAATTAGTAGCTCCATGCTCATTTTATATGGGCTTGATCTTGAAATGCAATGTGATCAATGAGAAAACAAAACATTTGAGATCCTACAACAAAAGAAAGAAGCTTCATAAGTATAAATACGAACATGGAAATCGAACATTCTAAGCTGTTTTTACGACAAATCTGTTAAATTTCTAGAGTCGGCTCAATTTATGTGGGGAGTGTGCTCGGATATAACGTATAAGAGGAGGAGACCACACCGCAAAAGACTTGAACAAGTCATTTACTATAGTCCACATTCCCTCTTATAAACCAATCTATCCTACTTTCATTTTCCAATGCGGGACAATAGACACTATTTCAACAAAATCATACACGAGTCAATAGCTAAATCCATAACAAGTTGTCCTAACTAAAGATTTCTCATATCGAGGAAGCAACCAATCCTCAAATCATAATGGCTTGTTAGCTAACGAAATCTGTTTTTATAAACCAGCCAAATTACTAACTTCATTGAACAACTCATATATATCTATCATATGAACAACTATTTCACAATTCTTTAGCATTTCAGTGAAGTTAAAGCTGCTATACCCGGAAAGGAATGCTAGGGAAGAAACTCAGGACTGACCTGAACGAGATAATAAAAGATACGCAAGCCCTCTGGATCTTTACTGGTTTGAACATCCATAAGAGATCCAATCTTAGATGTTGTGAATGAAATATGCTCATTTCCCAATACAATCTCAAGTTCTTGCCTTCCAACACGGTCAGGCTCCGGCCAATTATAATCATCTTCCTTCATTATCTGCAACATAGAAAATTTAAATAAAATAAATGCTGAAGAAAATTGTTCCCAATCAAAACCCTAATGACAAACCGTTAAACGAAATTAAAATTCGCGGCTACCTCAGAATCTGCGACGATGCGGCGGCACTCCTTGAGGACAGCAGGATTTAGAAAGACCTCCTTCCGAATCATGGTATCGTTCTTGTAATTGGAGTTGTTCGCGTAGCGAAGCTTCCCGTCGGGACGAAACTCAAACTCCAGAAATTCGTGCCCAAATTTACCCTTGTGGCCTACGTAGTACCTCAGGTAGAACTCGTTATCCTCGTCTCCATCCGCCATTTTTCTTCCTTCAATCCTTCGCCTTCACAATAGCACAAAAAAGGGTTTAAAAGCCAAGAGCACTTTCGACTTCCAGTACATATGAACGTAATGGGCCGACAAGTTTCAGCCCAATTAAACCTACTAATGTTATCCCACCACAACTTGGGTTTGTTTGGAATTCAGATCAAACATCGATGGGAATTAATGAGTTAGTAAAATTGTGATTTTGTTAAAATATATAAAATAAAAGAATAATTATAATATGATTGACGTTAAAAAATTACGATTCCATGGTCGTTGCTAAATTTAGATATATCTAAATCGTGATTTTAGAAATTATTATATTACTCTTACTTTTACAACTTAATAAATAACTTGTATTTTTATTATTAAAAATAAAAAGGTATATTAGTTTTTTACAAAAATCACATTTATAATACAATCATTTTACCAAATGCACTTAAAAAATCACTTACTATACCACAACTTTAAAAAGTTATACCAAAGAAATTCATTATAAATATCCCATCCCCAAGTATAATTACATTTTTAATTGTTTGATATATTTAATAAAATAATATACGATAATTAATCATTAAAAATACTTTTTACTGACATCTGATATTGCTATCAGTCTTTTACTACAAAAGAAAATTAATTTGAAATATTTTGATAAATAAAAAAAATATCACAAGATGAGAAACAAACAAACAAATCAATTGTATATTTTTTAATTGTCCGAATATTCGAAACAATAATTTTGTGTGTAAAATAATTTCGAATAGAATCAATTTTACAAAACATTGAATATTGTAGTAATTATTATTTTATAACAACAATACAAGGAGGTTTATTCAAGCCGCCTAACGGCATAGACAGACACATGGACAATACAAATCATTCGATTCCACCGGATAATTTGATCGTTTGAATCCTTCCTCCGCGCGGAGCCAAGGCTGAAACAGTTGATCGCCGCCTCGCCATACCCGCCGTTATCCTAAACGGCTCCGGCTGATTAGACCCGATCTCATGTGGAAAGTTAAGCAAAGCCTTGGACCCTCGGATCTTATAAGCAGCTCGATCGTATGCTAGAGCTGCTTCCTTGGCAGTTTCGTAAGTCCCAAGCCAAACCCTAGCCCCATTTTTTGCAGGATCCCTAATCTCCGCCGCGAATTTTCCCCACGGCCGCTGTCTTACGCCTCTATAGTGCCTCCCCTTAGGAGGTACCACTCTCGGAACAGGCGGAGGTGATGTTATCGTCACACAATCTGGCTCAGCCTTTACGTCGGTGAACGGGATCCATCCGTCCTTGACAGCATCGTTAAGGAGGCCGTAAATGACCATATCTTCCGAGTCATTTACACGTAGCGGTAACTCCCCCCATGTCTCCGTTAAGCAAGGCATCAGGTTTCCTTGGCCAAAGCTACCTTGACATGCCGACGGCATCCCACCGGAAAATTCTAGGTACATGGAATCAGCCCTCACAAAACTCAGGTTAAGAGAGACAGAGAAAATGGTGTAAATACACCATATTTATACTATGAAGTAAATATGCCCAATCATGACTCATGAGCAATGCACCCCTCAAAACAAATATTATATTTTAAAATAATAAATGTTTGATAAAAAAATAACAGTATCGATTTTTATTATAATAATAATTATTAATTATTTCTAAATAGTTCATTATCTATTTTTAAACAATCCCACCTATAAAAAAAGAATCTCTCATAACAACGTTTTAATCCAATATTTGGCTTTTCAAAAATTATTATAGCTATAACAAAATAATTGTAAGATAATCTCAAAATTTCAAAAAACAATAACATTGTATTTCTACATATATTCTCAAAATACATTTTGATGTTAAAATGTATTATTGTAATTTTTGCATAACGCTACATCATTTACATTCTTATTGTATACAGAATGTATTTTCAAATTGTTTTTTGAATTCAAAATGAGGTACAAGAATGTATATGAAAATAAGAATGTCTTCTTGTTATTTAAATTATAAATATATCCTCCAAAAATACATATTTTCTTTCACCTGCAACAATCTCACATTTACAACGTCGTTCGACATATTTGTGAGCTGTCTTTTTCATGTATCTTTAACATGCAACCATAACCATACATAATTTCTTTCGTCGTGCAGATGCTAGTGACGATGAGTATAACTTGGGTAAATATAATTTTATACATAACATCATTTTTGTTATGCAATTCAATTTATTTAGTACAGAACACTCAATATATTCTTGATCTATAATCACATTATGAAAACATATTCTCAAACTGTATTTTAATTTTCAAAATGCATACAGAACATAGCCTAAGGAACACAATTTGTAATGTGTTTTAATTAATACAAAAAACATTGATAGAACCATCACACAACTACTATAATTGTAGAGCCAATATTAAGGGTTTGTCTTGTTTCATAAACAAAATGTAAAGACTTTTATTGGATTGTGAATTTTCTCAACTAAATAAAAATCAAATGTACGTCGTAGTCGTACGATCGTGGATTGATGAATTAGTGTTGAGAGAGGTAAAAAAGGTGGTGAGATTAATTCAAAATTTGGGCATTTAATGAAAATCTTTGAAAGGTGTTGAAAATTTTGTAATGTATTTCATCCATAGAGGTGCAAGTGGAATAAACAAGAGGTCTATGCCTATGAGCCCTAATACATAAAGGTACAAAAGACAAAGTTAAAAACTAGCTTATGACAAATGGCTTGTCAAATATTATTTAAATGAGTAGTGGTATCAAAAAGTGATAACTCAAGAGGCATCAAATTAGATGATCATAGGTATTTATGTGTTATCTTGTTCAAAAAAATATCTTTATTATTTGTCTTATCATTCCCAATTGTTCTACGTTTTTAGCTCAATTAATCAATTTTTTTATATAAACGATGTACGAAGTTGGGGTCGCAATGTGTGAACTGAAGTTATCGAGTGAATAAACTCTAACTTGGTTTTCACTATAATCAAATATGTGTTACAATACAATTCGGGATCACATCCCACGCATACAAACAAAGTGAGAACAACCCGAAACTATGTTGAATATCGCAAAAATGTGATTTAAATTGAAACCATGCGAAATGATACACAAACCACGGGACATTGATACAAAATATACAATAGCTTATTAATTATAAGCAGATTGAGAGAATTCGTTATGACATTTTACATGATGACCATGGTAATTAGCACAAATTTTAAAAATCATAATAAAGTGATATTAGTGATTACTACTACATAATTGGGACACGTGCATTAATCAAAGCGTCGGTAGTTCGGTGAATAATACAGACTACGTTACATTTCATTATTTTACTATTTTAAGGAGAGAGAATAGAAGAGGCTGCTTTTGAAATGTAATATTTAGTTATTTTTCTATTTTAAATAATGACAATAAATTCCAAAATAATTGTTATTTTTTATATTTTAAATAATGTGAATAAATTCCCAAATAATGACCCTACCAAAAGTGTCTCTTCCACTCCACGCCAATCCAAACAAAGACATCCCATAGCCTATGCATTTTTTTAAAAAATGATATAAATTTGGATCTATAAAGTGTTGTAATGCATTTTTAATCTTTTAATTTTAATTTTTTTCGAATTATCATATTCAAAGTTTAATGATCGGCAAATTTTATTCATTAAATTTTACAAAATCGAAAAATTTGAGTTTTTGCAATTTCCAAAATTTAATAATATTGGTAAATATATGTACCACGTACACTAAATATTGAGAATTAGTTTTGTTAAACTATCGAAAATACGAAGACTTGTTTGTCTTTGGCTGATGGTATGGTTCATAATTCTTATAATTATAAAAATTTGAAAATAAAATTTAAATTCCGATAAATATTTGTCCGTGCGAATTTTTATTTACATGTGTCGGTACTGTGTAATATTATTTATATTTAATAAAATAATATTCCTCTACTAGATATGCCAAGATACACTGCACGTGCGTGTTTGACCACAATTTTTCAAGCCACAAATTACTTGACAACTCCCGTTTTCGCCAACTACCCAAGATTATTCATTCCAAGAGTAATCTTCAAGTATCATTGAAATAGTTTATTTTGTTTTTCTTCAAAAATATTTCGATATCACTAATTAATAATATTTATTTGAATCCCATAATTCATCCCATGGCCGATCATGTATATCTTTGGTTCTGAGATTAAAAGTGGGTTGAGGTATCAAATATTTAAATCGTGATTTTTTAACGTACACAAAATAAAAACAAATTTATGGTACGCTCATCTAAAAAAAATCACGATTTTATTACATATGTTAAAATCAACTTGGTCTCATCATGATTTAAAAAAAATTAATTTACCTTTATTTCTAATAATTATATTTATTATTATTATTATTATATATATATATATATAGTATATTAACATTTTTAAATAAATCACGATTATAATATAATAATTTTATCAAATATATTTAAAAATTCACCATTATCATATCTCACCATACTTAAACACACCTTAATTTTAAAAAGTAGTGAACAAACTAAATTTGTGATTCTCAAATACAATTAAAGTAAATTTAATTACCGGGTATGGTCTGGGAAAAATAAGCACACAGATTTGTAATTTGACACGTTGAAAAATGAAGCAAGTTGGAAGACACAATGACCCCACTGCAGGACTGGATATGTTCTCCAATTGTCACCATCTGCTTACAATTCCACATGCCTCTGAAATTCATTTAATACCACAAGAAAATTCTACACCATATATTCTTTTCAAAAAACTTTCTAATACGATGACGTTTCAATCTTATTTTATTTCTGTAGAACAAAATATTGAATTATTTACCCTAATACAAAATGACTTCCAATTCCAAATTTTAAGATTCTGGCTACTTCAGAACTCTAAATTTTACTAATAATTTCCAAAATTCGATTTTAGCTAAACATCATAATTGTCATAATTGAAAACTTTTAGGACAATTTATTGAAATGACAATTTTCCCGCTTACACGATTTTATCTGTTTTGGATTAGATTGACCATATTGACACATATCTAATCTTCAAGGCTTTACTTTTTTCTACCTCCACATTTCCCGTGTGTCACTCATTCCTAAATTACCACAAGGTGAGCATTCTTAAACTTTTCAATTCTAACATGATTCTTGCTACTTTGCTAGGGAAAATATATCGTGCGATAGTAGACGAATTATTTTATTTAACATAAGATCTTTCCATGTCTAAAACCGATGCTGAGATTTGCTTAAAGTGTCTCTCACACCCCGATGGATCTTACAATTTATGTAATTGCTATAATTACATTAGAGATTGTTTTTGTCAAAACTTACAACGTATAGAGATCAATTTTGATATCTTGAAACTTTGGAAATCTTAATTGCTATAATCATAAATTTTGAATACGAAAATTATCAAAACCATTTAATTATATGAATCAAATTTGTATGTCGTATATTAACCAATGACAAAAACTAAATATATTTTTCTTATAAAGATTATAATGACAATTTGTAAAAATATGAGATATATGTTTGTTTATAAGAATTTAAAATTATTAAATAAAAAATATATGGTCAGCACAGCGGCACGATGCTTCTTGTCGACTACCTTTCCTTTGAGAGGAACGAACACGGGAACCATCCTAATTCCAAACTGGATTCTCAAACTCACGCCTTCATATAATCAATCATCTTTACTGCTACTTTCTACTAAACAAATACAACAAAAAATGGCGTTTCTTAATGAAACTTCTCAATTGGAGATAATTCGACAGCATCTTCTTGATGATTTCTCGTACTTTGATACTACACCTTGTTTTTCACTTGAATCTCAGCTTTCTAGCAGCTCAGCCTCTCTTGTTTCAGAGCTTTCTATGATTCCTTCGCCTG
Organism: Utricularia reniformis; assembly: GCA_009725065.1. Lineage (NCBI taxonomy): Eukaryota > Viridiplantae > Streptophyta > Magnoliopsida > Lamiales > Lentibulariaceae > Utricularia > Utricularia reniformis. Next base: position 226,348 of record RWGZ01001121.1, on the reverse strand, counting down.
TTTCACTTTACATCGGTGCCGGCTCTAACACTTCATCTTCTTCCTCTTCTTCTTCTGGTGGCGGCGGTGGGAATTGTTTATTTGATTATGAAACGAAACCCTTAAAGAAGAAGAAGACTTCTCTTAGTGTAACAGTTCCGGTGGTGGAGAATAAACCTGAGTGGGTTTTCAATTCCGCTGTAGAAGACCGACGGCATTACCGTGGAGTAAGGAAGCGTCCATGGGGGAAGTTTGCGGCGGAGATACGTGACCCAAATAAGAAGGGGTGTCGGGTTTGGTTGGGGACTTTTGATACTGCGGTGGAGGCGGCACGCGCCTATGATAAGGCGGCGTTCAGGCTTAGGGGTAGCAAAGCGATACTAAATTTCCCACTTGAGATCGGGAACTCCGATCCTGTCACGGTGGCGGAGAGTTCCCGGAAAAGAAAACTTGATCGTGAAGTGGTGGGTCCGGTGAAGAAAGAGGTAGAAGAGCAAGAAAGTACTTCGACGGAGGAAGAGTTTCCTCTAACTCCGTCAAGTTGGACGGCAGTTTGGGATTCCGTTAACGGGAGTGGCATTTTTGAAATCCCGTCTTTGTCACCGTTATCACCCCGTCAAAGTTTTGGTTTCTCGAGGATGAAAGTCATCCGAAAATAATAAAAGATAAATATTGGGGTTATTCAGCAAATTTTGAATACTATCGGGGTGGTAAATTGATAAATATTCTATTTCCATGGGGTTGAATACAAGAATTTCTATTTGTAAAGAATGTAGAAAATATGTAAATTAATTGTCTATATAAACACCTGCTATACATATATTTGTGTTATGAAATTTACAGATTTAATTTGTTCTTCATGTTACGAATTTCTATTCTAACTGTTTTATTATCTCACTGTAACCGTTCACATGGTATCGGAGCAAACCACCATTCCCAAACCTTCTGTAACTCTGTTCTAGCTTGCGAGTCCTTATCTGCTGCTGTTAGATATGGCTGGAAACGACAAAAACGTCAATAATATCAACGAATCCACCAATTATACAGTGGATTCACCATTTTTTCTCGCTGCTTCAGACCACTCCGACCTCGTATTAGTGACTCAACCTCTAAACAACACTTCCGATTATGCAAATTGGAGTGGATCCATGCGCCTGGCACTCTCTGGTCGCTTCAAGCTCTGCTATATTGATGGTACAATGTCTATTCCCGATTCTAGCTCTAAAGATCATCTGCATTGGAAAAGATTTGATTCAGTGGTAAGATCCTGGATGCTGAACACACTAAGTAATGAAATTCGGAGTTCATTCATATACACACCAACATCACGTCAATTATGGATGGATCTGGAAGAACGATTTGGTGAGGCTAATGGTGTGTTACTATATCAATTAGAGCGAGATGTTCGAATTCTCACTCAAGGAAACTTAACCACTGCTGAATATTATACGAAATTGGTCAATCTATGGGAAGGAATCAATCGATCTATGCCTCTTCCAAATTGCACATGTGGAGTAATCCATAAATGTTATTGTAAGCTCTTATCCATGCTACAATCTTATCAAGCGAATTCACGACTTCTCCAATTCCTAATGGGACTTCGTGATGCATTTTCAACCGCTAGAACTCAAATTTTGATGCTCGATCCGTTGCCATCCCTGAACAGAGCATATGCAATGATAATTCAGGCGGAGCGTGAACGTGTTGCTGCAAATATATCTACAAGAATTCCGATGGAAAATGAATCTGCATTACTGGTACGAGGGAACTCAGATAAGAAAGTCTCTTATATGAAGACATCTTCAAGATTTTAAGCGAATGATGGTTCATCCATAGACAAAAATGACATATTCTGCAATCACTATAAAAAATCCGGACATACAAAAGATGGATGTTTCTTATTGAATGGAGTACCAGACTGGTATAGATCTTTACGAAACTCTCAAGGAAGAGGGATTCCAAGAGAGTTTGCTCATTTAGCTTCTGCCGCGGAAGAAAATACCTATGTTATAACCACTCATCCGCTATCAACTCAGGACTCTGTCTTAAATATGTTGCAAGGTATTCAACATCTACTGCTGATCTAGTTTTAAAATATTTTTGGTGTATTTTTTATCAGTCAGATTTTTTTTTTTGTTAAGACACGAGAAATTACGAGGTTGGGCCCACAATGTGTGGGCTTACGTCCTCGGGGGAGCAAAGCTTTACCTGGGTGTTTCACTATGATAAAAAGTTCACAAATACAAAATATATAGTCTCTCCGATCAAGGTAAATGACGTAGTCTCGATCTGGGACGAAAAATAAGTTCGATACTGGAAACAGGCGCAAAAGTGCAGAAATCACTATTCACTTGAAATATTATAGCGGAATTGGCCTTTTGTATGCAAAATTATCGCGGATTTTGATGTTCCTTAGCAAATTGTCGCGAATTTGATTTCTTGAACAATATTATCGCGGATTTCGAACTCAATAACAAATTGTCGCGGATTGAAGCTCTTAAGCAAATTGTCGCTGATTTCGAGTTCAATAACAAATTATCTCGGATTTGAAGTTCCTAAGCAAATTATCGCGAATTTGATTTCCTAAGCAATATTATCGCGGATTTCGAACTCAATAACAAATTGTCGCGGATTTGAAGCTCTTAAGCAAATTATCGCGAATTTGATTTCCTGAGCAAAATTATCGCGAAATTGATCTCCTAAGTAATATTATAGTGAATTTGAGCTCTTGAGTAATATTTTCGCGGATTCCGGGACTTGGAAGGTTTTAAGATTTCAGATTCTGAGTTTTTCTTCGACTTTGATTCTGATCCCTTTCCAAATTACCTATGACCTATATTTATAGGAGATTTAGTCCATCAACTCAACTAAGGGCTCAAAGCCCAATCTTTTCCAATTTGTCCTGATTTGGCCCAACCTCTACAAAGAGACTCGATCTCACCTCAGATATAAATCATAATTTCTCCGATCGTCTGGGGAGCTTCTCGATCGACCATTGACCTGTGAACAGAGGCCACACTCGGCATAAGTCAATCCTTATGAAATTCATAACATATAAAACTGTCGATGAACATGCGCTGTAACGTATTTCAGGGGTCAAATTATGAAAATACCCTTGGGGTCACTCTGACTCGTAATTATCCGAAAATAATTGTCTCCTCCGGAAACTTTCCATGTGGCCTCCAGATGAGCAAAGCCAATAACAATACATCATATTACAGAAAATAACATAGTGGGCGTACCAATTGCACCCGGGGGTGTCCAAATTACGAAAATACCCCCGACGCCATTTCAATCCGAAATAACATCAGAATACCGAAAATATCATAGTGGGTGTAGCGATTGGAACTGGGATTGTCCAAATTACGAAAATACTCCGACGCCATCACAACCCGAAATAACATCAGAATAACGAAAATATCATAGTGGCATGTCGATCGCGCCTGGGATGACAAAATTATGAAAATACCTCGGTGTCTCTTTGAACCGAAATATAATGAATACATTGGGGAACGTGCCAAAAGGTTCCCAATGTATGCAAATTACTAAAATACCCCCGGGTAATATCAACTGCAAAACCAGAATGGTATTATGGGACAACCACATTAAGTTCATTTTGCTCAGACTGACTTCGCAGGTATGATCTTGCAACCTTTATCATCAGTTTCATTTAATTCAAGTTTCTGGATTGTAGATACGGGTGCTTCTAGCCACATATGTAACTCCTCTTCACCTTTTATGTCCCTGAAACCCCTAGCAATACCAATTCCAGTCAAATTACCTGATGGATCAACTTGTCTAGTCCATCATAGTGGCTCTATCCCATTTGGACCTTCAACTTCCTTAACCGACGTTTTATATCTATCTTCTTTCTAATTCAACTTACTATCAATACATAAATTAGCAACTCAATCGCATCTGCTAACCTATTTTACTGCCACTCACTGCATTTTGCAGGACCAGAGGAGTAAAATGATTGTGGCAGTCGGACATGTTGCTACAAATCTCTATATTCTAAATGATTCCTCTTTTGATACTGCTTTAATTCAACATTTTGCTTCCAAAAATGACTCTTTTAATTTGATTTGTGTCTCTTCGTCTTTTTCAACAACAGTACCTTTTGAATCATGTTTTACAACCATTATGGATCCTACTTTATGGCATTATCGCTTGGGACACACATCATTTAAGGTGCTTAAAACTCTCAAACTTGCTAATTCTGATACATCTAATACACCCTGCGATACATGCCACTTCGCCAAACAACAAAGACTTCCTTTCCACAAATCTACAACTTCTGCCCACATATTTGCTCTCATCCACCTTGACATATGGGGGTCATACCGTACCCCTACTCACAATGGTGCCCGATATATTTTAACTGTGGTGGATGATTTCAGCCGATGTACATGGACTTTCCTTATGACACATAAATCACAAACCACCAATATACTTGAAACTTTTCTCAATCAAGCTTTTACACAATACAACTGTATTGTTAAAATCATTCATTCTGATAACGGATCTGAATTCCTCAGCCTTCAAACCACCGAATTGTTTGCCTCCAGGGGAATCATACATCAGACTTCATGTCCTCATACTCCTCAACAAAATGGCGTTGTTGAACGCAAACATAAACATCTCATTGAGATTACCAATGCCTTGTTTTTTCACTCCTCAGTTCCAAATCAATTATGGGAAGAATGTATCCTAACCGCCACCTACATTATAAACCGACTTCCATCCGTTGTTCTAAATTGAGATACACCATTTTTTCGTCTATTTAGACACCAACCTGATCATTCTCATATTTGAGTCTTTGGATCACTCTGTTACACTAAACAAACCACACCGCATCTTGATAAATTTGCCCCTGTGCTACCAAGTGTATCATTCTTGGTTATTATAATGGCAAGAAGGCTTATAAACTTCTCAACCTATCAAACAACTCTATTTTTGCCTATCGAGATGTAATTTTCCATGAACAGATTATTCCTTTCGCCATCAATCCACCATCTAATTCATCCAACCACATTGAGCACACTTCTCTACATCCAGACCATCATATAACTGTCCCTGATGCACAACCTTCTCCCTATAACACTTCTTCAATTACTCTTCCAGTCACTGCACCTCACAACTCCCCTGCACCCTCTCAAATTATTTCATCAATTCCCTCTCCAGAACCCCCATCACAAGCCAATGCTCATACTCTTCGTCGGAGCACTCAAATTTCTCATCCTCCTTCGTGGCATTCTTATTTTGTCACCCTCGCAATCTCCTCTCCATATCCCTTGTCCAATTTCATTTACCCACGTTGTTTCCCTTTCTTTTCTTCCCCACATTTTTGCAGCTCTCATCTTGCTTTCTTGGCATCCGTAAACACAATCCATGAACCAAGGACATACCTGGAAACCAGCACACAAATGGATTGGATATGTGCTATGAATGATGAACTTGCCGCTTTGGAACGAAATAATACTTGGAGATTGGTCCCTTTACCACCTGAACACAAACCCATTGGCTGCAAATGGGTTTTTAAAACGAAATTAAACTCAGATGGCACTGTTGCACGCCATAAAGCGCGATTAGTCGCAAAGGGCTTTCTTCAGATCGAGGGAATAGATTTTATAGAGAGTTTTTCGCCTGTTGCAAAAGTGACTACTGTTCGATTAGTGCTCGTACTTGCGGCAAGTAAAAGGTGACACATTCATCAATTGGACATCAATAACGCTTTCCTTCACGGGTACTTGGATGAGACAGTGTACATGCAACCCCCTGAAGGATACACCAAAGCACGTCCTGATGAAGTGTACATGTTACAACGCTCTATTTACGGCCTTAAACAGGCTTCTAGGCAGTGGAACTCCGAACTCACCAAACAGTTGCTACAATTCGGATTTTTTCAGTCCGGTCATAATTATTGCTTGTTTACATATCATAAGGATCCCTCTGAAATTCTGGTCATAGTCGTCTATGTGGATGGCATTCTTATTTGTGGTTCTAGCATGCCTTTCATCAACCAGGTAAAATCTCATCTTCATAAACTATTTACTATCAAAGACCTTGGGCAGACCAAGTTCTTCCTCGGCTTAGAGCTTGCACATTCATCAGAGGGTTTATTCTTCAATCAACGAAAATATGCGCTTGACATCATTTCTGACTTAGGCCTAACCACAGCCAAACCAACCTTTGTACCATTGCCAACCAATTTTCCCTCTTCCAATGATCAATATTCACCACTGCTCGATGATCCAGCCTCCTATCGTCGTTTGATAGGACGTCTGCTTTATCTCAACTTCACACGCCCAAACCTTGCCTATACCACACATGTCCTCAGTCAATTTATGCAAGAACCACGGAAATGTCACATGGATGCTGGTCTTCACACTGTTCGTTATCTTAAGGGGTGTCCATCTAGAGGCCTTCATTACTCTTCCAACAATTCACTCGCACTACTTGCTTATTGTGATGCGGATTGGGCTGCTTGCAAGCTTACTCAGAGATCTGTCACTGGTTATTGCACCTTTCTTGGAAATTCACTCATATCGTGGAAGTTCAAGAAACAAACCGTTGTGTCACGTTCATCCACCGAAGCGGAGTATCGTAGCATGGCTTCCACTGTCTGTGAACTAAAATGATTATCTTATCTTTTGACTGATTTACATGTACCCGTAGTGCGCCCAATTCCACTACTATGTGATAACAAATCTGTCTTTCTCATCGGGTCAAATCCAGTTCTTCATGAAAAAACGAAGCACTTAGAGATCGATTGTCATTTAGTTCGAGATAATTACAGAGATGGATTCGTTGATTTGCGTCATATCTATACAAAGCATCAGTTGCTGATATATTTACGAAACCCATAAATGAAGATGAAGGCCAATTCAATTCACCCTTATCCAAGCTTTGCTTCATCAATCTTGATGAAGCCACACCTTGTGGGGGGATGTAGAGAATGTAGAAAACGTGTAAATTAATTGTCTATATAAACACCTGTTGTACATACATTTGTGTTATGAAATTTACAGATTTAATTTGCTCTTCCTGCTTTATTCTCTCACTGTAACCGTTCACACTATTTCATGATTTGTTAGTGGTTATTTTATTTCTATTTATATATATTCATTGAATTTTTAAGCAATAAAACATGATATACATATGCCTTATATGATTCCTTTACGTTCATGTAACCCAATGTGTTACACGGAAAATATTTATCCCATAAATTAATTCTTATTTGTTTTGTAAGAACAACATGTAATCGATCACCGTATAAAAAAACAAAATTTTAACGTGTAAATTCAAATCCAAAAAAAAAACCCACCGAGCAACAAACCGCAACGTATACGTTTAACTAATTCATCTTATACAAAGCTTATCTTCCTTCTTTAGCATGATCTATACATTCTTTCTCGGGCATAAAAATACGGTTTTTACATACATAAAAGTCCTGCATCGTTGCTTGTTAGATGAAAACTTCATTGATTACCATCCATCATTCATCACAAAAAATCAGCTAAGTGTGAAACAAATGTGGACCATCAATTATGATAATAAGTATACAAAAATAACAATTGCAACACAACATACACCCATTGCCATTCGTCGATCGTCTTCATTAGTCATCTTCAATGGTCAACCTATGATCCACCAAAAGGATGCAACCCGATCTTATATTATTCGACCCATTAATATCGATTCATGTGTTTTAGCCATTGACACAATACATCTTGTGTGCACCTGGTATGTGTGCGAATACTTTTATAATTGTTTACAAATTATATTGGTTTATGTTTTTAAATTGTAATATTTTGATATTATTAAGATTCTCAAATGATATTCTTTAAATAGACAAATCAATCCAAGTTATAGTCTCGGGTCTACCTAAGGTTGAAACTTTTATTTAGCATCGCAATAAAATATCACTTCATTTATTTATAGTATTATTATACCACCATTACCCTTATCCTCCCCTCCTATTTTAATATCATTTTATTAATAAATTATCCATATATATATAAATATATCCCACGTGGAAGTCACTAAACGCCATCGACCGGGCCACCTCCCGGCCGCCGACGCTAAAAAACAAAGCATATGGGTCCATTTGCTTATAAAATAATATTACTATTATTATTACAAAACTCATTTTAAAAACATTTTACAATTTCATTAGAGATAATGTTTCCAAATTTTAATGAATTTGACAAATTTGAACCACAAACTTTAATTTAACATTTGCAGTTCTCTGCTTTTTAGCAAATTCCAATATATCTAAAACTTGATAAATTTGATCCACATGTGGCAAAACTAACCCTCAAAATTTGCGAATCAATTTTACCACATATTAAACTTTTAGCATTATATTTGTCAAAATTTACGAAATAATAGAACTAGTTTTGCGAAAAAAATAAAAGTTTGAGACAATTTTTTCTTTTTAAATAGTAAATTTTACCAAAATTAAGAAATATTGAAGACCAAATTTATCAAATAATATAAATTTTGATGACTTTAAATGATATACGCCCAATTCGAATATCTATAGAGAGAAAAAGGAAAATCGAAAGGTTTAAATTGAATTAAAAGAAATTTCACTTTATTGATAGGTTTCACATTTCAAGTTGGAGTAGATTTTCAACATGAATATTTACTCTTGTTTTTAAGAACAAAAAGAATGTCCACACACTAGTCAAATTTCATAGATATGAAGTTTTGTACTCCTAACCCGTACATGTACCCCGTTTCCGTACCCGTAACAAATATCGGTATGTTTGTATTAACATGTCTTTCATTATGATATATGCACTCGTAATCATGTAATATAAATTGATATTAACTTTGCATTTTGTTGAATTTGTCTTATATTCATCAAAGAATTGATATTAATTAGGTTTATGAGAGGATAATATTATCACATAATGATTTGATCAATTATTTTAAATGTGTAATATCTCCATTAATTCCATTCGTTCATTTTCCCGTCGTAATTTCGAGTAAACTCTATAGTTTCAACAAATTTCAATTAAAGAATGAAGATAGTGATGGAAATTCCTTATTTGTCCCTATGGCTAGGCGAGGAAGGAATATCGAAAGATTAGATTTTATTTCTAAATGTCATTAATTAGTGAACTCAGCCAATTAATTATATGCTGCAATTATTAATTAATCAGCATCAATCTTTTCTTAATACAACTTGATTTATTCAACTCTTGCCTCAATTAGTCAATAATGAAGTTATTTTTTTATTTATTTATCCTATCTATTGTAATCTTAGAAAAATATTGCGATTTAAAATATATTTTTTAATTATATATATAGCCACCTCTTGTTCTTTTAAGATATCAAAATGGAGAATCACGATGAGTTCTCGGCGTTAGAATTCATCCGCCACCATCTCCTTGAAGATCATCCGGCAGCCGAATCCTTCTTCACTAGCCTTACTGTTTATAACCAAAACTTGTTTGAAGAGAATCTATCATGGAGTCTCGCCGGAGAGACCAGCTCGCCGGGGAACCCAAACCAGAAACAAGAGTTTCCGCAGCCGTTGGTGAAATCGGAGATTGAATGTGACCGGAATGTTCAGGTGGGTGCGAAGCGGCATTACAGAGGTGTGAGACGGCGACCGTGGGGGAAGTACGCGGCTGAGATACGAGACCCGCTAAGGAAAGGTAGCAGGGTGTGGCTTGGGACTTATGATACCGACGTTGATGCGGCGAGAGCTTATGACTGCGCCGCCTTCAAGATGAGAGGATCTAAGGCTATTCTTAACTTTCCGATGGATGCCGGGAAGTATGGACCGCCGGCGAATGTTGGGAGGAGAAAGAGGGGCAAGTCTGTGTTTGCAAATTAGTCCAGTCAGCATCATCCACTTAATTTTTTTTCTTGATTTTTATGTTTAATTAAGACAAATATAAAAAAACATGTAAGAACAACATCAGGTCTGTCTTTCTTTCAAGTTCCAGATTTTCATAAAAAATGTATAATCAAATATAATTCAATAATCCGTATGAATTATTAATAAATTTAATTTTATTATATAAATTGTTGTGATCTAAATAAATTTAACTCAAAAATCTCTAAACTCTTTTACGGCCCAAAACACAATAAACTAATTACTGTATGTGTACTGTTACTTTTATAATAATTTTTTATCGTTATTGTAAGAAAATGATATATTATATTAATATATTTTAAAATGAGATCAATTTATTGAAAATAATGGAATATTAGTCATTTTAATAGCTTAATTATAATTTAAGATTCACTCGTGCTTTGTTGTGAAATTTGTTATTTCTTTGATTAAAAATTATAAATATACTTTTTCAATTTTTTACATTGAGATTGTTAAGAGTAAAAATCTACTATTTGATATTGTGATTTTTAATGTGTGCAAATCGCTGGTAATCGGTTGCCGTAATAAGAAAACACATAGAATTATATGTGGGAAATCTGAGAACCAGGAGAAAAACTCACATAGTATCAAAACTAGGAAGAGTTCTACAAGAAAAAATAAGTATAGTAGACCGAGAGAAGAATTTGTCCTTCCTTACTGTCCTCTGCCCATTTTATAGAGATGATAATACAATTTAAAAATGTTAAATCTAATTGTAATCTTCCCTTGCCTCATCAGCCGCCCTCGAACTGATTTATACGACTTTTATCGCCTAAAAGTCGTGCGGCACCGTCTGAAATTGGTGGCGCAGCTATTATTGACATTAACAACCGACATTGTCGATCGCTCGATACATCGTCCATTACTGATCGGATGTTGATGACCCCGATCGATTATAACGAATGTATGACTTGACATTGTGACAGATGCCGATCGGGTTTAGCTGAGAAAATATACCGATCGGCATCTTACTATGATTTTGCACACCCCGAATCATTCCGAGTTAACCCATTATCATTATTTATGCATTAACAGAGATAATATTTCAAACTTTTTCGACATTCAATATATTATGTTACGAAAATTTAACACATGACCATGAATAAATTATAAAAATATGATTGAATGAGTACCTAGGTTACACGAAATTGAACAAATGATGCAACACATAAATGAACATTGATGAGATCTCCGGAACCTGGTACCTCGAAACTGATCAGAACCAAGTTTGATTAGAAGAGCCCAAATAACATAAGTCGAACTTGGAGGTCCACATCCAGCCCACATGAATGAGTGGCCCAGCCAGGCCAGGCCAGGCGGCCCGATCGGCCATTCGTATCGATCGGTCCCGATAGGTGGGACTCAGCTTTCTCCCGCGCACCAGGACCGATCGGTCCACACTTTACATGCTCTGCTTCGGGCCATCCATATTCCTCAACATGCGACGACAACCTCCGACAATCTTGTCAAGGGCGTGGTCCGGTGAATTTGTACGAGCCTCCCTTAGCCTGGGAATAGCCGGCTAGTAGCGCCGAAATGCCTAGCGCCGTGCAACTCTATGCAACCATTCCCGGCGGTTGTTCCGCCTGACACGAGCCGACCTAACCGTAGAAGACAAGCACAAAACGACACCTTATTGTCCACACAACACATTAGACGTATAAAAAGGACACTTGTGATGTGAAGAAAAGAATCTTCCGATCTTTCTTTCGAGCTTTCTTACTAAACCTCCTGTCGATTTATTTTCGATAAGTCTCTTCCCCTTTGTTGTCTAAAGAACAAATATAGTCTTTGTGATTATTACTTTGCTTATTAAACCAACTAAGGGTATTTTTTCTAGTCTTAATCAAGTGGTTTTTTCCTCAACTTTGAGGTTTTCCACTCTAAAACTGTCGTGTCCCTTTAGCATTTAGTTTATAATCGTTCTCTACACATTAAATAAATTATAACCGAATTTGTCTTGCTTCGAACCGGTCGACTGTTGACACCCCGGTTTTCAAACCACAACAAAACATTATTGATTTTGTTTTCTTTGGAAGTTATATTTCTAATTTTATAAATTATGCATTAAGTATTAATCTTCCAAACCAAATTTTAGGACAACAATTGAGACATATATTGCAACAATAACACTATTGTCAGGACACGTGTAATGTAGAATTCACGCTGCTTCACTCTTGCTATTCTCTGTTAATTGGCAGCTCCCGACAACCCGTTTCCAGAAGAAATGTTCCCTCCAGATCCGATCCATTTTCTCGATCGGAATTCCCTTCGTCTCCGGCAACAAGAAATATACGAATATCGACATCGTCAAAACCCATGCCGCAAAAAAGAAGAAAATCCCTGCCTTAAAATGGCAGAGCATCGCCAGAAAAGCTTGCGCGATAATATAAGTCATCAATAGATTCACAGCCACCACGATACTCTGCGCCGCCGACCGGATTTCCAACGGGAATATCTCGCTAGTCACAACCCATCCCAGAGGTCCCCACGAAAGTCCGAATCCAGCTATGTAAACGCAGGTTAGGATCAGTACTGTAATGGCGTCGTGTGTGGGCATTGTTCCATGGTCGCCCAATTTAGTCGCCATGATTACACCCACAAGGCATTGAGAAATCATCATCTGAATTCCTCCGACGTGGAATAACGGCCGTCTTCCTAATTTGTCGACTAGGATAACGGTGATGACGGTGAAAGTTGAGCCCACTATTCCGGTAATGGTAGCCAAGAGAAGAGACATACTCTCGCCGGTGCCGATTGTGAGAAATAGTATCGGCGCGTAGAAAGCGAATACGTTGATTCCGGTGACCTGTTGGAAGAATGGTATGAGTACTGACATCACTAGCTGTGGCCTGTATTTTCTCTGAATCAGATTCTTAAAAGGGTGTTTAATTTGCTTTGAAGCGTAGCTTGCTTCGATTAGATCATTCAGTTCTTCTTCAACGTCGTCTGTTCCTCTTATCTTTTGCAGTACTTTCTTCACTTTATTGTGATCGTTGATTTGTTCGATCAAACTGTTGGGTGTTTCCGGTACAAAGAGAGCACCAAATGTTAGAATCGCCGCCGGAACTCCCGCCATTGCCAGAGAAATCCGCCACCCCCATCCGCCGTGGATCTTCACCGTGCCGTAGTTTATCAATGTCGCCAAGTTGTACCCTATGCTCACACATATCTGAAACGCTACATTAAACGCTCCTCTGTATTTGGACGGCGCCATTTCCGACAAGTACAATGGAACAGACTGCAATACCAAATAAGAATAAATGATGAGATATTGAAATATTGTCTCATTTAATGTTAATTGATTGAAATAGGTTTTTAATATAATTTACTTGGGTTATAATGAGATTCTTCTATCTTATCGAATCCTCAATTTATATAAGGTTTAAGAGCTTTAGGTGAGTTTCAGGGTGTTCCGTCACTGTTTGGAAAAAAACTATGATAGAAAATCGTATCGAACTTAGGTGACAAAAATAAATCGACATATGATTTAAACACTACTGAAATTATTGAAATAAATCTGAATCGGATCAAGACAAGTTTGACTTGAGGGGGAGCGTTGAAATAGTGTCCCACATAAGTTGTGAAACTATAATAATTTTAGTTTATAAGACGTCCAATATCATGAATAATTGATTTACCTATCATTTCAATGTGATTCAATTCTCTTATGGATTTGGCTATACCGACACTCTCTTGGCCTATTGAATCATGAATTTATACATGATATTAGAGCTATAGATTGGGTTTCAGGCTGTTCCGTATCAGTTTAGACAAAATAAAACTATAGTAGAAAGTTGCATGAGGCTTAGGTGACAAACATAGAACGACCTATGATTCGAACAATACCGAACATATTAAAACAAGTATGAACCGGATCAAAACTAGTTCTACTTGAAGGGAAGTGTTTAAATATTATCACACATCGATTGTGGAACTAGAATTATTACAGTTTATAAGTGATGTAATATCATGAGTTATTGGTTTAACCTAATTTTTTTAATGAAATACACATTCTTATGAACTATGCTACATTGATAGTCTAATGAATCATGAATTTCTTCGTATACATGAAAATGTCTATTGAATCATGATTTTTTATAGTCTTAATTGAATCAAAATCACTTCCATTTGAGGGGGAGTGTTGAAATATTGTCTCACATCGGTTGTTGAATTAGAATAATTATAGTTTATAAGAGGTGTGATATCATGAAGAATTGGTTTGACGTAATATTTACAATGATTCACTTATATTATGAGATGGATTAGATCGAAACTCACCTATTGAATCCTGAATTACTACATGACATTAGTTCGGTATGTTGAAATATATCCCACATCGGATGTGGAAATAGAAAAGTTCCAGTTTATAAGGGGATTGCATCGTGGGTAATTGGTTTGGTTCAAGTCTTTTCAATGTGATTCACTTTTCTTATGAACTGGACTATACTCCTCGGTCCATTGAATCCTGAATTTTCTACATGATATCGGAGTTGCAGGGTGGGTTTCGGGTTGGTCCATACCGGTTTAGAAGAAAAAAAACTATGGTAGAAAAGTGCATCGAACTTAGACGAAAAAAATAGATCGACCTATGATTCGAGCACTATTGAATATATTGAAGCAAGTTTGAACTGGTCCAAGGCCAGTTCGACTTAAGGGGGAGTGTTGAAATATATCCCACATCTGTTGTGGAAATACAAAAATCATAGTTTATAAGATGAGTGAAATCACAAGTAATTGACTTGGCCCAAGTTAATGTGATTCATTTCTCTTATGGATTGGGATGCTCTCCTCGGCCCATTGAATCCTAAATTTCAAGATGGTATCGGAGCTTCAGGGTGGGTTTTGGGCTGGTCCGTATCGGTTTAGACAAAAAAAACTATGGTAGAAGTGCATCGGACTTAGGCGACAAAAATAGATCGACATATGATTCGAGTACTACCGAGCATATTGAAGCAAGTCTGAACCGAATTAAAACCAATTCGACTTGAGGGGGAATGTTGAAATATATCCTACATCTACATCGGATATAGAAATAGAAAAATTTCAATTTATAAGGGGATTGATATAATGAGTAATTGGATTGGCCCAATTCATTTATCTTATGGACTGACCACACTTCCGGGCCTATTGAATCCTAAATTTCTACACGGTATACATGAAAATGTTTCATTATTGATTACCTGGTTGGTGAAACCAAGCCCAATACCAAGAAGAACTCTACCAAGAATCAACATGTAAATATTAAGAGCAGCGCCGCCAACGGCGGCACCAAGCAAGTAAGCAAGGCCACCGATCATAATAGACTTTCTCCGGCCATACTTGCGAGTCACCGGAGCAGCGAGAAATGATGAAATAAGGCCGGCAATGTAAAGGGAAGAGGTGAAAGTGGTAAGAAGCTGGCTGTCAAACTTGCAGTAGTTGCTTATTACTTTATCTTGTTTCATCTTCCTGTAAACTCCTGGGAAGAATTTCTCTAGAAATGGATCCATTGAAGTTACTCCCCCTGCATCAATTTTCATGTCATGAAAATTATAATGTAAACTAAGAAATACTAAATATCATAATTATGTAGAAATTCATGATTTAATCTGCCTGAAAATTATTAGTGTAGTTTAATTCATAATAGAAGTGAATCACATTGAAAATATTAGGTAAAACTAATTACTTATTATATCACTTCTGTTATAAACTATAATATTTCTATTTGCATAACGGATGTGAGATAATATATTAACACTCCTCGTCAAATCGAAGAATCAGAAGTTGATTTAGTTTTATCGCCTAAGACCGATGCAATTTTCTACTAGTGTTTCTTTTATGTCTAAACAGGTACAGAGCAACATGAAATCCACCATGGAGCTCCGATATCATGTAAAAATTTAGGATTTAATGAGTGTCGGTGTAACTCAATTTATAAGAAAAATTAATCATATTGAAAATGTTAGCTCAAATCAATTACTTATAATATCATTTGTCTTATAAATTAGAATATTTCTATTTTCATGTGGGATAATATTTCAACAAGTTACCTGAAACACCAACGTCGTAGCCGAAGATAATGCCACCGGAGGCGGCGATCATGCAAGAGAGGAGAACAAACCATGTGATTCCTCCGTTGTATTGCCGATCATCGGATTTAATCGCAACACTCACAGCCATTTATTGATATGTGGTGCAAGAGCAATACAAAAGAGATGTTGATTTGGTTGAATGATGGGTAGTCTTAATTTATAGTGTTGTTGGCAACCCGAGTCAAATCATTCTGAATTATTGTTGATTATTACGACAAAATGAAAGTAGTGATGTCATACTGACAGTGATGCCCAAAGATTAAGAAAAAGCATTAGAGATTTAGAGATGTCATACGAAATTTCCTCATCTCTTTTTGTTTTCTTACATGTGGGGTTCATATTTTGAATCGGTCAACTTTGATAATCTAGTGGATTATATCATTTTTTCACTTGATCATTTATATTCATTATCGTTGTTTTTACATGTGTTAAGTTTCTATAATTAAAGTCAATTTACGTGAGGAATGTATACTGATATGCATAAGAGGAGAATGTTATTGTTGAATGATATATTAATATATATACATTAATAATATGTGAATTGTTATGTTAGAACTAATGACCCTATACATTGAGTTTTTGATATTTATGTTTAATTAGATTGAATCAACAATAAAATGAGAAATTTACCCTAAAGGGTGAAAAAAACTTCATAGACTTTCATCGACGCTTGTTGCAAGAATTGAAAAGTGTTGGTGTTACAAATTCAAGGTTATCAAAGTCGTCCATTCGAGATATCATTTGTTTGGTTTGATTTATTGTAGTAATATTGATTACTTTTGATTTTATTTTCCTTGTGTTTTCTAGTTTGGTGCCCCCGGTTTTCTCGTTTTCCGGGTGTACAAATCTTGTGTTATTTGTTTTGTGTGCTTTAAAATCTAGGTAGTAAAATTATAAAATTAAGATAAAATTCAACATTCAATAACAAGATCTTTAGATATAAAATCATTTATACATTAATTTCAATAGTTATACTTTAACATACTTGAACAATACATTTAGTATGATAACTATTCTCTCTTATAAATCAATCCAAATTTCATCACAAATAACTCTTCTATCTTATAAACCAATCCAAATTTCTGTTGGGGATTAAACACGTGTGCGAACAACCTCGATAGATTAAGTAAGACCCGAGAATTAAAGCAAAGAGAAAACAACGACACAAGAAATTAACGTGGAAACCCGGAAAGGGAAAAAACCACGTGACCGGAGGAAACGGCCAAATTCACTATCATTTGAGAAGATTACAACACACACACACGAAGAGGAAATCCGGAATACAAGAGTATTGAAATACATAACAATGAACCCTAAGACCCCTTTATATAGATGAGATGGTTGAGATATTAAGGTAACAAACAAATATTCCTAATATTTGATCATATTTCCATATATGATTATTCATAATCAAATTATATATATGCGTCCATATATACTGATTTGATATGATATTATTTCCTTCAATATCTCTTTTCATAACTGCCGATATCTTTGACTAATGAGCCCCAGCATATCTCAGTTCGGTCCTCGACCTATTGCCTCCATCTCATATCTTCGGGTCACGTGCCATCGGTCCTCTACCGATTGCTTCGGTCCTTTTTGTTACATTCGGTATTGCGTACTTCGGTCCTCGACCGATCGGTACCAATACCGACCATCCCGTCTTCCATGTGTGCCCCGATCGACCACATGCCGATCGGTCCTTGTCCAAGNCGATAGTTGAACGATCGCCAACGCCTTGCGATCCAATTTCTGCCAATCCGCATCCTCCATCTTTGCCGGCTTCTTTTCTTCCAATGCTTCCCCTAGATCATTCCGATAAAGGGTATTGCGGATTTGCATTTTCCAATAGGCAAAATCAGATCCGTCAAACATCCTTAGGCTTCCCTTATCGTCACCCATCGCCGATTGGACCACAACACCCCACAGCCACCACCAATTGTTGGGGATTAAACACGTGTGCGAACAACCTCGATAGATTTAGTAAGACCCGAGAATTAAAGCAAAGAGAAAACAACGACACAAGAAATTAACTTGGAAACCCGGAAAGGGAAAAAACCACGTGACCGGCGGAAACGGCCAAATTCACTATCATTTGAGAAGATTACAACACACACACACGAAGAGGAAATCCGGAATACAAGAGTATTGAAGTACATAACAATGAACCCTAAGACCCCTTTATATAGATGAGATGGTTGAGATATTAAGGTAACAAACAAATATTCGATCATATTTCCATATATGATTATTCATAATCAAATCATATATATGCGTCCATATATACTGATTTGATATGATATTATTTCCTTCAATATCTCTTTTCATAACTGTCGATATCTTTGACTAATGAGCCCCAGCATATCTCAGTTCGGTCCTCGACCGATTGCCTCCATCTCATATCTTCGGGTCACGTGCCATCGGTCCTCTACCGATTGCTTTGGTCCTTTTTGTTACATTCGGTATTGCGTACTTCGGTCCTCGACCGATCGGTACCAATACCGACCATCCCGTCTTCCATGTGTGCCCAATCGACCACATTGTCAATCGGTCCTCGTCTAAGTGTAACCGATCGATATCAATATCGATCTCCACACCTAACAATTTCATCACAAGTCGAACGTGGGATGAGACAATTTTGATATTTCAACATAGTCTCTCAAGTTTAAATACCTAACAAATTTAGACTTGCAAATTGAAATTGTTATGGTCCCTTTTTAGGAGTACCAACAGTCATCCGCTTCGTTAAGAAACGAACTCGGTTTTGATTTGTTTTTTGTGCGAGAACGATTAAGAAATTGAAAACAGTAATGTGGCACATCAATTTATAGTGGAAAAGCCCGTGAAATGGGGAAAAAACCACTTGAACAAGAGTTGAGATTGGTGGCGTAGCCATTATTGAAATTAACAACCAACATTGTCGATCGCTCGACACATCGTCCATTACTGATCGGATGTTGATGACCCCGATCGGTTATAATGAATGTCTGACTTGACATCGTGACAGATGCCGATCGGGTTTAGCTGAGAAAATATACTTGTTGTGGTTCGAAAACCGGGGGTGTCAACAGTCGTCCGGTTCGTTGCAAGACGAACTCGGTTGTAATTTATTTAATATGTGGATGACGATTATAAATCAAATGCAAAAGAGACACGGCAGTTTCAGAGTGGAAAACCTCAAAGCTGAGGAAAAAACCACTTGACTAAGAGTTGCAAATGCCTTTAGTCGATTCAATAATCAATGTACTAATCACAAAGACCATGTTTGTTCTTTTGACCATAAAGGGGAAGAAAACCTATCGAAAATAAATCGACAGAAAGCTTGCAAGGAGGATCGGAAGAAAATCATTTTCTTCGCATCCCAAGTGTCCTTTTTATACGCCTACTGTGTTGCGTGAAAAGTAAGATGTCATTTTGTGCTTGTCCTCTGCGGCTAGGTTGGCTCGTGTCAGGCGTAATAGCCACCGGACATTGTTTCATAGGGCTGCACGGCGCTAAGTCTTTCGGCGCTACTAGCCGGCTATCTCGAGGCTGAGGGAAGCTCGTATGACTTCGCCGGACCACGCCTCTGAGAGGATTGTCGGAGGTTGTCGTCGCATGTTGGCCCGAAGCAGGGCCTGTGAAGTGTGGACCGATCGGTCTTGGTGCGCGGGACAAAGCTGGGCCCTACCGATCGATATGAACGCGCCATCGGGCCCCCTGGCCTGGTTGGGCCATTCATTCACATGGGTTGAATCTGGGCCTCCAAGTTCGGCTTATATTATTTGAGCTAATCTGATCAAGATTGACCCTGATCAGGTTTGGGGTACCGGGTTCCGGATATCTCATCAATACCGATCGGCATCTTACTATGATTTTGCACACCCGACTCATTCCGAGTTGATCCGCTATCATAATTCATGCATTAACAGAGATAATATTCAATATATTATGTTACGAAAATTTCACACATGACCATGAATAAATTATAGAAATATGATCGAATGAGTACCTAGGTTACAAGAAATTGAACGAACGATACAACACATAAATGAACATTATTGATTTTGTTTTCTTTGGAAGTTATATTTCTAATTTTATAAATTATGCATTAAGTATTAATCTTCCAAACCAAATTTTAGGACAACAATTGAGACATATATTGCAACAATAACACTATTGTCGGGACACGTGTAATGTAGAATTCACGCTGCTTCAGTCTTGCTATTCTCTGTTAACTGGCAGCTCCCGACAACCCGTTTCCAGAAGAAATGTTCCCTCCAGATCCGATCCATTTTCTCGATCGGAATTCCCTTCGTCTCCGGCAACAAGAAATATACGAATATCGACATCGTCAAAACCCATGCCGCAAAAAAGAAGAAAATCCCTGCCTTAAAATGGCAGAGCATCGCCAGAAAAGCTTGCGCGATAATATAAGTCATCAATAGATTCACAGCCACCACGATACTCTGCGCCGCCGACCGGATTTCCAACGGGAATATCTCGCTAGTCACAACCCATCCCAGAGGTCCCCACGAAAGTCCGAATCCAGCTATGTAAACGCAGGTTAGGATCAGTACTGTAATGGCGTCGTGTGTGGGCATTGTTCCATGGTCGCCCAATTGAGTCGCCATGATTACACCCACAAGGCATTGAGAAATCATCATCTGAATTCCTCCGACGTGGAATAACGGCCGTCTTCCTAATTTGTCGACTAGGATAACGGTGATGACTGTGAAAGTTGATCCCACTATTCCGGTAATGGTAGCCGAAAGAAGTGACATACTCTCGCCGGTGCCGATTGTGAGAAATAGTATGGGCGCGTAGAAGGCGATTACGTTGATTCCGGTGACCTGTTGGAAGAATGGTATGAGTACGGACATCACTAGCTGTGGCCTGTATTTTCTCTGAATTAGATTCTTAAAAGGGTGTTTAATTTGCTTTGAAGCGTAGCTTGCTTCGATTAGATCATTCAGTTCTTCTTCAACGTCGTTTGTTCCTCTAATCTTTTGCAGTACTTTCTTCACTCTATTGTGATCGTTGCTTTGTTCGATCAAACTGTTGGGTGTTTCCGGTACAAAGAGAGCACCAATTGCTAGAATCACCGCCGGAACTCCCGCCATTGCTAGAGAAATCCGCCACCCCCATCCGCCGCGGATCTTCACCGTGCCGTAATTTATCAACGTCGCCGAGTTGTACCCTATGCTCACACATATCTGAAACGCTACATTAAACGCTCCTCTGTATTTGGACGGCGCCATTTCCGACAAGTATAATGGAACAGACTGCAATACCAAATAAGAGTAAATGAATGATTAAATGTGATTTAATTCTTTTATGATTTAATGTGACAAGTACAATATACTATTTTAATATGATTTAATTCTTTTATGATTTAACGTGACAAGTACAATATACTATTTAAAATGATTAATTTTAGGGTAACTTTGAGAGATTCATCCCGTTTGGATAAAAAAATTGTGGTATAAAAACGTATGAGATTTAGGCGACAAAAATAGATGGATTTATGATTTGAGTTCTACTGAGCATATTGAAGAAAGTCTGAACCGGATTAAGACTAGTTCGATTTGAAGAAGAGTATTGAAATATTATCCCACGTTGGTTGTGGAACTAGAATGATTATAGTTTATAAGAAGCGTGATATAATGGGTAAATGATATGATTTAATTCTCTTATGAATTGAGCTATACCTACACCGACATTCTCCTGACATATTGAATCCTGAATTTATACATGATATCAAAGCTATAGAGTGGGTATCGAGCTAATCGTTACCTATTTGGACAAAAAAACTCAGTAGAAAAACACGTCGGTTTATGCGATAAAAATAGATCGATCTATGATTCGAGCACTACCGAGAATATTGAAGCAAGTTTGAATTGGATCAAGATCAGTTTGATTTAAGGAGGAGTATTGAAATATTATCTCACATTGATTGTAGAACTAAAATAATTATACTTTATTAAAGAGATGATATCATGAGTAATTGGTTTGATGTAACCTAACAATGATTCAATTCTATTATGAGTTGGATTAGATTGATACTCTTATGACCTATTGAGTTATGAATTTTTAATTGACATGTTTCGTATACATGAAAAGGTTAGATTTTTTATTACCTGGTTAGTGAAACCAAGCCCAACACCAAGAAGAACTCTACCAAGAATCAGCATGTAAATATTAAGAGCAGCGCCGCCAATGGCGGCACCGAGCAAGTAGGCAAGGCCACCAATCATGATAGACTTTCTCCGGCCATACTTGCGAGTTACCGGAGCAGCGAGAAATGATGAAATAAGGCCGGCGATGTAGAGGGAAGAGGTGAAAGTGGTCAGAAGTTGGCTGTCAAACTTGCAGTAGTTGCTTATTACTTTATCTTGTTTCATCTTCCTGTAAACTCCTGGGAAGAATTTCTCTAGAAATGGATCCATTGAAGTCACTCCACCTGCATCAATTTTCATGCCATGAAAACTACAACGTAAACTAAGAAATACTATATATCATAATTATGTAGAAATTCTAAAATTCAATGGACCGGAAAAGTGTCGGTATTGCTAAACTCATAAGAGAAGTAAATTAAATTACATGAAAATATTATGTCAAGTCAATTACTTATGATATTACTTCTCTTATAAACTAGAACATTTCTATTACCACAACTGATGTGAGATAATATTTCAACACTTCCCATCGAGTTGAACTGGTCTTAGTTCGGTTCATACTTGCTTCAATATGTTTGATAGTGCTCGAATCACATGTCGATCTATTTTTGTCGTCTAAGCCCGATGCGCTTTTCTACATGAGTTTTTTTTTCTATCTAAACCGGTACGGACCAACCCGAAACTCACATTGGAGCTCCGATACCATATAGAAATTCATGATTTAATGAATTGAAAGAGTTTCAGTGTAACCACGTCTATAATAGAAACAAATCACATTGAAAAAATTATATCAAGTAAATTACTTATGATATAACTCCTCTTAAAAGTTAGAATATTTCTATTTCCACGACCAATGTGGAATAATATTTCAACAAGTTACCCGAAACACCAACGTCGTAGCCGAAGATTATGCCACCGGAGGCGGCGATCATGCAAGAGAGGAGAACAAACCATGTGACTCCTCCGGTGTATTGCCGATCATCGGATTTAATCGCAACACTCACAGCCATTTATTGATATGTGATGCAAGTGCAATACAAAGAGATGTTGATTTGGTTGAATGATGGGTAGTCTTAATTTATAGTGTTGTTGGCAACCCGAATCAAATCATTCTGAATTATTGTCGATTATTACGACAAAATGAAAGTAGTGATGTCATACTGACAGTGATGCCCAAAGATTAAGAAAAAGCATTAGAGATTTAGAGATGTCATACGAAATTTCCTCGTATCTTTTTGCATTCTTACATGTGGGATTCATATTTTGAATCGGTCAACTTTGATCATCTAGTGGATTATATCATTTTTTCACTTGATCGTTGTTTTCACTTTGATCGTTTTTTCACTTGATCGTTTATATTCATTATCGTTGTTTTTACATGTGTTAAGTTTCTATAATTAAAGTCAATTTACGTGAGGAATGTATACTGATATGCATAAGAGGAGGATGTTATTGTTGAATGATATATTAATATATATACATTAATAATATGTGGATTGTTATCTTAGAACTAATGACCCTATACATTGAGCATTTGAGATATGTGTTTGATTAAATTGAATCAACAATAAAATGAGAAATTTATCCTAAAGGGTGAAAAAAACTTCATAGATTTTTATTGACGGCTGTTGCAAGAATTGAGAAGTGTTGGTGTTACAAATTCAAAGCTATCAAAGTCGTCGATTCAATATACCATTTGT
This sequence comes from Utricularia reniformis, assembly GCA_009725065.1. Classification (NCBI taxonomy): domain Eukaryota; kingdom Viridiplantae; phylum Streptophyta; class Magnoliopsida; order Lamiales; family Lentibulariaceae; genus Utricularia; species Utricularia reniformis. The sequence goes on along the minus strand of RWGZ01001121.1, from coordinate 202,539 downwards.
TTGGTTTGATTTATTGGGGTAATATTGATTACTTTTAATTTTATTTTCCTGGTATTTTCTAGCTTAGTACCCCGGTTTTCTCGTTTTCCGGGTAAACAAATTTTATGTTCTTTGTTTTGCATGCTTTAAAATCTAGGTAGTAAAATTATAAAATTAAGATAAAATTCAACATTCAATAACAAGATCTTTAGATATAAAATCATTTATACATTAATTTCAATAGTTATACTTTAACATACTTGAACAATACATTTAGTATGATAACTATTCTCTCTTATAAATCAATCCAAATTTCATCACAAATAACTCTTCTATCTTATAAACCAATCCAAATTTCATCACAAGTCGAACGTGGGATGAGACAATTTTGATATTTCAACACAGTCTTTTAAGTTTAAATACTTGACAAATTTAAACTTGCAACTTGAAATTAACCGAACTTTCTCGGTATTGATAATAATGATTTTGATCGAACCAACACAGATATCATCTTATGTTTATAAAATCGAATCAATTTACATGAGAAGTATGCAGGGATATATGACACATAAAGATATAAAATCATAGTATAAATGATTTGAACGAGAAACATTAGTATGATATCCCTTTCTTTCTTATAATTTTATATTTCATCGAGAAACATTAGTTCGTGTAGTTGCAAGTAGAGTGAGTGACTATGGCATCATTGATGGAAAACTTTGTTCTGTTCTGCACAGTTTCAAAGAAACGTTGACGATTCAACAGTCCAATTTGGTGATTGCTTTTGCTTATCGGATCCCACTTATCAAAACCCATGATTTCTTCATTCGTAATCTTTATACAACTTTTCCTCTTCCCTCTTTCTGGATTTCTAATCCTGCACCCTTTTTCTTTATTGGATGTAATGGGGAAGAAGGTGACAGACATTATAGTGGACTCAGTCTTGGTTTTACGCATAGTGTTGATCTTTTTGGTTCTTCCCAATTGCCATTGCGTTCCTGGAAGCTTTGATTGAACTTTAGACAGATTTGATCTTGAAAGAAATGCGCATTGTTGAAGGTAGGGACAGACTTTATGTATAAAGCCGAAGAGAACGGAAAATTGGTGAAGGTGTTCGACGAAATGTCAGTCAGACTCAGAACAAGAACCCTAATTGACGGTTGAGATCAATTTTCATGATTTGTGGTATGAGTGTAATATTGAAAAGTTATGGGATTAAATTGAAAATTAAAATGGTCACATGTACAATTTTAACGAGATATGTAACTGTTCCCGAATTTTGAAATATTCCGATGGAAATTCCTGACGCAGAAAAAAAAACCTTGGGAGATTTTCTGCATTTTATTGCGACCCGTCGATTGAATTTGCGGTACCGTGGAGCGGATTACAATTTAAGTTGAGGTTCCGGCGTTTATTTTGCGACGATGGTGCTTAGTCAGAAAATCCATGAAGCTTTTAAGGGAACCGTTGAGCGAATTACTAGCGCCCGCACCGTCTCCGCCTTCAAGGAAAAAGGGGTTCTCAGTGTCAGCGAATTTGTTCTTGCTGGCGATAATCTTGTCTCCAAGTGCCCCACCTGGTCTTGGTATTATTTCGTTTTTGCCATCGATATGGTTAAATGTGTTAAGTTGTAGTTTAACTTCGTGTTCTAGGATTGGATGATGGTTTAGTCGAGTAATGATGATATTTAAAGGGAAAGATTTAGTCAGATAATTTTGGTTATTGTTGTTGGATTGCCACCTGATTCATTTAATTTCGTGTCTCTCCAGGGAATCAGGTGAACCTAACAAAAGGAAGTCATATTTGCCCCAAGACAAGCAGTTTCTGATCACTAGAAATGGTACATTTGTTCCTGGAAACTGCTTTCTATTGTGTGAAAGCTTGTATTTTTTTGTTCTCTCCCTGTGATCATGTTATTATCTTTTGTTTCTTCATATGCTTATGTTGCCCCTATGTAATTCAAATGACTAAAGTTGTTCTGAATCATTTACTGCTTTACGTTTTACTGTGATTTCTTCATCAACATCAGGAGTTGCATTGATTGCTTTGATAATTCTTTTTATTTTTATCCGTCTCACTTGTTTTGCTCCATGGTGCAGTCCCCTGTCTCCGGAGAGCTGCCTCAGTTGAAGAAGATTATGAAGCTGCTGGAGGGGAAGTCTTACTTGATGATGAGGATTATGGCTTTGTGGCAACCCATGGAAAACCTAAAGGTAATAATTGGACTTGAATTAAAACACCATTGTCTTTCATTATTATAATGTGTTCTTTATGATGCTTCGGTTATTTCTAGAAAGCAAGGAAATTGAGGGTGAGAATTTGCCCTCCATGGAGACCCTAGAGATCAGCAAGAAGAATAAAATTCAGTCTTTCTCGTCCTACTTTGGAGGGGACGAAGAAATGATTCCAGACATGGAGGAGTTTGATGAGGCAGACAATTTGGTTGAAAATGATCCTGTAAGTTTGAGACTGGGGTTTTGGTTGAAAATGATCCAGTCTATCCTAATAAGAAGAGCATTGAGAAGAATAAACTTAGATTTTACTTTCTCAGCTCATGAATTGAAGCATTTTCTTCACAGCTACTCTTCTATGTTCTGCCAATTGATGGTTCACACCTGCTTTTTTGGAAATTTCTCTAGGCAACTCTTCAGACTCCATATCTTGTTGCGCATGAGCCTGATGATGACAACATCTTACGAACCAGGACTTACGATGTTAGCATCACGTAAGTTGAAGTCCATCTTGGGACAGATATGTGATTATTTCAATTTATCGCACTTCTATACTTTCTCTTACAGGTATGACAAATATTACCAAACTCCTCGTGTGTGGCTCACCGGGTATGATGAGGTCAACACTCAACTTTCCACACGAATTTCCTTGACTTGTTCAGTTTTATGTAAATTTCTTCATTATTTATTTAACTCCCCCCTGTACTTTGGCCAGTCAAGGATGCTTCTAAAACCTGAACTTGTTTTGGAAGACGTGAGCCAGGATCATGCACGTAAAACAGTAAGATACATACGCAACTTATTCTGTGACTACGTCTTTGAGAATTTTCTTGTATTAGTTTTTGTGCCTTGGCTCTTCTCTTGAATGTCATGGTGCAAAAGTGATGTAGAAGAATTTGTTTATGTTTTTAGAAGGTATTTTTCACATAATATTTTTTCTCTTCACACATTCAATAAGGTAACCATTGAAGACCATCCACATTTACCTGGGAAACATGCCTCTGTTCATCCTTGTCGTCACGGTGCCGTCATGAAAAACATGATTGATGTGTTGATGTCACGAGGAGTTGAGCCTGAAGTTGATAAGTAATTACTTTTGGTCATTCTTTATGGTTTTCTTTGAAGCTTGATAAGAATTATGCACATATTTGAATGAATTGCTAACATTGTGAGCTTTAAAATAGGTACCTTTTCTTGTTCTTGAAATTCGTGGCCTCGGTGATCCCAACCATTGAATATGACTACACTATGGACTTTGATCTTGGTAGTTCATCCTCGTAATGGCATCATCAGGTTTTTAATTTCAATCGTATTCGATTTTATCCTTACTTTTTGCTAATGATTTTAATTACACTTCCCACAGATGAACTGTACTGGTAACCATCATCTTCTCTTATATGGTGTCAAGAATAATCACCTTCCTCCCTCTTTTCATCTGTAAAGTTTCTGTGTGAATATCACAAATCTCAATCTCAATGCTTGTTTATTTCAATATTTGATTCTAAAAGTTCAAAATTAGCGACTGTGTTGGAATATGAATTTGTTTTTATCAACTTGGCTGCATAAAAGCAGTTATAAAATACATTAAAATTTTACAGGCAAGAGGTGATTACTTTAGGGTGAGGTTTTCCATGCATTCTCAAAATTCATTTTGATGTTAGAATGTATTTTTACAGTTTTTACATAATACTACTATCATTTATATTCTCATTGTAAACTTAATGTATTTTCAAATTATTCTTTAAATCCAAAATGAGGTAAGAGGTTAAATCTCTTATTAAATTACATATATATCATTAAAAAATCATATTTGCTTTCATTTCTAATAATCTTCAAATTTACAATATCGTTCGACACATTTGTAAGTTGTATATTCTCATGTATCTTTAATGTGCAACCAAAATTATACATAATTTTCTTTGTCATGTAGATATTAGCGAGAACGAATCTAATTTGGAAAAATCCAATTTTATATAGTTATGGAACACTCAATATATTCTTGTTATGAAATTTAATCTATCCATTATAGAACCGTCAATATATTTTTGACTTATTATCATATTATAAAAATATATTATCAAAGTACATTCTAATTGGTTCCGTTGAAGAATGTAAAAGTGGTGGCATTAGAACTGAGATTAAGCTGAATGGCGGGGTCTAATTGTAAATATCGTGAAGTTTGTAGGCGAATTTGTTATTTCCGGGAGTTCTGAAATATGGTCTTTTGGTTTGGACCGTGATAGCCGGCCCATGGAAAAACCCAAATAACTACATGCGAGTGCGATTTCTTCCCGCCATTGTTCGTCGAATAGATGCGTTGAAGTCTGCGGTAAGTTCTCTGGCAACAGCGAGCATGACTGATATCTTAGCCTGAAGGTGAAAAGCCCTAAAAACTCCTTTATTTTGCGATAACAATGGAGGAGTTCGGGGACTACACCGGTCCGACAACATCGGCGGATCGTCAACAGGCTGGAATCATTACCAGAATCCGACTAGAGAACTTCATGTGCCACAGCAGTCTAGAAATTGAGTTTGGAGACTGGGTCAATTTCGTCACCGGCCAGAATGGGAGTGAGTTATTCATCTCTTTTCTGAATTGCTGGTTTGCATTCGCACGTTCTTACTGAACATCGTTTTTAAATTGTATGTTTTGTGGTGTTGATGAGTGTTCTTTTAGGTGGCAAGAGTGCTATATTAACTGCACTTTGTGTGGCATTCGGAAGCCGTGCGCGTGGTACACAGAGAGCAAACACGATGAAGGATTTTATAAAGACTGGATGCAGGTGCATAGGTTTTCTTTTTTGTGGAAATTGGAACTGGTGTTTCAACTAGGCAGTGAGGGAACCCTAATATTGCGTCACAATCCTTTATTCATTTACAGTTATTCACTCATTGAAGTGGAAATAAAAAATGAGGGGGAAGATGCATTCAAGCCAGAGTTGTATGGGTCATTTATTATTGTGGTGCGAAGGATAACTGAATCAACCAGTTCAATCACATTGAAAAACAGTCAAGGTTTGACAATCATGTTTTTTCCTTTTGTTCCATCTATGTGTGTGCGTTTTTAATAATTATGGTTTCAGAAATCAATTTCATGTGTACATTTGGTCATACATGACGAAAGTAGTTCAGACCATGTCTTGCAATTAAAAAAGAAATTATTTGCTGGTTCATTGCTGATTCATTGCTGATTCATTGCTTCCTAGGTCGAAAGATCGGCACAAAGAAAGAGGATCTTCGTGAGGTTGTAGAACACTTTAATGTGAGTTTTTCAAAAAAATTGTTTCATGTCCACATTAAGCAATAATGCTTATATTTTCATTTGTTGCAACATTTTTATGAGTTGTAAAATGTGTTTATATTCATTTTATTCAGTTTATGTGGTGCTAAGTGATATAAAAATTGCACCTGGAAAATTACAAACTTTGTGTTGTTTAGATATCATTTACAAATGTTGAAAAGGCTTTGCCTGGATGCTGAATTATGAACTCATTCTGATGGAATGTTCATTTTTCTTTTCTTCTTCCAAAATCCCCTGTGCATATCCTAGCGTCCCCCTTGAGAAAGAATGAAAAAAATGTCACCCTCCATAGTTTTTTCTTCTAAAGATACCTAGAAATCTGATGTAGGGTAATGCAGTTTTTGTTTTTGTTTTTGTTTATCTACAAATCAAAGTTCGTTTTTTACCTAAGCTCGTTTGGATTGTGTTTTCATCTTCTGGTTTGCAGATTGATGTTGAGAACCCATGTGTAATCATGACCCAGGACAAAAGCAGGGAATTTTTACACTCAGGGAACGCTAAAGATAAATTCAAGGTTGTTATTTTACTCAAGGCTTCTTAACTCCAGTTGTTTTAAAGTAATCCGTAGATGCAAGTATAATTGTTTTCTGCTCAATTCTACCTTTTTGTAGTGCATGTGAATCTCTCCAACTCTATGAACGGTTCATGGTCCTTTTTTCATGAACAGCTATCATTTGTTCTAAATACGGCTTAACATTGTAGATCACTTTTGACCAAGTTTTTTTACAGTTATTTTTCAAAGCAACCCTTCTTCAGCAAGTAAATGATTTATTAAGAGATATCGAAAGTCAACTGATGAATGCAACAGCACTGGTTAATCATTTGGAGGACTCACTAAAACCGATACTGAAGGAAATAGATGAATTGCAAGAAAAGATTAGAAATGTCGAACTTGTGGAGGGTTTGACTCAACAGGTGCAGTTGTTGCGAAAGAGGTTGGCTTGGGCATGGGTATATGATGCTGATAAGAACCTTAACAGTCAACTTTGTTTAGTTGAAAAGCTTAAAGGAAGGATCCAAAGCTGCCAAGCACGAATTGACCAGTACCATGTGAGTCCTTACCTTCGGAATGTGAATCCCTTACCTGATTCCTAGAAAATTTGTGGAATGCAAACAGGATTCGTTTAAGGATACTAGACTGCGTGTTAACGTTTTATGACCTGCTGTAGACCAAGATGGAAGTGCTGTGTCATCAATTGACAGATAAGAAACATCAAATCTCAGAGATGATAGATAAAACATCTGAAGTGAGGAGAAAAAAGGAAGAATTGAACCATAACCTTTCTATGGTATGCTTTGTAGACTATCTCATTAATGTTTATGTTGCATGTTTCTTATGTTTCTATGCATCATGTCTCCTGGATTTGTATCTTTTTTATTGCTTTGATGATAATTGATTTTTTTGCTGTCAGTAGTAGATTCTTACCCTCTAGTTTTTTCATAGGCCGTTCGGGAGCGTGTTGAGCTTCAAGGTGAAAAAGATCGTGTGAATGGGCAAATCCATAAGATTTTTCAGCAGGTTGAATTGATAGAGAAGCAGATTCGTGATATGCATGATGAGTATATTGGGAGCTCACAGGTCTCTCTCTCTCTTGACACATTTCATCTCTGGGAACATTTTCAGTGAATTTTATGGCTTATGATTTTCAAATCATACATTGCTGAGATTACATATAGGAAATTTGAAATTTTTGGGACAAGTCACTTTGAGTAGTTCCTCTTTACAGTGAAACCCCTGGTACTTTAATTGTTATGGCATGCATTTTTTTGTTTCTAAGAGGTTTTCACATCTATTTTAATTTAAATAGGATGAAAAGTATTACTTTAAATGATTCAGAGTCATTGATGGAGATCTTTATTGAATGTATTGCAAGTAACATTTATGATCTATGTGAGTAACACTAAATCTTTAATGTCTGCTCGGTACATCTGTGGATGTGAACAATTTAATATGTTTTTTGATTTATGGTATCACGCTAGAAACTGATTTAGTGGTGATAGGCTGAAGAAAATGAGACTAGGGGAAGGCTTGAAAAACTCCAAGTTGAGATTGGACAAGCACATGATGGTTGTCAGAGGTAGCATCTGCACTACACTGTTATTTATCTATGTTTTATTCTATTAATCTGCATCTTACTTTTTGGTACTTGTAAAATGGTACTTTCAGATTGAAACAAGAGGAGAATGAAATTGCAGTAAGGATATCTTCGTTGGAGAATGAAATTGAAAACATGTCCAACGAGGCAAGGATTTTTTTAGCAGTGTTGCTTTTGAGGATTATAAATTTAACTCCTGCAAGTGTAGTAATACTGTGTCATATTTAGATGCTTTTATTTCTTTAATTTTGTTATCATTCTTGAATTCTCTGGTTTTCCTAGAAAATTTACCTGTTGTGTCATCCTTTTCAGTTAGGAAATTTTGAGAAAAACCATCGTAGTATTTCGTCTCGTGTCCAGGAGCTCCGAACTAATCAAAGAAATAAGGTTTGGGAACTCAAAATTTATATATAGTCAACCTCCATTTCACACTGCATTTGGCAAGCACTTAATATAATCTCCTTGAAGGTTACGGCATTTGGGGGAGGTCGGGTGATCAATCTTCTGCAATACATTGAGCGGAATCATCACAAATTTAGAAGCCCTCCAATTGGCCCCATAGGGGCCCACGTGGTAACCACATGTACTCGCAACAGTATTTTTAACCTGTTCGATTGCTGCTACTCTATTGTGTCAAATTTCTTGATTGCAGTAATACCACTCAGCTATCCATATTTTATTATTTAACCTAAATGTTTATCCATTTTTATTGAATGAGCAACTGAGTTTTAGCTCATTTATAAAACGCTGCTCCCAATCAAATGTCATTCTGGAATGACAAGAATTTTATAATATCTAGTGTTTTCTGTCATAAGTGGTACAGTTTCCAAAAGCTAGCTTCTTGCTCATTTACTCCATGTATGGTTTTTCGCAGAAACTGGAGCATGCAGATTTGTGGTCTGTAGCTATTGAGCATGCCGTTGGCAGGCTGCTCAGTGCTTTCATTGTTACTGACCATAAAGATGCTCGCATCTTAAGAGCATGTGCAAAAGAAGCAAACTACCACAACTTACAAATAATCATACATGACTTCAGCAGACCAAGGTAAGATTCTAGGTTTGGGTATTTAATATCAGCACTGATTATGTTGTCTTTTCCAACTAATTTATCTCCTCTTTACTGGTAGAATTGATATTCCAAGACGCATGCTTCCCCAAACAAACCATCCTACTGCCTTGTCTGTTATGCATTCCAACAATGCTACAGTTCTTAATGTTCTAGTTGATGTGGTAATTTTTTTCATTGATCTTTTGTCATATCTTTCTATATTTTGAGCATGCCGGTTTTATTTACAGCAGTTTTATTGAATGAGTTATATCTGTTTCCTGCAGGGTAATGCGGAGAGGCAAGTTCTTGTTAAAGATTATGATGTTGGCAAAACAGTTACTTTTGATCAGAAAATTTCAAATCTCAAGGAGGTTTTTACATCAGATGGGTATAGGATGTAAGTCAAACAACAAGAACAGGGATATTGTTTCTTTCATAAATCTATTTTTCTTCAGTTTTTGTTTTGAAGACTTTGTTTGTTACATCTTGCCTTCTTTAACTATTCAATAATGTTATCAATGGAGATTTTATACGTGGTTGCATTTATCTGTTGCAGGTTTTATCGTGGCTCAGCCCAAACTATTCTTCCGCCAAACAAAAATTTGAGAGGTGGTCGCCTTTCTGGATCATTTGACAATGAGATTATGGATCTGGAAAGACAAGCTTTGAGTGCAAAAAATAGCGCTGAACAAGCCAGGAACAAGAAAAGGGGAAGTGAGAGGGAGTTAAGAGATCTGCAAGATGCAGTAGACGGTATAAATGTATATTTCTTGCCTTGACAGATTGCTTGTCTTAAAGTTTATTATCCTGATTACCTTATCAGAATGTAGGTGCAAATGCATAATGGGGCAACTATTAAAATAACTGTCATCATGAGTCTTCTAATTTTCTTCAAAAAATATTTATTTATTTTTTGAATAAATTACATATAAATCTCACCGCTGCATTGAAGTCATTTTCATATACTTAGACTTCCATAAATGCTTCATAATTTTGATGCTACCTCATGGATCTGATGGCTATCTGAGGATCTCAAGGCTTGAAGTAACGAAAACAGCTGAAAGGCTTGCACATCTTTCTAAAAATATATGCTACACATCCTATTTGTTTCCATGGTTTTCCTACGACTTTAAAATATCTGTATGATTTTTGCACTTCAAATGATTTTATGTTTATTTGGCACATTATATTATTCATGATAATCTTCCCTTGTGAATTTGATTCAGTTTTGATTTGTCAAGCCTCTTTAATGGGCTTGTATATTCGATGGATGCTCAAAACCTTGCATCTCATTTTCTGTTTTGGTTAACTATTTTTTTCTAATTTGGTCAATATTTGCTGCTGTCTTGATAAGTATATCCTCATGCTAACCTTTTAGAGAAAGCGAATCAAATTGGAAAGGAATATTAGGAGCAAGGAGTTTGATTTGGAAGACATTAAGAAATCACTTTTGCCTGATGTTGGTGCTACACCAGTATCCACTGAGAACGAACTGCGTGAAGATATCTGTGTATGTCTAGTTGGGATCTGTGTTTTCTTGGATTCCATTTATCTGATAATTTGATTTCTGATCCTTATGTTTTGAAATATGTTCAGAAACTTCAAAATGGAATACAAGAAAAAAAAATTCAGCTTAAAATGGTTGAGAAAAAACTACATGATGCAGAAAGTGAAGCTGAGGATCTCAAAACATCATTTAAAAACCTTTGTGGTATGCTATTTATTCTTGATTGCTACACCAAGTAGTTGGAGTTGTTCTTTTTAAACTTTGTTCTTTTGTTAATGGCTTGAATTATAGAGTCTGCAAGTTCAGAAATTAATGCATTAGCTGAGGCTGAGCGTGAACTGATGACGATTGAGGAAGAATTGCACAAAGCAGAAGCAGTTCAGACCTCTTCCGATTCGTTTCCTTTGTTTTTTTGCTCAAATTTGCAGAATTTCTGATGCATTTAATTTCCAGGAGAAGAAGCATTACGAGGAAATCATGCAGACTAAAATTCTTTTTGACATAAAGAATGGAGAGGCCAAGTGTACAGAGCTCGAAGAAATCACCAAGGTGCTTGCCAGTCTTTGTATGAAATTCTCTCTGGGCTTCTGCAGAGGATGTCACTGCTTCTGGGGCCACTTTCTTAATGAGTTTATGCTTGATGTTCAATTTTTTCATGATAAATCTGAATTGACTTAGCCTGGATATTAGGAGAACCGGAAAAAAGCATCAATCATATGTCCTGAAAGTGAGATTGAGACTTTAGATTGCAGTAAGGACAGCAATCCTGAGCAATTAAGTGCTGAATTTACCAGACAAAAGCAAAAACTTCAACGGGAGAGTCAAAGGTGAAGTGAATTTTTGTTGTTCAAATTATTTTTAAGGTTATATATTGAACTTATTTTGCAGATTCCCTGAATCTATTGAGGAGCTCAAAATGTTGTTAGAGAATAAAGAACGTAAAATATCAAGAAAACAGCAGGCGTACAGGGCATTCAGGGAGAAATTGGAAGTAAGTAAGAGTGTATTTTCCGTTGCTCTTCCTTGCGATTGTAAAATTTATGGCTGTTTTCATATGCTTACCTAATATTATAGAAGGTTCTTTCTTTTCCCCTAACATGCCTGAAGTCGTACTCTATCATGCATAATTTTTTTGTTTATTTCTAGATAGTTTATTGCAAATATTTATTACTGTAGGCTCTGTACATCTCAGTTCACCGCTTTCTATCATAGTAATTCTGTTTCTTGAATGTTCACCTTTTCTAAGGCATGTGACAAAGCCCTACAGTTAAGATGGGGCAAATTTCAGAGGAATGCAACTCTTCTGAAGCGGCAGCTGACATGGCAGTAAGGCTATTTATATGTGTAACTTTGATGCAATTACTTACTAATTCTCTGTTGTGATTGTTACTAATGTGCTTATTAGATTTAATGGGCATCTGAAAAAGAAAGGGATCAGTGGTCAAATCAAAGTTAGTTATGAAGAGCAGTCCCTTTCTATCGAGGCAAATTGACTCATCTCAATCCCTTCTGTTTTCTTGGATACTAGCTTACCTTTTTACATTACCTTCCAGAATTTATTTTTTTGGTACCTGTGTGGCTCTCCAGGTAAAAATGCCTCATGATGCATCAAGTAGCTCGGTTAATGACACAAGAGGGCTTTCAGGTCTTGCTTCCTAAATTTTTCATTGAAAGTTATTTATTTATTTTTTATTCGTAAATATTAGTATTTTTTATGTTGAGTTATTGTGTTCAGCATCGACACATCTTGCCACTACACCACCATTCTGCAGTTTTGATATCATTGTTCACCAACACATAGGGTGGCTCTCATCTTGTCTTTCAATGCATGTCACGTTATATGAATGACTATGATTTCATTTTATGTCTTGAATAGTTTACTTTAATAAAATGAACGAGCTTGCTCTAATGGTATTTATGCAGGTGGAGAGCGGTCATTTTCAACATTGTGCTTTACCCTTGCACTCCATGAGATGATCGAAGCCCCATTTCGTGCAATGGATGAGTTTGATGTATTTATGGTAAGCTTCCTGAGGAAAATGCTTTTGTTCAAAAATAGTTTCCATGGTAGTGCCAAGTTTCAAGATTAACAAGAACAAGGAATTTAGAAACCATATATCCACTGTGCAGGATGCTATAAGCAGAAAAATCAGTATGGATGCGCTGGTAGATTTTGCTTTAGCTCAAGGGTCGCAGTGGATATTCATCACCCCTCATGACATCAGGTCTAGGCAATGTTGGAATGAGTATAATTAAACACTGAAACCAGCCAACATCCTCATTTGTGTCTTTTGGTATGTGTTTCTTCAGCATGGTGAAGCATGATGAGAGGATCAAGAAGCAGCAAATGGCAGCTCCTCGCGGGTGAATCATGTAAGTAAATAACTTTTGCAACAGTCTTCCACTTCAGAAATGGCTGCCTGCTATTCTTACACTTGCCACCCTGTTTTAATTTAAGCAATCATGCATTTCTTTAACAATAGATAAAGTAATGGATGTTGGAGGTTCGAACTCCATTCGAAAACTAAGATATTAGTTTGATTGAGATTCAGTTGTGCTTGAGTTTGAACTCAAAATGCATGAAATTGGTTCAGTTTCACTGCTTCTGAACACAGACACTGATTTTTCCAGTATTCAGTTGGATATCACCTGCTTTTGTTTAGGGTGCTATCAGAATCATTGTGTTTTTATGACAGCCGCCAAAACATCAAACAATCAGCAAGACCATGCTGTCTGCTTGTCACAAACCCAACCCAAATGTTATGACTCTGAATAACATTCACCAGAGCTTGTAACCAATCATACAATACAACCAAATATTCATGTTAAGATGTGCAATAAGATCTATAACTAAGATGTGGTATCATACTATTTGTTTAAGTTTTGTACGATTTAAAGGAACACACTCCCACTCTAGGAATTCTGTGTGATGGGATATGATTTGCCATTCTTTCATTGATGTTTTGCAATCTAGGATTAGATAATTTGCTACAATATTCATCATCAATTATCCCAAAAATATTGGTTTTGAAGTTATATTTGCCCATCTTGTATATTTTTTAAATGATTTAGACAGAATATGTGACTTGAGGCTTACAGAATATATTGTCGTTGTGGCTGGTTTTGATGTTTTTTTATCCCACCAATGTCACAATGTATGTAGCCAATGCTTTCAGCTTAAATAACTTCTGAATTTGAAGTTGTGTTTTTTAGATTTGAGAGAAAGAACACCCCACCCCCTCTATTGTTTTGAAATACTTAATCAATTGGATAGAATTCAATTTAACCCTTTTATTCTAATATATAATTATAAATGATTTAGTAAACTCCATGAATATATTTGTGTATCAATATTAATAGGATATCATTTCTAAATGCTAGTAGAGATGGCTATGCGCCGGGTGCAACTAGACTCATCAAAACTCATTTCCAGTGGGTTTGTTTGGTACCGCGATCAAAACATCGGTCAGATATTTAAATTGTAATTTTTTTTAATGTACATAAAACACAAGTTTAATTGTGATATCATCACAGTGTTAAAATCAACTGTCTCATTTTGATTTTGAAAAAGATTCATTTATACTTACTTTTATTAATTATAATATAATTATATTTATTATTTTATAGGTAAATGTATATTGTTATTTTTACATAAATCACGATCATAATATCTTAATTTTATCAAACATACTTAAAAATTCACAATCACTATATCTCATCACACCATTATTTTAAAAAGTTGAAGTAAACAAATTCATCATTGTTATCCCCAATAATTTTTATATTATTATATGGAAAAAAACAAACAAACCAAAATAATTGAAAAACATTTGATTCTAATCAACATAAATTGACAAAAATAAATTTTAATGATATGTAACAAATGATAAGTAATTATAATGATGTGTAGGAGTATGCTTTTTTGGCCATCCCTACACTAGTGTTGTCATCACTGGCTAGCTATTTGATGATTTAATCTCTTAATTTTAGGGTTTTTATGTTATCAGTCTTCTTCGTTTCAATATAAATATGAACTTTACTCGAACATTTTTCATGTTCGTTTATAATTTGACATTTTCGTGAATAAATATATTATAAAATATTAGAATTAAAAAAACTTTAATCTATCATATTTCATGTTATTACATGTATTCCCAATGTTATAAAGATAGACATTCATATAAGTATTTAAATAATGTTATAACATGAATTTTCGTTCGAATAAAATATGAGAGAACATATATTCGAATAAAAATAAAAACGAATATGATTACAGAGAGTTCGGTTCGTTCGGATCGAATATCATCCATACTTAAATGTTTCTTACATTTGGGTTTACTTTTGAGTTAAATAACTCCATTAAAGTTTAAATTGGCAAATACAAAATATTAAATTTGAGACATAATAATATAATTGACTCTTAATACTTTATTCCAAGTTGATTGCAAAGAGCAAGGGCATTACTGGTAACTTGTACGGAGTTCATCATCACCTCCCGAACTGATACCGCCGGTCGCCGCCCCGTGAACCCATCCATACAACTATTATAATCCGTAAGCGCCGCACTAACCCACGTCTGCACATTACTCATCCGCCATGCCAACTCCGATCCTTTGCCTCTAGTTAAGTAACTCAGCTCTTGACCTGATCGCCTCAGCCGATCAACACTGTCTTTAACTAAACTCAGACAGTCTCTCGCGGCGGCGAGATCTATAGACCTTAGCCCAGAATTTCTCGTTAATTTTGAAAGGGATGCTTCTGCTGATTGAGCTTTTTCTAGGCTGACTTGAAGCGCGGCTGATACAAGGTGACGTGGGTTTTTCTGGATTTTCGAAGAGTATTGTTGCAGTGAACGAACGCAGACAGTTGGGTACTTTGTCGTTCTACAGGATGCGGCGATGAAGTTCATCGATGGAGAAGTAGAAGATACGAAGGAGTAGCGAGTGAGAAGGAGAAGTAGTGAGATTTTGAGAAGAAAAGAAGCCATTTTTGGTCTGGTTTAGTTGGTTGATGAAGGAAATTGAGGATTTGGAGTTGATATTTATTTCTTCGAGTCAAAACCTAAAGTCCATCGTCCCTCCCGACAATGTTCTTTTTCTGTTTGTTCACACTTTTTTTGTAAGAAAATGATAATAAATATCGTTTTTATGTCGGAATCAGCCAACAACCTTTTTCAACTATAAACAGTATGATGCCTTAAATATAGTGTAGACCAATACACTAATAGATGTATAAGAGATTAAAAATGTCAGGACAAAATGGGGCATAAGAATACAGAATATATGTATAATATTACGCATCTCGTTTTCTATAGAAGACACGGTAGGTCTATGACCGGAATGTGTATCTTTTTTGGTAAGTGTTAACATAAAATTATACAACTTGTAGTATAAAATACCAATGTTTTTATATCGGGTGGTATACCGTTCCGTAAATCAAATACCGAGTTTGATCGATATATTTATTCATATTGCCTAGTATCGGGTATTATGCTCGATTTCCGGTATTTTCGGATCCGATCTTAAAAAACTAATTAAATATTATTTTTAAAAAATAAAATAATATTTGATAATGTTTGATATCTCAGTCGTATCGTTCATATCGATCCGGATCGGTATGGAATTTCGAACCAGTATGAAAACATTGTTCATGACACATAAAACATATTTTTAAAATTGTTTGTGCATATGACTTTTCACTAATGTACGTTGTCGGGCATCACATATTTCGCGACACACGTACATTCCCCGTCCATGTCATACCGCCCGATGTTCAACAAGAATGGAACTTTGATTTTGTAATGCATTAGTCAACTTTGTATTTTTGGCTATTCGTAGGATTTGAAAATATTAATTCACCTCAAAAGTTGAATATGGATTTTGTTCAAATTTTTAGTACACTATACAAAATTGAGACAATTTTATTAAAACAATGTTGTCATTTAACAAAGTTGTGCATGAATTAATGTACCACAATTGAATTTAGCTACCTTTGACACTGATTTTACTTACCTCAAACTTTGAGAATGTCAATTGTCAAAATCATTAGATTTTGGAGATTAAAATTGTCGAAACCATGAAATTATGAGGATCAAATTTGTTTGTACCCTAATAATAAAATTATATTTTCTCACAAAATCTAAAACATAAATTATAATGAAAAATAATAATGATCCAACGAAATATATGAATCCTTATTAAAATTGATAATTGATATAAAATGAAAATTGAAAACTAGCCTAGCCCTACAAGCAAAATACTCTCATAATATATGATACTAAATAACTAAATAAGCGTGCATTCTGTATAGCTTTTATAAAGGTTGATCATTTATGTTTAGAAATAAATTGGGTATTAATTTATTTAATATAAAATTATATTACCGACCCCAGTAGGTCGGTAAAGTGTGAAAGGGTGGATAACCGTCATAGAAAAACACGATTTTTTGCAATTAAATATTAATCTTATTGAAAAAATGATTGAAAATGAAATTGTTGAGTCTCGTATATTAAATATAAAGTGGAATGCATGGATTCATGTAATCATTGATTTATTTAAATATTTTAATATGAAAATTTTCGATAAATTTAACAAAGATCATAACTTATTTTTAAACCTAAGTTACAACGTAGGTCATGGGTTGGATCCGGGTCATTTCTAGTTGAACATACGACCTGACCCATTTAAATACATATTACCACCCTAACCAAACACAAATTTGATTTGAGAATCCATATGTAGATCCTTATTAGGTGTTGAAAATCATATGTTTTTTACTATAAAAAACAATTATTGCTAATAAACCATGCATCTCCAAGTAAGCAAGTAAACAAAATTGAAATAAATTATTTTAAAAGAAGAAATTATTTTGTATATGCAGATCAAACCTCAAATGAAATAAACCCACCCAACCCGAATGATACCGAATCCAAAACAATAAATTCATATCAAACTCAATAACCAATTTTGAATACTCAAACCCAATCCAATTAGTATAACATGACAGGTTTTAGGTCATGTTTTCATACTGGTTGATATGAAAAAAATCATGTGGCATCGGTATTTTGATCAGTACCGGATTTTTGAGTAGGAACATGAGTTTTTTGGATCCGACTCGAAAAATAAAAAAAATATATATACAAAAATCCGTACAGAACATAACGGCTATACCGATCTAGAACAGAACAGAATTCCGAATCGATATAAAAACATTGGTTTTGGATTGAATGCTCGGAATTCATATCCCTAAACCTAAGATGATAGATGTGGGAAAGACTTTGTATATCGAGATTTATGGTATATAGTACAAGTAAGATGAATGGTGATTGGTGAGGAAGAATATAGTTCAAACTTCAAAGTCCCCTTTCTCTCATCTTCTCCCTCAATTCATCTGCTTCACTCATCCGACCTTCATTCTGATAAATCTTAATCATTAAATCAAAATTATGAGCACCGTCGGATTCAAGTTCCAACAGATGGTCGGCTGCGATCTTTCCCACACGAGAATTTCCATGTAAATAACATCCATAAAGCAAAGCCCCCCAAATACTAGCCCCAGCATCCTCACTCTTTATCCTTTTCATAATAAAATTATACGCAGCATCAACATATCCTGCTCTTGCGTATAGATTCACAATACACCCATAATGTACTACTGAAGGATTAATCTTATACTTATTCACCATTAATGAAAACAATCTTTCCCCATCTTTCACCATACCTAAATGAGCACAAGCTGATAGAATTAAAACGAATGTGATGTCGTCCGGGGATGTACCTGATTCGATCATGTCTTTGAAATAGTTTAGGGCTGAAGGGTCTTTTGAGTGAGCTGATAAGATCGAATTCCATGAAATAACGTCGCGTTTCGACATGGTGTTGAATAAGGATTTAACCCTCCATAGCTTGTTTTGGTTAGAGTAGAAAATCATCAAGGAGTTAGCTATTGGGAGATGGAGTTCCATACCTCGACGAAGAATCCACCCATGGATTTGTGTTCCGGTTTTGTAGGCTTGTATTTTGGTGAGAAGGGAAGAGAGTGTAACTGAATCCGGGGTAAAGCCTTCAGAAATCATCCGTTGTAGTGTACGTAATGCGTCTGAAACAAGACCATGGTTGATGAATCCTAGAATCATGGAATTCCATGAAACTACATTTTTGTTCTTTATTGCGTTGAAGACTTTCCAGGATTTGGCAATGTCACCACACTTTGCGTACATATCAACAACTGCATTAAGAACAAAGTTGTTAGTTCCGAAACCTTGTCGTATCAAATGCCGATGAACTTCTTCCCCAATGTGAATCATTCCAATGCCGCTGCAGGCTTTAAGCACTCTAGGGAAAGTATGTTCATCAGGATTCACTTCATCTTCAATCATCTGAAAGTACAAGGCTAATGCATCTTCGTACATTCCCGCATCAGAATAACCTGAAATAAGTGAATTCCATGGGAAAGCATATAAATTCTTCTCAGGCATTTCGTCGAACAACTGGTGGGCAGTTTCCAAATCCCCTTTACAAACGTATAATCTCATGAGCTTTGAAGAGATACCAGCGTTCTTGCGCACGAGCTTATCAGGGATAATACGATGAAGTTTCACTCCATAATCAAAGGCGTTTACCTTGAAACAAGTTTCCAAGAGAGAAGCGAATAATTGGGGATCATATACTCTTACCCCATTCTTGAGAGACGATTCCAGCTTGTTGATGACGTTTTCAAGAGCCTCGAGGTTCGTCAAGGGTTCCAGTTTCCGGTCTGGAAGTAAAGGAGTAGGATATGATTTGGGGAAAGGGAGATTTTTCGGTCTTCTCTTATTGTAACTG
The DNA here is from genome assembly GCA_009725065.1 of Utricularia reniformis. Lineage (NCBI taxonomy): Eukaryota > Viridiplantae > Streptophyta > Magnoliopsida > Lamiales > Lentibulariaceae > Utricularia > Utricularia reniformis. Next base: position 183,556 of record RWGZ01001121.1, on the reverse strand, counting down.
CTGTCGTGCTCATTGGGTTTCTTCCTCGCAGCGTAGCATGAGAAAGGCACGCGGCATGAATCCATGGTCTCTGTAATTGAAACTAATAAGGAAAGAATTCATTCAGTGCATATTTCAATGATTCAAAGGTACTCTTGCAATATGACTCACCTATATATAAAAATTTGCCTGGTTGAAATCTCCTTTCTTGTCCATCAAATGACCAATAATCATTGCATGAAATATATCTAAAAATGTGCACTGCAACAACATAAATATCATCCATTGATCATCAAAATCTGCAATGAGATATTGCGAAGTTAGGTTCAGAATAAGAACACAAGCATAAAGCGCATTTCTAAATCTGAAGCAATTGGAGCTTGGGGTTGAGTAAGCAAAAGATATTACTCACCATTAGGGATAAGTTTGATACCTTCTGAACTTCCCTCAGCTAGAGTACTGCTTAATGACAGAAAGATTTAATTTTTATCAAACCTCTTCTGCATAAGAAGAGTAGAAAGCAGAACCTCCTAATGTATATGGCATAAAGTAAGAAAAGTGACAATCAAGAAAAAGAAGAATATGACTAACCAGATAGTGGCCTAGCACTCATTTGACCATTTTGAAGAAAAGCACGAGATCAGGTTCAGTGCCAACCTGCATTGTCATTGAGAGAATACGTCAAGCCAAAACCATGATAAAGCATGGAAATACAACAAGTTTTGAAACTAAAACCAAAAGAAATGATGATATAGAGATCCAAAACATACTCCCGGTGTTTTATTGACAGTATCTATATTGCTATCAACCCCCCCCTGCATAAGAAAACACAACCTCGTAATGTATATGGCATAACCTTAGAGAAAAGTGACGATCCAGAAAAAAGGGAATATGACCGACCTGGTTACGACCTAGCACTCATTTGACCATTTCTTGTTCAGGGCAGTCGAATAAAAGCATTATATCAGGTTGGTGCCAACCTGCATTGTCATTTAGTGAATATGTCAAGCCAACAGCATAATAAAGCATGGAAATACAAGTTTTGAACTAAGACAAAAAAATGGTGAAATAGTGATCCACAACTCAATACTTTTTCATTTGCAATACGATTCTCTTCAGTTCTTGGAAAGCCATAAATAATAAATATATCATTTCACTGGCTTCCATGCCTTTCTGAATTAGTTTAACAGTCACTTCAGAGGGCACAATTTTTCTTCCTTGATTGCATTGAAAATCCTGGAACTGGAACAATATCCTTTAGAATCCACAGTGAACTTTTCTAACAAACACAGCTTTCATGTTACCATTCTCGCTATTAGAAGAAATGTATTCTCTTAAGAGATATCCCGTACTTGAGTACCTTTTCCCTCCCTGGACCCCATGAAAGTATAAATGTCAGATATGAATCACCCTCTACATCAAGATATGAATAATATTTTACACAAAATTGAAAATCATATAAAGCATTGTGCTTTGGAGAATGAAGCTAATTAATTTCTCATGCTTCAATGCTACAGAAGACCAGCAATTATATTCAAGTCTAAACATAAGGAAGCAATTCTATAAATAAAAAAACGCTACAAAAGGGCATTGATTCCGATCAAGAACTTCACCTCCGCCTGACCGTCAGATAAAATGAGACGATAATGTCAATTTATCGTTCTTCAAGAAACGAAGAATTCTTAACATTTTCATCTTAAGTAAAAACAATACATGCTTTCCGAACACATTGACTTACCATGATACTAAACATGAATAAAAAAGTATAGAGGTCCTCAAGTTTAGCGATCATATGAAAAAAACAATATCAGATCTACAATTCAGTACAAATATTTGACAAGAATCCAATCCAAAAGTATCCCGAAACCGATCAGATACTCAGATCAGTCCAAGAACAATGTTTCACTATATATAAACAAAAATTGTTTTCCAAAACCAACGGAAGCGATAACGGTAAAATTACCTACCTGATAGAGAAAACGCGGCTTTGAGTAAATAATCACCGATAAAACCAAAGCAACGCGCTTACATACTGATCACGAAGGAAAATCGCGATCCAGAGGCCAGAGACGGCGAATGAGGTAAAAGGGCTTTGAGCCCGGGATTTGAATGAGTTCAACTGATCGCGTTAAAAGCTATTCTAGAATTGGTAATTCCGTAATTAAACGTAAACCAACGGATCTATTATTTCTTCAAAGTATTCGCCACGTCAGCAATTTTAATAATAAAACAACTACAGTTAATATTAATTTTCCAACTATGTTAAAAAAGAGAAAAATCTTCAAATAATAACCAAATTTATAATAGTGTAAATATTACTAAAATCTAAAATTACTAATTAATACTATAAATTTCAAAACAATTTAAGGATAATCAATTAGTAAAAACATTCATAAGATTTGGCTAATAATTTTTTTAATTGAAATGGAGAGCAAAAAAATATATCCATAAAGTCATAATCAGCATAATCCAAAAGTAAAGATAACAGTAACTTGGCTTAATAACTCAAAAAACAATTCAGAAAAGATCTAAGAATCAGCAATGGTGACCTCAACCTCAACACCAGGTTCTATTGTGATTGAGGTGATCTGCTTAACAACTTCTGGGGAGCTAAAGAGGTCGATAATTCGTTTGTGAACTCGGAGTTCGAACCTGTCCCATGTATTGGTACCTATACAAACATAACACAAATGCATATGTTGAATCAAAGAACAATCACCACAACAGCAGTATCAGTGAAGTTCTTCTTAAACTAATAGAAGAGAAATATTGTGGCACATTAGTTGTGGAATTGAAATAATTCTAGTTCATAATGTGAGTAAATAGCTTGACGTAACATTTCAATGTGATTTACTTCTCTACTAAGTTACACAGACAATCTCCTTGCTCATTGAATCCCGAATTTCTACATGGTTTTGAAGCTGTAAAATGGGTTTAGAGATGATCCGTACCCGTTTAAGACAGAAAAAACACTCCAATAGAAAATTAAATCAGACTTAGGCAATAAAAATAGATCAAATTATGATTCGAGTACTACCGAACTTATTGAAGTAAATATACACCAGACCAAGACCAATTTGACTTGATTGGGAGTATAAGCGTAGGACTAGCATTTTCAATGTGATTCCCATATCTTTTGGACTATGTTACACCGAACACTCTCTCGACCAATTAAATCCTGAATTTTTACATGAGGAACATTGATTAAGCTCTTGGCACATTGAATCATGAATTTCTACCAAGCAAACATTGTTTAAACTAGAACAGATCAAGCAAAGCCCTTTCATCTTTATATCCACATAACCATTAGCCAAATGGTGTAAATGATAAGCAGTTAATATACTACCTTCACCGCAAGGAGATTTTCTAGTGGTAATTTTAAGAACCTTCGTGGGCATTCTCACAGGACCCTTCACTCTGAGTTTCTTGTCTTTGGCACCACGCACCAAGTCAGCACAAACTGTAAATAATAAATCAGTAACATTGTCAAAATTTGGCAATATTCATATTACGCAGTATTGATTTACGCAATCCCAATTCATCCGGTCGAAAAACGATCGCAAACCAGATATATGATTAAGATAATTGTAATAGTTTTAAATCAAACTACGAAATCATACCTTTCTCTAGATTCTTGACGTTCTTAGAAGATAGAGTGATCCGAATCTTGTGAATCTGTTCTGCAGTCTCTTCGAGACCAGTTTTTCCAGGCTTCACCGCTGCGTATGCCATATTTCTAATATAAAACGCTTCTGCAACACGCTAATAGGAAATAATCAACATTTTGAACTCAATAGGAAACGAAATAACGTTTGATGCATAGGGGATGAAGAGTCATCCGTACCAGAAGCGGAGTGCGGCGGCGGTACCCTGAGAGAAATGTGGCTCAGCACACCGATCCTTCCAAGTTGTTATATCTAGGGCTAAGTCCAGTAACAAGTAGAATTACGTCAGGCCCATGAACAATTTTTTGATAACCATCCAAATTTTATACATTTAACAAATATCCTTAATTCCATTCAAACGTTGTAGTCATCTTTACATACCCATCGTTATAATGCCGTGTTATATTGGTATTTTCTTGGTAATTTAAGGTACCATGTATAAGGATTGATTTTTGTATTTTTTGAGTCCAATCTTAAAAGTCTAATTAAATAATATTTTTTTAAAAAAAATAAAATAAAATTTGGTATCAATTGATATAATATCTTTATCAATCTGTATCAATATGAAAACATTGAGTTTTAAAATTGAGAGATGACATCCCCAGACATATTTTATAAATTTGATCTGTCGGGTTTCAGTATCGAAGTATTTAATCGGTTTATAAACATCTTCAATACTCAAGTTCAACCTCAATTTTTCATAAATAATCTAGTTAGTATCAAAATTTATAACTAACTAGGCGATCAATTTACATACAATAATATTATAATAATTATTTATATTACTTTTAATAAATTCAAACTTAAAAAACTTTATATGCATGATCATTTCACTTTTTTTCTTTTGAGGTACCAAACAACCAATAAATCACCACAAATCCAATACAAAACAAACTGTGATGTGAAAAACAACTATGATAACTTGAATTACTAATAAAAAGACTCATAAGGACAACAAGCAGCATTTACTACAACAAACAAAGCAGGACTTCAGTTATGACCATCCTGATCTATCTCTTCTGCATCCTCAAATCTCTTATCGTCTATTTGAAGCTGCAATAAACGACATGTATTATTCATTATACTTCTTTTTTCAATGTATAATGAATAGACGATCGGTCGCTCGATAAAATGCAGAACAGGGAATGATGCTGATACAAACTATAGATCTGTGTCCAGAACAATACCTGTACTACCGAATGAACCAAGTCATGATTCCCGTTGGAACCGATACAATTTGTGGTTTGGGTAGTGTCACATTCTGAATCCTCATCATCTAAGTAAGCAACAGAAACATTAATCAAGATACTATATGTTATAGAAGATGGCGGATGACATTTAAAATCCCAAAAGTTTATATAAATTGGCAAATTTTGTCCCTAAAGTTTCTTAATTTTGACAATACTCAGTTTCTGAAGGTAAAACTAGTCCAAAAACTTTAGATTTTTTTGAAAAACTATCCTCATACTTCGTAAGTTTTGACAAACTTATTCCTTTTAGTTGGTCCTCAAATTTTGGGAACAAGTTTAGCTACATGAGGACTGTCGTTCCAAAACAAGCAAAGTATGGGACTATGGATACCTAATTAAAGTTTGGGGATCAAATTTGTCAAAATCACGAAGGACCAAACATGCAATTTTCTCATAGAATAGGGTATTAAAAAGATAGAGTAATGGCAGCATACGTACCATATTCAGAATCCTCAAATTGGTCAGCATTGAACACCCAATCATATCTATTTTCGACATCTATGGATAGGGAAGGCAAACAAGGAACCAAGTTTCTACAAAATATATCCAAAAATAAACAGCAACTACGAAATAACATTTGTATCATTACCTTCTGTGGGATCTGGATTAAGTTCCGCACATTCACAAAATATAGAGAATAATGTATCCACTGTATAAAAATGAGAATTTTTAACCAAAAGAGTTTGATAATATCATGAATACCATAAAATGAGTAAGAAAGTTTTGTTTTTTAATGGAAAGGTAACGGCATACACTGGTTAGGATCCGATGGCACAAGCCTCATCTCTCTAATCTTAGATAAGTCTAATGCATTATCACATTCATCATCTGAATCATCCATGTCGTGATTCTCGGCCCCAGTATCAATCTTGAAACGATAAAAAAAGTCATAACCAAATTGGCAGATACAAATGGTTAACAGAATCATGAAAAAAAGGTAGCCAATATTACTTCTTTATTATGTTTGTGCTTTGCTCCAACAATTCAAAGCGTTAAAATTGCACTGGAATCAATTTAAATAGCAAAAAAAACAAACTGTAATTCACCTGGGCATATATGCAGGGAGAAGGGTACGACCCCGGGTCTCTCGATACCGCGTGTAAAGCTACAGAAATAAAATCAATCGCATAGCCTTTACTCCTGTCCGTATCACTCAACCACACAATCTGCCTGAAATAAGAGAAATTCAACAAATCCAAAAAATAACTAGAAAAACAAGCACATAATTAAACAATTCTCCCCAAAATCTAAAGAATATAGCAGAATTATCAACCTAGTTGAAATGTATAGCGTTCCCCGTGATTCAGGCGGTCTCTGTCCAAGAACAATTGCAACTCCCGGCTGCTCATGCATTAACTCCTCTCCCGCCGCTGCGTCAAATAGTAGCCGTCCAGCTCCGTCCCCAATCCTCTCCGTCACGACACGAAGTCCGGTACCCACCATGGCTCCAAGATAAATATTTGCAAATTCGAACAATTGGGGTTAGGGTTTTAGAATTAGCCATGTCAACGTCAATACTCCACTTTATTTATAAGGAATAAAGAAAAATCCATTTAAAAATATATGTATATGTAAATATATATATAAATTTATACTAAGGTAACAAAAATATTTGATTCAAGATTTGGTTGAAGTTTGAAAACTAAAATAGCATTAATTTAATATTCAATATGTTGAAGTTAGAGTTTGACTTTAAAATTTGAATGTTGGAAATAATTATAATTTTCACTCTCAAATTGATTCTCAAATCAAGTTGTTCAATTTGTATGAATTTTAAAATTAATGTTTAATTTTCAAATTGTATGAATTTTAATCGAATCAAGTTCAAAAGTAGTCCTTTAGTCGAACTCGATTGAGTACTCAAAAGATTATTACTTTTGAGTGAGTACCTCACCCCGATTAAAACAGCGGTGAGGTACGGTGAGATGTTAAAATCGTAATTTTTTTAATGTGCACAAAACATAAGGTTAATTACGATATGATAATCGTTAAAAAATCACGATATCATCACAGCTATTAAAACCAGCTGTAGCATCATCGTGATTTTGGAAAATACTCATTTACCCTTACTTCTATTAATTATAATATAATTATATTTATTATTTTATATATATAAGGGTATATTAGTACTTTTACATAAATCACGATCATAATATCGCAATTTTACCAAACATACTTAAAATTCACGATCATCATATCTCACCATATCTCACCACATCTCACCACACCTCACCGCACCTCAGCACACAGCAATTTTAAAAAAGCTGAACCAAACAAACCCAATATAAACATTATCATCCCATATAATTTCATTGATATTTAATATTAAATTCAATAAATATTCTTAAAACAACTATTAAAAAAGTGAGAGTAAGTTGTGGTGAAATATAGGAAATTGTATAAAATATAGATAAAAATACTATATATCATTATATATGAAAAACAAATATATATATATTTATTTATTTATCAATGCTAATTTTTGCAATTAAGATGATTTCAAAAATTTTAATGATTAATATACCATATTTTAGTTTTTATTTTATGCTTATTAAATGATAATTATTTGGTAAACTATACCGAAATTAATATACTTGGGCCCAACTTAAAACACGTAGCTTCTTGAAGCCCAACATAAATTGCATTAAAATGAAATCTGGTCAGAGGTTTTTAATCCAAAACCAAGATTATTCGAGAAAAGCCAAGAATCATATAGTGGTGTTGTTTGAAAACTCAGTCTACCGGGCGGTGCGGTGAACATATCGCAGTTGTATTCTATTTTAACCAAACATCATTAATAACTGCGTTCGTGCTACCGCAGAAAACAGCGGTGAGTTCAGAGCTGATTTAACCCAACTGCCACCAGAACGCATCTACCAAATGTCAATTTTACCATTGGTAATTATAATTTATTTTTTAAAAAATAATAATTTTAATCAATAACTTCTTATATTTTATCAATTAGATGTTCAAACTATAAAAATATATATAATAATTTAAAAATTTAGTTTTGACATAACGAATTTATTATAAAATTATACGAAATATAATTTTTAAGTTATAAACAATTATTTGAAAATAAGGGTAAAAAAGTCATTTTATGACATCACGATCACTGCACCGCTGTTTCAAAAACATTTTTTTTAAATCACGATCAGTTCACCTCACAGCACAGTACAGTCATCTCACTTCACCGCTATTTATCAAAACATTGTTCCAAATGTGCCCAGTATTTCTCCAATTTTATAAGTATTGTAGGATCCCACGAGTTAAATTCTCTATATTTGCGAAGATAAGTTGTTAGAATTATAGAATATGTCCAAAATCATGACGAATGTATACATGAAGTGTCCAAATTATAGAACAAATCATTTACTATGATTTACATTCTATGTGCTTGTTGATCTTAAGGTTCTCCATAAGTAATGTGCTAAAATGTTCGAATTTTGAACCTCGTATGTAAATGTTATAGGAACCAGTTTAGCATCAAAGTTTTTTAGGGAAAACGGTGTAACACTTTTTAAGGTTCGAGAACTAGCCGTGAAGTTACTAGGCAAATCGGACATGGTCTATTTCTTTATCATTTTGGTTATGTTCGTGTTATTGTGTTCCAAATTTCGTTGAATTTACTTCCACAATAGCTCTGTAGGTGTTCTAGATGCATTTTAAAATTGTATTTCTATAAATTAATGCATTCTAATTGTAATTACAGAACACTCATCATTTTGAATTCTCATTATAACGTAAATGCATAGAATGCATTTTTATTTTTACTCATAAATGCAAAATGACCAAAAATTGTCATTTTGGATTACAAAATGCATTATTTAGTATGTAATGACAATATTATCCTTTGAAACACACATTATTTTTCAAATGATTTTTTTTTTTAATTTTCATTTTCCTCTGTTGGTCGATTACTTTCTAGCTATGTTTTAAAATTGGGTTGATTCCGCCGGTTCACCTGATTCAAATAGAAACGAATATAAATCTCAATCCAGTTTAGATCTTATAATTTTAATTTGACAAAATTTCATTCGATTACATACCAGTATGACCAATACATTCTACCGATTGGCGATGTCGTATATTAATTATTATGTATTTTAAGAATAACAACAATTTAATCTTAAAACTAAAAGAATTATCGAATCAACTATACATTATGAAATTTAATCTAAGGTATGTATGCCTCTTTATCATGTAAACATTTAAAGGACAATAATGTCTTTTAGTATCGATTTCATTTACTTCAGAATATCGATTTCATTATACAACTCATTATATACACTGCAGAACACAATACATATTTTCATTTTGAAAATACATTATCATAATTCATTATATAAATACATTCTCATTCTCATAATGCGTACAGAACATTCTCCGTGAAACGCATTATTTTAAAAGTCTAAAACCCATTGTTTTTATTGAAAAAAACAATAAAATTTTCTAAATGTCATCTCTTTTTCTCAAACTAAACAAGCTAAATATTACCCAATGGAAATTCGTATTAATTGTTATTTATACTCATTACAAAACCAAAATATCTTGGATTTTTGGTATACTGAAAATTTAAAACAATTACAAGTGTAGAATTTTGATTTAATAATTTATTTTTTCTATATGCTAATATTTACTATATTTATATTTAAAAAATCGTAAATTTCGCTTCGACAATTGAAAATTACCTTTATTAGATAACCCAAATGAGAAATATTGAATTGAAATTATTGTAAACAGGGACTGATTGATTGCCAGGGACAGCTTTCTCTAGCTGTTGTTTCCCTGCAATTGGCTGTCAAATTAAATGAGATTTATTTTTGTAAAATATGATTTACATTTGACAGTAATTAAAACTCTAAATAATTGATATTTCATATTTTTATAATTTATTTTGTAGGATTTAATAAATAACCTCTACGTCATCAACAATCCAATTTATAGCAGTGACTCGTATTGGATTGAATCAGACACTTCAACTCTCTTGGATGCTTGAAATTCTATAAAAATGACATCATTTTTTATTTCATGATTAATTTAATTTATTATTATTCGGAGAAATGACTTATGCGCTCTTATAATTTTGTTATATAGTTGATGAACATGCTAATTATTCGCACAAGCGATTATAGACCTGAAATATATATTCTTGGAAGCCGGTTGAATCAACCAACATAACTTATTTATATAATAAATTAATTCTCTTGTAAATAAATTATGAAAATATTTATCTTTCTAAACTTTAGAATTTTAGAATATATTAATTTTTTCTCTACTTTAAAATAAATTAATTCTCTTGTAAATAATTTATGCAATTCTCAATAAATTTTAGAATATATTATCTATTTCGTCTTTATTTAATATTGTTTCGTCTCAATAAATTCCAATAATTCGAGAATAGTCTAAAATCCGACTCATACAATCTTATCGAGACTAGTAGTATCGAATCGTTCTAATGAGTGGAAGCTGCATAGAAAATAACTAGTCTACATATTACATTAATATTCAAATAAAAAATTAGCATAATTCCACATTAGAGCCACTTATCTAATAACAAAATATTGGCGTCTCCATGGTTTTAAAAAACCGGTCCGACCAGCAGCGATCCGACCGGTAATCGCACATTATCCCGATCCGATTCAAACCGATTTGACCTATTATTTCAAAAACCGGTTTTGGGAACAAAAAATATTTCATAAGAATGAAGAAGTAGATGAGAGAATGTTGTATGATACATTGGGTCCTCCGAGATTGGAATCACAAACTCAACAATATTCAAAAGGTATGTAATACTTTGAATTTTATATTGATTGTAAAATTGGTTGAGTTAAATATATTTTTTTGTTTGTATTACACAAGTGACTAATCCAATTAGTTCACAAGATTTGGATAACGATAATATTGATCTTTCAACATTTGATGAAGACATTAATTATGAAGATCGGCTTTCAGATTAACTTAAAGAAACTTTTCTTGCTTTATTTCATATTGTTATTTGATCGTTGAACTTGAACTTTTGATAATTAAAACTCTAGCTCTTGAATTCCAAAAATGAAGTATAAACTTTTGTTTCTATTATTTTTTTATATTACCTAATTACATTTTTAAAAAATTCATTTAAAGTTCTTTGTAAAAAAATATTTTTTTAAATATTTACTAATATTATTATTTATTTTTCTATTAAACCGGTTCAAACCGATCCGACCTCGATCCGACCAGTAAAAAGCATNTTGAAATCGTGATTTTTTTAATGCGCACAAAACATAAGGTTAATTGCGATGTGATAATCGTTAAAAAATCACGATATCATCACAGCTATTAAAACCAGCTGTAGTCTCATCGTGATTTTGGAAAAGACTCATTTATCCTTACTTATATTAATTATAATATAATTATATTTATTATTTTTTATATATAAGGGTATATTAATATTTTTACATAAAAATACTATATATCATTATATATGAAAAACAAATATATATATATATTTATTTATCAATGCTAATTTTTGCAATTAAGATGATTTCAAAATTTTTAATGATTAATATACCATATTTTAGTTTTTATTTTATACTTATTAAATGATAATTATTTGGTAAACTATACCGAAATTAATATACTTGGGCCCAACTTAAAACACGTAGCTTCTTGAAGCCCAACATAAATTGCATTAAAATGAAATCTGGTCAAGAGGTTTTAATCCAAAACCAAGATTATTTGTCAATTTTGTTCGAGAAAAGCCAAGAATCATATAGTGGTGTTGTTTGAAAACTCAGTCTACCTTGCGGTGCGGTGAATGTATCGCAGTTGTATTCTATTTTAACCAAACATCATTAATAACTGCGTTCGTGCTACCGCAGAAAATAGCGGTGAGTTCAGAGCTGATTTAACCCAACTGCCACCAGAACGTATCTACCAAATGTCAATTTTACCATTGGTAATTATAATTTATTTTTTAAAAAAGAATAATTTTAATCAATAACTTCTTATATTTTATCAATTAGATGTTCAAACTATAAAAATATATATAATAATTTAAAAATATAGTTTTGACATAACGAATTTATCATAAAATTATATGAAATATAATTTTTAAGTTAAAAACAATTATTTGAAAATAAAGGCAAAAAAGTCATTTTATGACATCAGTATCACTGCACCGCTGTTTCAAAACAATTTTTTTAAATCACGATCAGTTCACCTCACAGCACAGTACATTCATCTCACCTCACTGCATTTATCAAAACGTTGTTCCAAATGTGTCCAGTATTTCTCCAATTTCATAAGTATTGTAGGATCCCACGAGATAAATTCTCTATATTTGCGAAGATAAGTTGTTAGAATTATAGAATATGTCCAAAATCATGACAGATGTATACATGAAGTGTCCAAATTATAGAACAAACCATTTACTATGATTTACATTCTCTCTAAATGGTGCTTGTTGTTCTTAAGGTTCTCCATAAGTAATGTGCTAAAATGTTCGAATTTTGATCCTCGTATGTAAATGTTATAGGAACCAGTTTAGCATCAAAGTTTTTTAGGGAAAACGGTGTAACACTTATTAAGGTTCGAGAACTAGCCGTGAAGTTACTAGGCAAATCGGACATGGTCTATTTCTTTATCATTTTGGTTATGTTCGTGTTATTGTGTTCCGAGTTTTGTTGAATTTACTTCCACAATAGCTCTGGGGTGTTCTAGATGCATTTTAAAATTGTATTTCTAAAAATTAATGCATTTTAATTGTAATTACAGAACACTCATCATTTTGCATTCTCATTATAACGTAAATGCATAGAATGCATTCTTATTTTTACTCATAAATGCAAAATGACAAAAAATTGTCATTTTGGATTACAAAATGCATTATTTAGTATGTAATAACAATATTATCCTTTGAAATACACATTATTTTTCAAATGATTTTTTTTAAAATTTTCATTTTCCCCGAGGTCGATTACTTTCTAGCTATGTTTCAAAATTGGGTTGGTTCCGCCGGTTCACCGGATTCAAATCGGAACGAATATAAATCTCAATCCAGTTTAGATCCTATAATTTTAATTTGACAAAATTTCATTCGATTACATACCAGTATGACCAATACATTCTACCGATTGGCGATACCGTATATTAATTATTATGTATTTTAAGAATAACAACAATTTAATCTTAAAACTAAAAGAATTATCGAAGCAACTATACATCATGAAATTTAATCTAAGGTATGTATGCCACTTTATCATGTAAACAGTTAAAGGACAATAATGTCTTTTAGTATTTATAATACATTCATATTTTCATTTTCTTCAGAACATCCATTTTATTATACAACTCATTATATACACTGCAGAACACAATACATATTCTCATTTTGAAAATGTATTATCATAATTCATTATATAAATACATTCTCATTCTCATAATGCGTGCAGAGCATACCCTCTGTCGGTGAAACGCATTATTTTAAAAGTCTAAAACCCATTGTTTTTATTGAAAAAAACAATAAAATTTTCTAAATGTCATCTCTTTTTTTCAAACTAAACCAGCTAAATATTACCCAATGGAAATTCGTATTAATTGTTATTTATACTCATTACAAAACAAAAATATCCTAGATTTTTGGTATACTGAAAATTTAAAATTACAAGTGTAGAATTTTGATTTAATAATTTATTTTTTCTATATGCTAATATTTACTATATTTATATTTAAAAAATCGTAAATTTCTCTTCGACAATTGAAAATTACCTTTATTAGATAACCCAAATGAGAAATATTGAATTGAAATTATTGTAAAACAGGGACTGATTGATTGCCAGGGACAGCTTTCTCTAGCTGTTGTTTCCCTGCAATTGGCTGTCAAATTAAATGAGATTTATTTTTGTAAAATATGATTTACATTTGACAGTAATTAAAACTCTAAATAATTGATATTTCATATTTTTATAATTTATTTTGTAGGATTTAATAAATAACCTCTACGTCATCAACAATCCAATTTATAGCAGTGACTCGTATTGGATCGAATCAGACACTTCAACTCTCTCGGATGCTTGAAATTCGATAAAAAATGATGTCATTTTTTATTTCATGATTAATTTAATTTATTATTATTCGGAGAAATGACTTATGCGCTCTTACAATTTTGTTATATAGTTGATGAACTTGCTAATTATTCGCACAAGCGATTATAGACCCGAATTATATATTCTTGGAAGACGGTAGAATCAACCAACATAACTTATTTTTATAATAAATTAATTCTCTTGTAAATAAATTATGAAAATATTTATCTTTCTAAACTTTAGAATTTTAGAATATATTAATTTATTCTAAACTTTAAAATAAATTAATTCTCTTGTAAATAATTTATGCAATTCTCAATAAATTTTAGAATATATTATCTATTTCGTCTTTATTTAATAATGTTTCGTCTCAATAAATTCCAATAATTCAAGAATAGTCTAAAATCTGACTCATACAATTTTATCGAGACTAGTAGTATCAAATCGTCCTAACGAGTGGAAGTTGCATAGAAAATAACTAGTCTACATATTACATTAATATTCAAATAAAAAATTAGCATAATTCCACATTAGAGCCACTTATCTAATAACAAAATATTGGCGTCTCCATGGTTTTAAAAAACCGGTCCGACCAGCCGATCCGACCGGTAATCGCACATTATCCCGGTCCGATTCAAACCGATTTGACCTATTATTTCAAAAACCGGTTTTGGGGACAAAAAATATTTTATAAGAATGAAGAAGTAGATGAGAGAATGTTGTATGATACATTGGGTCCTCCGAGATTGGAATCACAAACTCAACAATATTCAAAAGGTATGTAATACTTTGAATTTTATATTGATTGTAAAATTGGTTGAGTTAAATATATATTTTTGTTTGTATTACAGAAGTGACTAATCCAATTAGTTCACAAGATTTGGATAACGATGATATTGATCTTTCAACATTTGATGAAGACATTAATTATGAAGATCGGCTTTCAGATTAACTTAAAGAAACTTTTCTTGCTTTATTTCATATTGTTATTTGATCGTTGAACTTGAACTTTTGATAATTAAAACTCTAACTCTTGAATTCCAAAAATGAAGTATAAACTTTTGTTTCTATTACTTTTTTATATTACCTAATTACATTTTAAAAAAATTTGTTTAGAGTTCTTTGTAAAAAATATTTTTTTAAATATTCACTAATATTATTATTTATTTTTCTATTAAAACGATTCAAACCGATCCGACCAGTAGAAAGTATTTCCGATCAACCGATTTTTAAAACCATGGGCATCTCTATGAAATTTGTCGTACACTAGGGCAATCAATATTAAAACATTGAATGAAACAAAGTAATTTTATGTGATTTTTAAAATTAAATAAATCAAATATACGGTGATTAAGCATATTATTCGAACAAATCGAATTTTCAATGTTTATGTTCATTCATATTTTTATTAAAAAAATATTTATTTTATTTTTATTTTATTCGATTGTAAATTCATGTGCAAATATTATTAAAATATTTATATAATTGTTCATGTTCGTTTACATAGTTTATTTGAATATATTTGAATTATATGTTCAAATTTAATATTGAAATTCAATATAGTAAATGAAACGAAAAAATGTTCGAATAAAGTTCATAATTAGATTCTAACGAACACTATCGTATACGAATCTAACACATTCATACGAACGGTCGAATCACATAACAATCGTATTAGTGAGTAATGAGCTTGAATGAAGAATTTTTCAATATTTAATATAATATATTTGTCTAGTAAGAAAAAAATTGATTTTATGAAAACGAAAAGTTAAACAGTCATTTCTAGACTAATGGGTAGTTACGATTATGTTAAATCGTTAGACTTAGATTGTAATATGATAAAAACATGAGATTAAATATTGATTAGTTTTTTGTTTATTTAAATTTATATGTTATTCTACTTAATTACCCATTGGTTACGCAAGAGGAGTAAAGTCAAACTAACTACATTGGCTACCATTTAAATAATATTCATCTTCATTTATTTGCTATATAATTAATCAATGCCTATTGTATTATTAATCACAATTAAAAGTTGTCGTTTACGTTTACTTATGCAAAAACTATTAGATTATTAAATAAGGAAAATAAATTTTAATTATTTAAATGTCATGAAAGTCTTGAATATAAGTTAACTAAATATTAATATTAAGTTATAATTTTTTTTGTAAATACTTTCTTTGTGTTGTTAAAAAATGTTTGACATGTAAAATAATGGGCGACGGGCAAATTTGGTTCCAAAACTTTGTACATTTTGATAAAATCAGTCCCTGATGTTTTAAAATTGCAAAATCAGTCTCCAAAGTTTTGTGTGTGTGGCATAATTGGTTCTCAAAGTAATATTACGCAAATTTGATCCTCAAAGTTCATGATTTTGGCAAATTTAGTCTCTAACGGTGTTAATGGTCCCCAAAGTTTGCAAAACGTGACAGATTTAGTCACAAACTTTTAAATGGCTAATTTGGTCCCCAAAGTTTACATAATTTGGCAGATTTGGTACCCATATAAAATAGTATTTTTGAATACCGATATATTTGTATATGATTTTCACGATAACAAAATTGATGAAAGTATATATGGATACGTATGAAAATTTATTTTTGAACACGAACAACACGAAATTTATGTTCCTTAAATTGACTTTTTCTGGAAGACTGAGAGTTATATCCGATTTGTATTATGAATACCAACACTTAAATTTTACTAATGTTCGATGAGATATATTTTTCGAAGTTCGATATAATTTTTATTGAAATTTATTTTGACAATTTTCGACAATTTATATTTTGACGAAAGCTTTTCAATACCGTTCAAAATATCGGTTCCGCCCCATTTTTTCCGTAACGGGCGGTATACTTGTTTGAAATTATGTTCCGATCCGATATGAAATTTTTTTAAAAAAATAAAATTTGTTGGTCGGACCCGAAAACCCGTGTCAGACCCATAATAAAATTTGATGGTTGGACCCATAATAATTTTTTAAAAAAATAAATAATATTTCAATTTTTTTAAATTTTTATTTTAAAAAATAATAATTTTTAATTTTAATTTTTAAAAAATAATTAAATATTTTGGGTATGACCCGGAAACTCGGTTTCGACCATAACGGTAAAACTAACGCAATTAAATTAATTGATGACCAATTTTGTCAAATTTTTGAAACTTCGGGGACTAGATTTGTTAGTAGGTGTAATCTTTGGGGACTAGTATTGACAATATCAAAGTTTGAGGATCGATTTTACCAAAATATCAAACTTTGGGGACCCAAGTTACCAAATTAACAATACTTCGGGACCAAATTTGCCAAAACGTGAAACTTTGAGGACTAAATTTGCCGTTCAAAACATTGGGGATCAAATTTGCTATTTCATGTAAACTTTGGGGACCAAATACGCTATTTTCTCAAAAATAATCTCTACATATTAATCAAATTGATCATTTTAATCCCCCAAAGTTTAATTATTACGTCAATTATAAACCCCATAACTTGGGAAAGACAAAACACATTATCGCACTTTCGATAGTAGCACAACCGGTTCAAAATTTAATCTAGGGTAAAATTGATTTCTAATGTTTTAAAAATTTGGCAATACTCTTCCCAAATTTGTAATTGTGGGGATTATAAGTGTATAAATCCTAAAAAAGCAACAAATATATATGAATATTTCAATATTAATAATTCGATTTCTTTCTAAATATTGGCAAATATTGATCTCTATCATGTCTTCAAAATACTTATTGGTTTTGTTAGGTTCTAACATTAGAATAGTGGTGAGGTGCGTTAATATATTTAAATCGAGATTTTTTAACATAGACAAAAGAAAAACAAAACCGAAGTGTGTTCATTACAAAAAATAAACATTTCATCAACGTTGCAAAAACTAGTTGTGACATCATTGTATTATATAAATGACTAATTTACCTTCAATTGTAAAAATTATTATATGGTTATTTTTATTTTATATATATAATGATATATTTATATTTTTATATAAATAACGATCATAATATTATAATTGTATTAAATATATTTAAAAAGTTCACGATTATTATATCCTACAACATATCAGTTTTATAAAGTTGAATTCAAACAAAGCCATTAACACATAATCGACTTTCTATATGATTAGCTTCCCGTTCTTCATTGTTTTTAAATGTCTCTATCAATTGGTACCCTTGATGGTAAAATACTCCAACTCCAAGGACAAATATGGCATTTATTATTTAAAAGAAAATCCACATAGGGTAGATTATTACATATATAATATGAATTATTTAATCATTTTCTAGTACAAGAAGGTTTTGTAGACTTCTTTTATGTTACAAAAACTATTAATTAACAATAATACTTGCAAATCATGTCTGAAGTAGTTATGAATTATTTTCAATAATATGAAGAATGTTTTAATAAAATTATTTAATAAAAATACATTATAATTTATACTATTTACTAACTGGAAATGTCATTTTAAGTTTATGTTATGGATCAGTAATGCTATTTTCTATTTTAATATGTTATTTATATTATATTTTTCAATTTTTCATAGATTTGGATTATTTTAAAATTAAATCAAATTAAATTAGAATGCGTATATTTGTGGGAATAATATTAAATTCAACGGCCGCCAGTTGATTGATGATTTATTTTGTGAATAATTAGACAAAATTGGGAGAAATTAACAAAAACGTCTGTGGTGGATAAATTAGCAGTGAAACCACGCGCCCCTGTCATTTTTGAATAAAAGAACTATTTTCAACCAAAACATAGTAATATCTCTGCTGCTCCGCCGTCTGTGGTGGTTAATATCCGATGGTTCCAATAGCACAGGCGCCTTTATTGATATGTATGCCGCCAAAGAATATTGAGATACATGATCGTCATAGATGCCGATTGGGGTTTCTGAAAGCTTACTTTTCTGTACACCGAAGATGTACATGGCTTCTGATAACCACCGTTATCCTTCAGATTTTTATGTTACACGCCGGATTCTCCAGCCATAACCGA
The DNA here is from genome assembly GCA_009725065.1 of Utricularia reniformis. Taxonomy (NCBI): domain Eukaryota; kingdom Viridiplantae; phylum Streptophyta; class Magnoliopsida; order Lamiales; family Lentibulariaceae; genus Utricularia; species Utricularia reniformis. The sequence continues at coordinate 164,589 of RWGZ01001121.1, read as the reverse complement.
CACCGCTCGTTTCAAGAGAATCCGGTGGGGACACCGAGGAATGAATTTTCTGTTGGAGGGAAGTGTCCACACGGAGAAGTTTACGTGTACGAAATTCCTACGATCTTCAACGCTGAAATAGTTAAGAATTGTGATTCTCTGAATCCTTGGTACTCACGCTGCGATGCTTTGTCGAATTATGGGTTGGGCAAATCAGCCGCCGCCGCTAATTCGAAGTTTATGCCGGAAAATATCGCCGCCTCGTGGTTTTTGACTGATCAATTCTCGCTAGAGGTCATTCACCACCGCCGGATGATGAATTACAGATGTAGAACATTGGTACCGGAATCTGCTTCAGCTTTCTACATCCCAATTTACACCGGACTAGCGATTGAGAAATTTCTCTTCATGGATAACCCCACGGCCGCCGACCGTGATCGTCAATGCGAGACGATGCTGAATTGGGTAAAAAATCAACCCTTCTTCAAAAAATCCAGCGGCCGGGATCACTTCCTCACGATGGGCCGTATTTCATGGGATTTCCGGCGTTCTAAAGATGAAGACTGGGGATCAAGCTGCATCTACAAGCCAGCGATGCGTAACATCACGCGCCTCCTTATTGAACGGAACCCATGGGACAACTTAGACATCGCCGTTCCTTATCCTACCGGTTTCCACCCCAGCACCGCCGCGGATATCACAACTTGGCAGAACTTCGTCAGAAACAAAAACCGCACCACCCTATTCTCCTTCGCCGGCGCTAAACGCACTTCAATGAAGAACGATTTCAGAAAAACTCTTCTACAGCAGTGCGCCGTTGCACCTGGATTATGCAGCGCCGTAGACTGCAGCTCTTCAAAATGCGAAAACAGCAACTCCGCCGCTTTAGAAACATTTCTTAATTCAGATTTCTGCCTTCAACCTCGAGGCGACAGCTTTACAAGGCGATCAGTTTTTGACTGTATGATCGCCGGCGCAGTCCCCGTATTCTTTTGGCACAGAACCGCTTATATGCAGTACAAATGGTTCTTACCGGGTGAACCGGAGACTTACTCCGTGTACATTGACCGTGGTACGGTAAGGAATGGAACCACGGTTAAATCTGTTCTCGAAAAAATAAATAAGGAAGCAATAATGAGAATGAGGGAAAAAATAATCGAAAATATACCAAAATTAATTTACTTGAATTCTGATAAAGGAATTGAAGGTATTAAGGATGCGTTTGATTTGGCTATGGAAGGTGTCCTAAGGAGGATTAAGGTTCTGTCTCGGCAAGGGTATAAAAGGAATTGATTAAATTAGGATACTTAATTTTTTAATAATTAGTATTTGTTATTTATTTATTTGTGTATAATATATACCCATTTGATATGGGTCATTTGCAATTCATAGAATTTAATAAAAACCAAGCATTTTGAATTTCTCTAGTTTAATACTAAGTAAATTTTAATACACCAATTATATAATACAAAAATAATATAATTAAATAATAGAAGAATCAAATAATAAAATACAATAATCAAAATAGTAAGTTTTTACATATTTCAATAATTTAATCATTAAACAATACAATAACTCAATAACAAAGTAATATTAAAATAATACAGTAATAAAATATTTAAATAATACGATGTTTAATTGCAATAATTAATTACAAAATTAAATATATAATACAATAATTCAATTAATACATAGATTAAAATTTATAAATTAAACATACAACTATGAAATACTGAAAATTAAAAATATGTGAATAATTGATAGGTTGGAATTTGGATGTGATTTTATTTGAAAATTAAATCTCATAATTATATAATTAATAAAACATGGAAGTATTCTATATCCACTGGAGAACAATAAAAAAATAAATAATTTTTTCTATCCCATTAAAATAGTTTGATAAAGAAAAGTGTGTTTGGCCCACGTAAATAGTTTTGCTTTAAAAATGGGCCTCCTTTTTGTTTGATATGGGCCAATATATTAATGTGGTTTTATTGGGGGTATACAATGCAATTATTTTTAAAACCACTTGTTCCAAATTGGTTTTAAAAATGATAGGTTTGAGTGAATTTATGATTTTTTGACTAATTTAAATAAAATGATATTTTAAAATATTTGCGTTTCGATTTGAGCAATAGTTCATATGGTTTTATCTAAACCATAACCTTTGCGGTTCGCCATACTAAAGTGGTTTAAAAACATAATCATTACTAAGTCTTAGGCTTCCTTTAAGGGTGGATGAAACCGTATGAAAATACAGTTTTGTCCGTCTAATTTTCGCCACATTGGTGTCCATGGTTACATAGGCATTGATTTGATGACACAGAAATATGGTAGACACACAAGGAGTTGGGCGTCCCTTTCCGTGGAAATATTTTTATTTTATTATTTATATATATAATTATATTAATAGTAATATAATTATATTATATAATCAATTAAATATTATATATTATTTGAAATATTATAATTAAAAATGTAATGATGTTAAAAATGACATTAATTTAGTAATTTAGATTCGTAACTTGTTTCTAATGGAATATTTCAAAAAAAAAAAGATAACAATATGGAATATGTAATAATAAAACAAGAAACTCAAATAAAATAGTTAAAAATATTAAATTAAATGTAATATTTAATGAAAAAATTAAATAATAAATAGATAAAATTTATTAGATAGAAAGATAAAATTAAATTTAGAGAAAGAAGATGGGGTGTATGAAGAGAAATAAAAAATAATGTGGATGAGTGAAAAATTTAAGAAATGTAAAGAGATTATGATGATGTGTAAAGAGATTTATATGATGAAAATGATTTTTAGCGCCGAAAAAGTTATTATTAACCTTATGTTCATATGAGCTCATTGCTTCTATAGTTCATTCCATATATATATACTATTATTAGAACATAAAATTGTTTTTAAAAATTAAAAATGTTTCAAATTCCTTATGAATTATAGGTTTTGCTCGGTTATCCATTTTAAATACTGGTATTATTCTCAAATCGTAAATATTTAACATACACAAAACAAAACAAAACAAAATAGTGGTACGTTTATCACTAAAAATCAAAATTTTATCAACACTATGGTAACATTATCATAATTTAAGTAACTAATTTATCTTCACTTTAATAATAATAATATGAATATTTATATTTTATAAATATTTGTAAATTATTATTTTTATATAAATAACACGTACCACAAATTCTTTTTCTTAAAAGACAGACAACATTGTACAAAAGGATAATGATGGTCCCACCTTTAACTAATGATATCATAATTATAATAAATATATTTTAAAATTCAAGATTATTACATCATATTTTAAAAATTTGAATTAAACAAACTTATAAATCATAACTCAGCTCGAGTTCGACTCCATTAAAATTCTGATTCCAAAACCCAAAAAATAAACATTTGATACGGGCCTTGTTCTGTATAGAAGCGAGAATTAATTGATGAATCAAATTTGACAACATTTCTACGAACATTCTGGATCTTCACGAAGCTATATAATTAACACAATTATTGGAATGATTACAGTGGGGACTGGGGACTGGCGATAGCATTTTTTCTAAATTATAAAACGATATTGAAGACGAAAGACGAAGACATGTTGCTTTAAAAATATCAATTTTGTTCTGGTTTCTAAGGCAGAGCAGCCATTTTAATTCAATGATCAAAAGCTCTGTGGGTGTGCTGTCTTCTTCTCCAAACNGTGTATGAAGAGAAATAAAAAATAATGTGGATGAGTGAAAAATTTAAGAAATGTAAAGAGATTATGATGATGTGTAAAGAGATTTATATGATGAAAATGATTTTTAGCACGGAAAAAGTTATTATTAACCTTATGTTCATATGAGCTCATTGCTTCTATAGTTCATTCCATATATATATACTATTATTAGAACATAAAATTGTTTTTAAAAATTAAAAATGTTTCAAATTCCTTATGAATTATAGGTTTTGCTCGGTTATCCATTTTAAATACTGGTATTATTCTCAAATCGTAAATATTTAACATACACAAAACAAAACAAAATAGTGGTACGTTTATCACTAAAAATCAAAATTTTATCAACACTATGGTAACATTATCATAATTTAAGTAACTAATTTATCTTCACTTTAATAATAATAATATGAATATTTATATTTTATAAATATTTGTAAATTATTATTTTTATATAAATAACACGTACCACAAATTCTTTTTCTTAAAAGACAGACAACATTGTACAAAAGGATAATGATGGTCCCACCTTTAACTAATGATATCATAATTATAATAAATATATTTTAAAATTCAAGATTATTATATCATATTTTAAAAATTTGAATTAAACAAACTTATAAGTTATAACTCAGCTCAAGTTCGACTCCATTAAAATAACTATTTTCATCATAGTCGGTACGGTAAAAATAAGGCGGAACCGATCATTTGATAAATCCCTCAAAATTGGGTTTTCTGATTCCAAACCTGTATTTTTTCGAGTCAAACCCAAAAAATAAACATTTGATAGGGGCCTTATTCTGTATAGAAGCGAGAATTAATTGATGAATCAAATTTGACAACATTTCTATGAACATTCTGGACCTCCACGAAGCTATATAATTAACACAATTATTGGAATGATTACAGTGGGGACTGGGGACTGGCGATAGCATTTTTTCTAAATTATAAAACGATATTGAAGACGAAAGACGAAAGACGAAAGACGAAAGACGAAGACATGTTGCTTTAAAAATATCAATTTTGTTCTGGTTTCTAAGGCAGAGCAGCCATTTTAATTCAATGATCAAAAGCTCTGTGGGTGTGCTGTCTTCTTCTCCAAACGCTTATTTAGAATCATTCATATGATTCATTCTGATTTTAACATGGATGAGCTTCTTCCCAAGATCCCTCCGTTTCTCCGGCAAGAGTTGTCTGAAAATCAAGTTCCCGACACCGGTAAAAAAAGAAGTGGGAGATTGAGAATGAGAACAGAATCCGATGAAAGTAATGAGAAGAAGAAGAAGAAAATTATGCACAGAGATATCGAGAGACAGCGTCGGCAAGAAATGGCGGGTCTTTACGCTTCTCTAAGATCACTTCTTCCTTTAGCGTATATAAAGGTTTTTTATTGAGAATCATATCGTGTTTTATTAGGGTTTTTAAGGTTTAATTGAATTGGGTTTTTGTAATAATTACAGGGAAAGAGATCAATTTCAGATCTCATGGAAGAAGCAATAATTTACATTAAGAATACTGAAACAAGAGTCCAAGAAATGCGGAACGAAAGAGATAAAATGAACAAAATCTCATACATCTCTAATACGTCGTCGTTTTGTGTGAGTGTGGAATATTGCTTGGAAGGAATAGAGATACTGATAACTTATTTCTCTAGTAATGAAGAGGCGCAGGTGATTTCTCTTTCGAAAGTTCTTCATGAACTTATCAACTCAAATCTCACGGTTACTTGCTGCGTTTTCACTAGAGCTGTTGAGAACAAGTTTCTCTACACAATTCAATCCAAGGTAACAGAGCTTTAACACTCAGATTCATAATATATCACCAAAAATGAAGCGATTTTCTTCTGTTAGGTAAATGATTCCTGGTATGTTGATCTTCAACTCCTGAAGCAAAAACTGATGAATTTGGCGACTGGGTTGTGATTGAAATCGTGTTAAGACATGTATTTGATGGTTTATTTGTACCGAAATTGTTAGCTATTTTGGGAGCTTGAACAAGATGGGTTTTGTGTTGAAATGATTGTCTTGAAACGGACAACGGTGTCTTGATCAGATAAGGTTTAGGGTCCATTTTCAGCAGGATTTGCTATGGAAATGTGACGCAAGAATGATTTTTTATCACAACATTTAAAAAATCTCAGACACTTGAGAGCCCACCATGTGTTTGTTAAAATGCTTGAATGGTTGGGCTTTGAAGAGCTCGTGTTTCAATTGTACGCCTCTCATTTCAAACTGGGTGACGTTTGTTCATATATTAAAATAAAATTATTATTTGTGATTTGATAAGTTCATATTTATTTATATGTTTATTATAAATTGATCATATAAAGTTTAATCATCATTCTTTTTTCATGTATAAACATTCACATGTGTAATGTTGAGGATGGATCACTTTTACGATTCTACTTTCCGATAACTTTAACAAAACTAATCGTGAAATGGAAGATGATAGAAATTTTACATAGAATCCAAGTACTGAGAGAAAACATGACTCAAACTAAGTCAATTCACTATTTAAAATAAATAACGAAATACATCAAGAAGATTAACGTTCGTTAGTGAATGATTTCTTCTTGTGTGATCGATTAACGATTAAGCCACATCATCGACACTTGCTTTGCTTTTTTGCTGGATATTTAGCAAACGTCATACTTCGTGACCGATCTGTTTTATTCGATCGCCATTTTACTAATATCAATTGACAAAGAGTCGATCAATCCCTTCTGGAGATTAATCGATCGACACATTGTCGATCGGAGTTTAGTCCCAATATATTGTCATGTTACCAATATCGCTAGACAAGGAGCCGATTGGTATCTTTTGGAGGCTACCCGATCGACAAGTTCAGTCCCAACACGCAAAGCATACCAAATTTAAGTGTATGAAATTGATGTGGATAGTGTTCTCATTGTTACTATCTAAGAGTGAACGACCCCGTCTTCGCCTCACAAATATCAACTAATTGAAAAAATAATTCTAGATTTTCTCTTGCCGGCTCGATTCATATAATTCTACCGACCGGGTGAGATATCCACCTCCATTTTTACAAAGAACAATAAATGTTTTAAATCGATTGATTCTCCTTAATCATAAAACTCTATACAATGTCATTATTTAATAACAAATTACAAAAGTATTAAACATTGTACCTATTTGAAGTATCAAAATATATGTGATAAAAATAATTCTACAAATAAATACTTGTGATTTTTTATGTATAATGAGTTTAAAAAACATTTGGGTTTCTAACATATATATTTATAATAAATGCATTTCAGAGAAAAAATGTGTTATTTTGAAAAATGTCATTTTTGTCATGAATATATATAAGTGAATGTTTATCAAAGTAAAGAAATATATCACATTTTAAATCAAACAAATTACAATTGTGTTACGTGAGGCATAAAATTCTTTGTGGTGGCTATTACTTCATGATACATAACATACTCGGGAAGTACCTGCAAAATGGAAAGATAATGTTTTTATTTGAATTTTAAAATAAGAATTTAAATATTTAAAGTTACTATTATGGTTCCTTTTAGGGGTACCAACAGTAGTCCGATTCGTCAAGAAACGAACTCGGTTTTAATTTGTTTAAGGTGGGGAAATGATTAAATAAAGCAAATGAAGAAATGAGCAAGACAATTTAGAGTGGAAAACCTCGGGAAATGGGGAAAAAACTACTTGACTAAGAGCAGGAAAAACTCTTAGTCGATTCACTAATCAAGCAGTTCATTACAAGATACAATAGAGGTTTATGAATATGATGAAGTATAAGAAAGCGATAAGAACTCCGGCAGAGTAACATCATGTTCTTACGCGTCCAAAAGGTCCTGCTAATTTCGTCGTCAAGCTCTGTATTTATAAAGTTGAAGGCGTGTGTAATCCACGCCCTGTAACTGCATCTGACAAGTTTGTTGAAGGTTGTTGTCGCGCGATATAAAATGTGGCCGGGACCGAAGCGTGGCCTACGTGATCTGGCCGGAAGCATGGTAAACGTGTGGAGGCCCAGAGCGTGGAACGCGTGGGCTGTAACCGTTTGGACCGAACCATTGGGCCATTTGTCAAAATCCCTTCTATTTTGCCAAGTCAATCTTCAGTCCTATCACGGAACATCGGACCAATTTATCTCAAAAGTGCTAAGCTGGGGATTTTAGGTCGCACGAGTTTGCTTTTAATTACTTGGGTCGGCCCAATCGTTATTGGGTATTACCTATTACAGGGTACCTGGTCCTAGAATTTTCATCACTAACTCATCGGGTTTGGTTGCCATCGCAGAGGTGACGCAAGGCCGACCACGCAATGTTATATACGTTCGGGAGAATATAGGACCGAGCTTGCTCGTAATGAGCGTCTAGGGGACCGATCCTTCACTTAGTCAATTTAAGATGTGGATTTGAAATCAAAATACCATAACGTTAATTTTTGTGTCAATTTTAAATATTAACATCCAGACATGCGCCTTTCCACATTCTGCTATTCAATAGGCGTGATGAGTGCGTACAGACTGCAACCGCCTATGGTAGTCCTACGTGGCAACTTACAATTGGTCGTGAAATTACTATTTAAATCGGGGTTTTGGATACTGTTCTCCTCATCATCATTTCACGAAAAAAAATCGCCCAAATCAAGCTCTCTACGTCTTCGTTCTTGCCTACGTTTAAACTCTTTCCTACCGATTTTCATCAAGGTACTAGCCATGGCTCCTCGTAAAATGAGATACCCAACCATGTATGAGTTGGATATCGAAGAATTTAGGTCTAAGTTTTCGATTCCGGCTCATTACTCCATATGGAATGGGCGGGAAGATATTCACTGCTTCCTTCCAGCGGAAATGAACGTTCCGGCTACCGCTATTCCTCTCAGTTATGCCTCCCTGAAGTGCGGGTTACGTTTTCCGTTACACCCATTTGTAGCGGCGGTACTTAAGGAAATCCATTGCTCGACCTTTGCGTTATTTCCGGGTAGCTATGTGTATATAATGGCGTTTATCTTTTATTGCCACTAACAAAGTATGGACCCGACCTTAGAACACTTTTCAATTTGTTCTTGGTCGGGTCCCGAAGGGGTAAGGGTCTATTAGGATGTCGTAGGTTATATTACATAGCGATGAGTACCAAGGAGTGTGCTATAGTTGATAAGGAAGAATCTCTTCATGCGTGGGAGTCTTGTTATGTGTGGATAACGGTCCATAAGGAGGACATGCTAAAGGTGTGGCCACTTATAACCCACCCACGCATAAGTCAGTTGGACCGAACCAGGTTCAACCCTTCCCGTCCGGATATCGCAAACACACTTGTGATGTTTCATCTCCCCGAAGCACGTCTTAAACGGACAGAGTTGCTTCGGTCACATATAGGACTGGAGCCCCAGCCTCGAAGGGAGTGTTTTCTTGTTCAGATCCATATGAAGGATCGGGTATGAAGTTATATTTTTTACTTTGTCACTTCTTGATCTTTATATATTTATCTTGCAGATTCAACCGAAACGATGCCGAGCTCGAGATTCAAGCGTTTGGCTGCCGCTTCGGCCCGTCCTTCTAGAGGGCGACAGGAAGCAATGGAAAGTGCGGAGCCATCTGAATCAGCGATAGGGGGTACGCTGATTCCATCGTGGTCGTCCACTGGAGGGAACCCCCCGATCCAGGCCACCAGCGCAGGCACATTAACCCTGCGTTGCTCAGGACAATCTCAACGGGAAAAGGACCCGCGCTTCGGGTATTTGGAGTGGTAGAGGAGGTGATAACGGCTAGGATTCGCTCTTTGAGTCTATCCAGCCTCTACCAAATCGGAAATAGTTCCGCTATTAGCGCTGACACAATTAATTTGTTGTACAGAGAGCCGTTCCCGTGGAGAAAGTTCACCCCGGCCCCAACCTTATGGAGAACGTCTCCCTGCCGCCGATCCCCTTGGGTAAAGGGAAGAGAGCGATCGAAGCAGCCGCCCCAAGGGTTTTTAAAAGGCAGAAGAAAGGAGAGAATACTTCGGTCCCTACTAAGGGGATCGTTTTGAAGGATCCTGCCTCGGGCCCTAAGACCAACTCCGACTGGAGGGTTGCCTTGGGCCTACTGGACATATTTAAGAAAGGGAAGAAGTTGGCCTCCTGAATGAGTGCATTCATTGAAGATTTCCGCCTCTACGAGGAACAAAACCCATATAATGTTCAGCTAGACATGTCTTGGGAAGAAATAATCGATGGTTTCCTCGACCTTTAAACTAAGGTAAGTTCCATTGATATTAAGGCACGAAGGTTTATGTTCGGACCTTAATGTCTTATGCATATGCTGAGGAAAGGTTTTGCAACTGCGATCACCGTGGAAAAAAGCCAGGGTGACCATGTTGTGTCCCAAAAAGTCCAAGATCAAATTGACTTTGCAAAAAGGTAAATTGAAATCAAACATGGTGAACTGGTGGCAGTACGAGAGGACCGGGACCGATTGGACAGTGAACTGTTAAGAGCTGGGACGGAAATCTCACTCTTAACAGATCAAGTCTCTGAAATGGATAAGAAAGGAAAAACAACTAAGGATTAAGTCTCTGAACTGGAAGCCAAGCTGCGGGTCAAAGAGGATGAAATAAACCAAGTCCAAGCTCGGCCCAGGAGAAGAGGACAAAGCTTAACGAGCTTCTTCTTCGAGCCTAGGAGGAAAAAACGAGCTTGGATGAGGAGTTAGCTAGAACCCGCACTTCGGCTGAAAGTTCGGTTCGGGAAGCAGTCCTGGGATTCGCTCGGTCCCTTTTGTTATTCGCTTTGGCAGATAACATACATGGAATGCATATTGCTAAGTACCTGGATAACATGCGGGATCATGTTACTAAGCAATTTGGGCATTCCATGTGGATTAAAGTTGGAAGATGATCTAACCTCTAGAGAAGGATGTAAACTTTCAAGTAATTCCATCATTGGATAAACCTGTTCTAGAAGATGACTCATCATTGGGACTGGGCATGCGCAGGAGCATCTGACTCGTCAGAGTGATCACTGCAACTTGGGAGCCTTGCGGATGAGAAGCTTCGGTCACAAGTCCAGACTCGTCCTAAATCATCCGACTCCAGGGTCAATCCATCATTTAATTAGAAACAGTTTGTTTTATACTTATTTGCTTTCTGCTTACGTTTAGAGAAATGTATATTTACTGTGTCAGAGCTATTAATCGAAGATTTACAAGAAATACCGCCTTAGATTCATGACGTTCCAAGTTCATGGATCTCATCACTATCCAATGTTTTGAGTTTATACGCACCAGATTTCAGTCTCTTCAATATCCGATATGGTCCTTCCCGATTTCTGTCCAGCTTTCCGACATTCATCTACACCTTTATGCTACTGAGGACGAGGTCGCCTTCAAAGAATTCCCTTAGGAGGACTCGTTTGTTATGGACCCGTTCCATAGTTCGCTGATAGAAACACATCCGCGTGTAAATCGCATCTCTATTTTCCTCGATCATCTCGAGATCTAACAATCTCCTTTCGCCGTTCATATGCTCGTTGTATTGAGATATTCGGGGCGATCGGATGACAACCTCCACCGGGCTAACTGCTTCGAACCCATATACTAATGAGAAGGGTGATTCCTGCGTTGTCGAACGGGGTGTAGTTCGGTATGCCCATAGGACCTCATAGATATGTTCGGGTCATTTTCCTCCAAAATCTTCTAACTTGGACTTCAATCCTTTCAGGATAACCTCGTTAGATACATATGTAAGTCCATTAGTTTGGGGATGGGCCATGAGAAATGCTGGGCAATGCCCAACTTGATACAGAAATCCCGTATGCTTTTCCCATGGAACTGGGTCTCATTGTCTGATATGAATGCTCGGGGCACCCCGAAGCGGCTCACAATATTTCTCCATAAGAAGTAGTTTATGACCTTCTTGGAGATAACGGCCACTGCTTCTATTTCAATGCACTTCGAGTAATATTCAACTGCCACAATACATAATTTCCTATGTCTTACTGACCAAGGAAAAGGTCCAAGGATATCAATTCCTCATCTGTCAAATGGACAAGACAACGGGGTCCCCGATAAGGGAGGCCCAGGCAGCTATGGGACCGGAGCATGATATTGACATATGGCACATCGTTTGGTATACTTATTGGCATCTTCAAGCAACGTCGGCCAAAAGTATCCGGCTCTGACGACACGATGATATAAAGATCGAGCCCTTGAGTGAATACCGCATATCCCTTCATGAACATAAATCATGACGGCTTCAGCCTCAATAGAGGATAGACAACGTAACAGCGGGCCATCAAAACTCTTTTTACACAATCATCCTTCAATTAGAACATATCTCTTAGCCAGGACTTCTATTTTTCTGGCTTCTGACTTGTCTTCAGAAAGATAACCGTTTGTTAGATACTTAATAAAGGGGTCCATCAAATTGGTTTCCCCAGGAGATTCAGTAACGCTAATATTCAAGCCCTGGAGTTCATGACATAGAGCCTCAATTTCTTCAACTGACTGTTCTGTCACTGATATCTCAACCGAAGGTCTGTCCTGGATATGGACCGAAATAGTGCTCGGTCCCATGTAAGGTATGCCCGCGGCCAACCTGGAAAGTGCGTCAATAACATTATTCTGCTCCCGTGCCACATGGTCAAGAGAAAATTCACTGAACTTTTTGGATAATTCCAGGACTTTGGTGCAATATAATTTCTTCATCGGATCATGAGTTTCGAATCTCCCTACGAACTGTTCCACCACTGACTTTGAGTCTGAAATCATTCGCACTTTGCTAACTCCCATCTTTCGGGCCAGGGTCATTCCCGATAATACAGATTCATATTCTACAACGTTATTTGTTCAAGCAAAGGAAAATTTAACTGCGGAATGAATAAGATCACCTTGTAACCCTGTGATGGTAATGACCGCCCATCTTCCTCCGAAGGTCGATCCATCTACGTGGACAGTCCAACGATCATCCTCCTGGTTTAGAAATATGGCTGATCGGGTCATTTCGACCACAAAATTAGTGAGAACCTGAGCCTTAATCGCCATTTGGGGCTAGAATTCCAGATACATAGCGCTGAGTTTAATAGCTCATTTCGCTAATCTCTCATTTAGATCTGGTTGCTTAAGAACCACTTCAGAGGCTGGTCAGTGTAAACATAAACCGTTTGGCCTTCAAAATAATGCTTCAACTTAGATACATCCTTCTTCAAAGCCAACATGAACTTTTCCAATGTAGTATATCTAGTTTGAGTAGGTAAAAAGAATGACTCACATAATAAATAGGTCTGTGAACGTCATCTCGGATGGTTACCAGAGCTGCACTGACGACAACTTCTGATACCGCTAGATTAAGCCCAAAGGTTCATCACAAGTTGGGCTCACCATCACCGGCGGAGTGCTTAAATAAGTCTTCAGATCCGAGAAGGCTCGATCGCACTCTTCGGTCCAGTCTAGATGACTTGCTTTTCTTAGCACTCTGAAAAAAGGCAGAGCCCGATCTGTGGATCTGTAAATAAATCTGCTTAGCGCAGCGAGTCGGCCAGTGAGCCTCTGAGATTCTCTCTTGTTTCTTGGAGGTTACATATCAATAATAACATGCACTTTCTCAGGGTTAACCTCTATGCATTTCTCTGAAACGTAATATACTAAAAATATTCCACTTCGGATCCCGAAGCAGCATTTGTTTGGATATAGTTTGAGTTTATATTTGCGCCATACTTTGAAACAACGAGACAAATAAATAATATAGTTTTCATCATTCATAGACTTGACAATCATATCATCAACATACACTTCCATCATATGGCCTACCAAATCTCTAAAGATTTTGTTGACCAACCTTTGGTATGTTGCTCCAGCGTTTTTCAGATCGAATGGCCTAACCACATAGCAATAGACGCCATCTTCGGTCATGAATGATGACTTTTTCTGATCTTCCTCAACAAGGAAGATTTGATGATACCCGGAGTAAGCATCCATGGTACTCATCATTGTGCTGTCATACACATCATCTACCAATCGGTCAATATGTGGCAGTGGGAACGGATCCGACTCACAGCTCTTGTTGAAGTCGTTGAAGTCGATACACATTCGCCACTTCCCATCTACGTTGGAAACCACTATTGGGTCTGCAACCCATTTAGTATAGTGGATCTCTCTGATAAACCCCGACCGTAGTAGTTTGTTCACTTCAGCCCGGATAATCTCGATTTTTTCGGGAGAATAACGTATGCTCTTTTGCCTAACAGGCTTTGTATCAGGCTCAGTGTTGATCCGATGCTCACTATCAGATCTTTCAATCCTCGGAACATCATCTGAGGTCCACGCGAATATATCAATGTGGCTTCTCAGCAAGTGGATCAGCTCTTCTTCAAATGCAGAGGCCAGATTTGCCCCGATGCGAGTAGTTTTGGTTGAGTCATCTTCAACCAGATTTATAAGTTTGAACCCAACAGGTTTCATGGTTTGCTCGGGTGCGGGCCTTCTTAGCAGGTGCCAAAGTTCGGCACGAGCTCATGTAGCATTGTCTTGCTACCTTATGATCTCCCTTTACAGAAATGACTCCGTGAGCGGAGGGGAATTTTAGCATCATATGATAAGTAGAAGGGACCGCCTCGAACTTACTGAGGCCTTTTCGTCCGATAATGGCATTGTAATCCAAGTCTACTTCAACGACAATGAATTCCAAGATCTCCGATCGGTCCCTGGATGGGTCTCCTAGGGTTGCTGGGAATAGAATTTTCCCGCATGGAATAACACTCCTCTGGTTGAATACCCAAAGAGTTATATTAGCGATCGGAAGATCGTGAGCGGCAGCTCCCAGCATCTAAGCAACTTCACGCTTCATCAGATTGCACGAAGCTCCAGTGTCCACCAAGATCCTGTGGACCCGACGGTTCCCAATGATTCCAGTGATAGTAAGGGGGTCATCGCATAGATCGATAATCCACTCTCGGTCGGCCATAGTGAAAGTAATATCCCCCTTGAAGGAAGGGGACCGCTCAGCTGGATTATTCTTAACTAGTGCCATAGATTAGGAGCTTTCAGAAGAGCTCCTGAGATAGCATAAATATCTCAATCCTCCTGATTCAATGATTCTCAATCCTCCTGAGATAGCATAAATATCTCCGGCTACGTCTCTGGGTGGCGCCTCGTTTTGAGGAGGTTGGGCACCCGCTTCAGCTGGTGGAGGAGCGGGCTGCTCTTGTCTTCCACCCTGATTTTGCGGGGCTCTGCCGACACGGCCCCGCCATCTTCTTCTTCGGCTTTGGTCACGGTTCTCTCGACCGTGCTGGCCTCTATCTTGCTCTGGCGAAGGAGACCTTCGGTCCTCCGTCCTATCATTATAATTTCGGGGTTGTCCCCGATTATCTCTTCCCCGCAGCCTGTGACGATCGTCACCCTGATGGCCCCTTCAGGGAGATTCAGCTCATTTGTCCTTCTCACCATTCCGATCGGGCCTTTCTTTATTCGTTGCCGTAATTGTCTTTTTCAACAGTGGGCACTTCAAGGTCGGGTGATCGCGGTTGTGATATAGTTCGCAATACACCCGATTGTTATTCTGCTTCGGGGGAACGTCTATCTCAGTTACATCCGCTACTTCTCGCGGCTGCTTCTAAGGGTAGGAAACCCTATGATCACTTTCGGGTTCAGAATTCCCGCTAGGCTTCCGATAGCCTAATCCCAGCCCTTCATCCACCTTAATATACTTGTTGATTTTCTGAAGAAGCTTTCCTAAGATGGTTGGTGGGCTCTTCACCAAACTGGCCGAAAGGCCGCAGGGTCCCAAGACCTGTTGTAGAATATCAATCTTGTCTCGAAGCTCTTGCTAGATGCCCCGAGCAATCTTATTCAATTTTTCAATGAAGGAACGAAGACTCATTTTAGCCGGGATATATTTCAGCTGATATAGTTCGTGCCTACTTTGGGGCGGTCCTATATTTGGAGCGAACTGCTCAGAGAAAGCTAAAATAAACCCACCATACGACTGTATGGATCGGGCCGGCAGATTCTTGATTCAGGTTCGGGCATCGCCTTGTAATCCTGCCGCGAAGATGCGGCACTTCAATGAATCTGAGGCCCGAACCGTTCCCATGCATAACTCAAAGTCGGCAACGTGATCAATCGGATCTCCGTCGTAGCCCAAATCTCCTCGGAAAAAGGGAGTATCAAATCTTCCAGGGCGGCGGATACGGCATCAGATTGTTGGGATGACGTCTGGACCGTATGAAGATTATGCCACCAGTCATCATCCTTATTCCGCCTAATCGGGGCCTCTTTGGCACTGTTGAATAAACCATGATTGCGCCCCAGATCGGACGCGCAATCCCTCAGCGTACGCATGCTTTCCAACTCCCTGGTGAGGTCATCAATACGTCTTTGTATATGCTCCTGATCATTCCTAGGAGCGGGAGTTGGAGCTCTAGCAGGGGGAGGAGGAGTAGATCGATATCTCGGCCTCCTCATCGTTACATCGCGCCTGATAATTTCCTCATCATCAGTGCTATGCTCGTCAGAGTCGTTGTCGTACCCTCTACTTCTCGGAACAGGGCTTGAAACAGTCGGTGGTTCTGTTCCACTTCTCTCCGATGTAATCTCTAGTACCACCTTCCTGGCAACAGCTTCCAGATCCTGTAGAGAGAATGTTGGAGCTTGGAGACTATTGGGAAGCACGTCACTGTCGTTTGTCGAAGTTCCAGTTGCTATGCCTTTTATTATCCTATTCTTGGTAGAAACCTCAAGTGGGATTAGAAAATCGTCCCCACGGACGGCGCCAAACTGGTATGGTCCCTTTTTGGGGTTACCAACAGTCTTCCGGTTCGTCAAGAAACGAACTCGGTTTTAATTTGTTTATGGAGGGGAAACGATTAAATAAAGCAAATGAAGAATGAGTGAGGCAATTTAGAGTGGAAAACCCCGGGAAATAGGGGAAAAACCACTTGACTAAGAGCATGAAAAACTCTTGGTCGATTCACTAGTCAAACACTTCATTACAAGATACAACAGAGGTTTATGAAGATGACGAAGTATAAGAAAGCGATAAGAACTCCGTTAGAGTAACAGTCTATTCTTACGCGTCCAAAAGGTCCTGCTAATTCTATCGTCAAGATCTGTATTTATAGAGCTGAAGACGTGTGTAATCCATGCCCTGTAACTGTCTCTAACATATTTGTTGAAGGTTGTTGTCGCTCAATGTAAAACGTGGTTGGGATCGTAGCGTGGCCTCCGTGATCTGGCCCGAAGCGTGGAACGCGTGGGCTGTAACCGTTTGAAACGAACTTTGGGGCCATTTTTCAAAAGCCCTTCTATTTTGCCAAGTCCATCTTCGGTCCCATCGCGGAATATCGGGCCAATTTATCTCAAATGTGCTAAGCTGGGGATTTTGGCCCGTGCGAATTCGCTATTTTTTACTTGGGTCGGCCCAATCGTTATTGGGCCTTACCCATTGCAGTGTACATGGTTCTAGGATTCTCATCAGTTACCTTGGTCAACTTATACTCATAGTGAAGATACAGTTTTTCTGTATATTTTAAATTTTTGTTTGATCCATCACTACCACTTTGTAGTGAATGACAAACGAAAAATGCGATATACAAACAAAATATCTTCTACACCTAAATTTATATTTAATTAATAAGATAGACATATTTAATGATAGTGGTTGAATAATTAATTGAATTAATAAATTATTATATATTTTTTATCCACAATTATTCAAATATATTATCTGTAAATATGATTAATCTGTTTAAAAATAAACACAACAAATTTTAGGGATTCTTTGAGTTGTATACTTGCATCTTCCTCATTCATGGTATTTAAGTGATTATAGAATTTATTATTAAATCACATTATTTATAACACGTTATCAGTACAAATCTCTACCTTATTTACATATTTTATAATATTTGCATTATTTCTTCTAACATTCCTCATTTCAAGAACAACAAGAGATGACGAACATTGTGAAACTTGAGTTTACTGCACTCGATATTAGCGGAAAGAATTACCTATCATGGATTCTCGATGCGGAAAGTCATCTGGAAGCTAAAGGTCTAGAAGACACTATAAAACAAGATAACAAAAACATCTAAACAAGATAAAGCAAAAACTTTGATATTTCTTCGACATCATCTACATGAATACTTAAAAATGGAAGATCTTACTGTAAAAGATCCACTTGTCCTATGGAATAACTGAAAGGAAAGATATGACCATCAAAAGACCGTTATTATTCCGAAAGCTTGATATGATTGGATGTATTTACGACTTCAAGCTTTGAAATCTGTAAGTGAGTATAATTCTGCACTTTTTAAGATCACTTTACAGTTGAAGTTGTGTGCATAAAGTATAACGATGGATATATGTTGGAGAAAACATTTTCTACTTTCCACGCATCTAATATGCTCCTATATCAACAATATCGTGAAAATGGATTTAAAAAATATTCAGAGTTAATATCTTGTTTGCTGGTAGTTGACCAGAATAATGAGCTTTTAATGAAGAATCATGAATTACACTAATTGGTTCAACATCATTCATAGAAGTGAATGTTGCATCTTATCATAATAACTATGGTCGTGGTCGTAGTTGTAGATATTTTTGTGGATATTTTCGTGGTCGAGATCATAATCATGGTAGAGGACGATATCGAAANTTAAGATATACCATTGGTATACCGGCGATATATCGAAATACCGGTGTACCGATCACGACCGATATTTACCGGTATGACCGGTATACCGGACGGTATACCACCGATATGACTTCCATGGTTTGTAGTAGATTCATCAACTTGAAAATTGTAAAAAATACCAGAAATTAATATAATTAGTTATATTGATCCATAAACCTTACAAAATCGTAAATATTATATTTTCCAAGTTGTTAGTCTTGATAGATAACATGTCAAAACAACTCACAAATAAACATATAGAAAACCACTACTATTTAATCGGATTTAATTTTTAAATAATTTTGAAATTTTGGGACATAATAAAAAAAATTATAAACTTTGAATGCATAACATATACATTATTTAAAATTTCAATGTCCGTAATTTCTCTAAAAAATACAAGATTATATAAATTGGAGCTATTATCATAAATGTACACATATAAATTGAGTGACAAGGGACTGTACAGGTCAAATAAAAGATTTACTGTATCCAGCAATTAAATTTAAAGTGGGGACTATATAATTTATTTAATTCAATTAAATATATCGCATGTTCTTTGGACGTGCAGTACACTAGTTATCAATTTAATTAATACATTTAAGTACAAATACTAAATAGCTCTTATAGAAACATTCAAAAATAAAAACATGGAATTTTTATAATGGGAAAATTTCAATTTAATGTCAAAACTTAAAAATATTAGATTTCGAGTAGAAATTGTGGCAATATATCTAAAAACTTTAAAAATAAAATTCAAAATGATTACAACAAAAAGGTTCGTTAAATTGAGTTTAAGGCTTTATATATATATATTATAATTAAATATTATAAAAATATAAAAAATATAATAATATTATTAGCTTGCAAATCTGCTAATTTAGGTTCGTAGCAATTTTGAAGTTCGAGGTTCGATTCGTTAAGAATTCAAACTCTAACCGAACTTGGATCTGTTCGAAAAAATTAGGCTCAAACTTTAGCACTGATTGACACGGATTACAATTCGCGAATCTACTCAATTCATTTACACCCCTATTCATTGTATTTTTCAAAGGTTGGATGCGTTCGTAAATTGGGGTAGTCTCTTGGGTACCTATTAAAGTTTAAAAACAAATATTATCACATATAATTGAGCCTTTAAGAAAATGATTTTCGATACAAATAATGTTTGAAGAAGACATGGACATGTAATAGCATAATAATTGGATTTCGCATGAATGGAAAGACAAGGACTGAGAATTAAATTTGTAAAGCAGGAATAAATATTACAGCAAAGATTAGGGACCAATAGTGCAATTAATATGAATAGAAGAATGTTGCTGTTGAAATAAGTACATACCCAAAAACAACCCGCCTATGGGCCATGACAACTGGATCGGGCCCAGTTGTGTCAGAATAAATAGTGGGCACGGAAAATTGCATTCTCCACTAAATGCTTTATCATTATTGTTTATATATCAAAAGAGATCTCTAAATATTTGATGATATAAAAAATCTTTTATGATATCGTTAATTTTAGTCTTTTAAATTTTATATTTTTGACAATTATTATATTTAAAATATGAATATGACAAAATCTGTCTTTATACTTTTAAATTTTAACAAAACAAGTTTCAAAAGTTTAGTATAATCAGTTCTAAATTAATTTTGATAATTAAAATTCTCAGGTAAGCTCAAATCCCTAAATCCTAAATGCTAAATCATAAACCCTAAACCAATAATCGATTATATCATTTTGGGGATTTGATTTTACAAATAATGCAAATTTAAAGGATAAAATTTGTAAAACCCTAATCTTTATGCACTAAAAAAATGAAATCAAATTTACAAAAGTAAGAAAGTTTAGAAACTATTTTCTCTTTATCAAATCATTAAAGTACAAATGTAATATGATATGTCATTTATTTTAAATATCCTTATATACATATAATGAGAATTTATGCCCATAATCCCTTTGATCTGATGACCTAAAAAACTTCGATGAAATACTTGTAGTAAATACCTACAATTTTAAACAAACATTGAATATTTGCAAAGATAGCTTCATATTATTGCAATCGATCACATTAACACATACATTTAAAAGTTGTAAAAATTATTAATATGCTTTACAATTATAAGTGAGACACAAAGATCCAAATGGTGCATATTTGCTTTTAACATCCGTTTATACTTAAACACGGCACTAAGATTGTAATGTTTATATTTATGTCCCTTAAAACTAAAATTAGAAAAAAATATGTATATGTTATGGTCCCTTTTTAGGGGTATCAACAGTCGTCCGGTTCGTTAAGAACGAATTCGGTTTTAATTTGTTTGTGGTGGGGAAATGATTAAATAAAGCAAATGAAGAAATAGGCAAGACAATTAAGAGTGGAAAACCCCGGGAAATTGGGAAAAAACTACTTCACTAAGAGCATGAAAAACTC
Organism: Utricularia reniformis; assembly: GCA_009725065.1. Classification (NCBI taxonomy): domain Eukaryota; kingdom Viridiplantae; phylum Streptophyta; class Magnoliopsida; order Lamiales; family Lentibulariaceae; genus Utricularia; species Utricularia reniformis. The sequence goes on along the minus strand of RWGZ01001121.1, from coordinate 143,815 downwards.
TTAGTCGATTCACTAATCAAACAGTTCATTACAAGATACATCAGAAGTTTATGAAGATGACGAGGTATAAGAAAGTGATAAGAACTCCGACAGAGTAACATCATGTTCTTACGCGTCCAAAAAGTCCTATTAATTCCGTCGTCAAGCTCCGTATTTTTAGAGCTGAAGGCGTGTGTAATACATGTCTTGTAACTGCATCTGACAAGTTTGTTGAAGGTTGTTGTCGCACGATGTAAAACGTGGATGGGACCGAAGCGTGGCCTGCGTGATATGGCCCGAAGCGTGGTAAACGTATGGAGGCCCGAAACGCAGAACGTGTGGGCTGTAACCGTTTGGACCGAATCATGGGGCAATTTGTCAAACGTCCTTCTATTTTGCCAAGTCCATCTTCAGTCACATCGCGGAACATTGGGCCAATTTATCTCAAATATGCTAGGATGGGGATTATGGGCCGTGCGAGTTCGTTTTTTATTACTTAGGTCGGTCCAATCGTTATTGGACCTTACCCATTATAGGGTATCTGATCCTAAGATTCTCATCAGTATTCAAACTTTGAAAACTACAAAAAAATAGTATTTTACGTTATCTAATGAAAAATGATGTGTTCTTCATCTCCCCAATGTTTAATAACTTTGATAAATCTAATTATCAAACGTTGATTTAACATTTGTAGTTCACATAATTTGAACATTTGGAAAAATTAGTCCATAAGATTTCTCAAATATGATAAATTTGTCCAAATTAATTTCTAATAGTAAATTTTGAGTATTACTTTACCAAATATTACAAAATATGAGAATTAGTTTTACAAAATATTCAAATATTAGTTCGAAAATATTTGAAAACTAAATTGGAAAAATTTAAAAACATGGAAATCAAAATCTTTAATTATACAAAATTTGGGGATTCGCATATTATCAAATAGCTCACAAAAAATGAATGAAAATTCATTATTGTATACCCCATAATTATTATTATTAATTTTAACAATTTGGATCAAATTAATGAACTTTTAAATTTACAATATTTAAAATTTAAGGAATCTTCTATCAAATTTTCACTTTATTAAGAGTATTTTTATTTAGGTTGAGATTATTGCTTTCATCCAGAAATAAAATCTAACTTATTATTCTTTAAATGCTACGTTGCACGGGTACGGGATACGGGTATTGAGGTGCGGGGTATTGGGGTATGGGGTGCGGTGATTTTATAAGTATCCGATTTAGGGTGCATTATATTAAACTTAATAGAATAATCAATATAAATATTTGAAATTTTCAAAATACACAAATCGTTAAAATTAATGAGTCTTAAAATAATTTACGAATGAAATATGAAATTATTAATTCACATTTATTAATTTATTGTTCTCTCCACCTTCCAGCCACATGCGTTGTTCTTTTACCCACCCAGAAGAGCTTCCGCGTAGCTTATTATCATCTCATTCTTATTAACCCAAACTTTTTACAAAAATGTGTTTGGGTGCGTGAATCAGCTCACCCAAACACCTAACGCACACCCGATGCGTGAAATTCTCAAATTTCAAATACCGGTGCAAGATAGTTTAATATGTAACTGATATATATTATAAAAAAATAAAATACTGACATGTTTGTTCCTTATAATCGTGCAAGCACATGACAGAAATAAATTAAGGTTGATGTCATTTTCCAAAAATAATGCATGTACTGTTCAAAATATGGAACACATCGGTTTTATAAAAAAACTGACATGTTTGTCGCAAAATTACTTTTTATTTAATATTATTATTATAAAAAAAACTAAATGTGATTTGACATGAATTTGACCTATTAATTGTTATACCTAAGTCAAAAATATTATTTATTTCGAAAAGTGTGAATTGGAGAAACAAAAGCAGCTAGGCATAAATTGGAAAATGGCCTCCTTTGTGGACCTCTCTGCAACTTTTCAAACTCTTACAATATTTTTCTTGATGTAATTATTCATTTCACACACATTATTCATATTCATTTGGAGTTGGACGCTTTTAAATGTAAATTACTCATATTAATAGAACACGTGACCCAACCTTGCGTATTTACCTTCCATTTTCTATCATTATATCATATTTGACTAATTATATCAATCATAACTATAATATTTATTGTACCCATAATGACATATATATATATGATTATCTACAAATATAGGGATAATGTTCGTATAACTCAATACTATTGAAAATTTATATCAAAAGAATTACTAATTAGATCACTTCTCTTATAAATTATAATATTTATTTTTATACAACTAATATGGAATAATATTTTCAACACTTTCCTCAAGTTGAACTGACATTGATATGGTTCGGAATTGCTTCAATAGAATCGGTAGTGCTCGATTCTAAACAAGTTCTTGTGTATTTTTTTTATCTTAAATGGAATGCTAAATCAATAAACTTCATTGATGACTTGATGGAAGATAGCGTTCGTGGACGGGACCCTTGAGACCAAGTGCCACTTGTTTTTTTCAAATTGATATTATGGATTAATTTATAAATAAAATTTTAAAATTTATAAAAAATAACACTAAATAGAAATATGCTAAGGTGCCAAAATAATATTCTTACTGTTTGAAATTATTAAATAAATACTTGCCACGTTTAAGCAAATTTTACTTATTTCCATATCATTTTATACATGTGCTTTGTAGCCACTTGGCACGACATAGTAAATTTTTATTAGTGTTTAAAAGGAGAAAATGATGCATTTGATTCCCAAAGTTTGCATAAAATGATAAATTAGATCCTCAAACTTTTAAACGACAAGTTTAGTCCTCGAAATTTAATATTTTGACAACTTTGGTCTTCGAAGTTTGATTAATTTGGCAAATAGGATCCCCAAAGTGGCAAAATCGGTCACCAAACTTTGATTTTGACAATACCGGACCTTAAAGTTTACACATACTAACAATTTTAGGCTCAAAAGTTTCGCAAATTTGCAAAATTGGTCCCCAATTTGTGTAATGTCGTTATTGTTAAGGCTTTTTGTTTATGAAGCGATGAAAATTTGTTTCGTCATTTGTTCGTCTTCGTTTTGCAAACTTTGGGGACCCTTAGGCTTAACGGCGTTGGGGACAAAATTTGCCATGTTTACAAACTTTGAGGACTAAATTCGCATAATGTTACTTTGAGGACCAATTATACTACACATACAAATCTTTGGATACTGGTTTTGTCAAAAAAATGGTTTGAGTACTGAGTTTGCCATTTTAAAACTTTGAGAACTGGTTCTACTAAAATGTATAACGTTTAGGGATCAAATTTGTCTTTCGCTCATTTAAAAGTATGATGTTTAAAAATATATCAGTATTTTCTTCTATAACATCTTTTTTATAATAAATGATATTTTAAGTTCTTTTATCTTTTCATCTTAAACAAATGATTTTTGTTTTATACTTTGATATCCTAAAAATTCAATTATAGAGTTTGACTAAAATAACAATAGAAAAACGTGAACGAATGAGATTAAGGGAATGATGTCACATATTTAAAAGAATTTAGCCAAACAATTATATGATAACATTAATCGCCCTTTAAAACCTAATAAGCTTACTTTTCTAACTAATATGAGACAAATTGAACACTCTCCATCGAGTCCAACTATAAGGTTTGACTTGCAAATTGAAAAAAAACGGATCAACCCGATATTATGTTAGAATTATAGAGTTTGATTGAAATTACGACTGGAAAACGTGAACGAATGAAATTTAGGAAAAGATGCCACACATTTAAAACGATTGATCAAGTATTTTAAATGTGTGGCATCATCCCTTTAACTCCATCATAATTTCGAGAAGACTCTATAATTCTAGCATGATCAAGCGTTTTTAATATGTGGCATCCTCTCTATAATCTCATTCGTTCACGCTCTTCAGTCGTAATTCCGATCAAACTATATAAAATTCGACATGGTATCAGAGTTTGTTCATTAAATTTCTAATCTAAACCTTATAGTCGAACTTGAAGGGATGTATTCGATTTGTCTTACATTGCTTAAAAAAGTGACATTGATTAAGTTTGTAAAGGTATAGAATGACATCACATAATATTTTGATCAAGTCTTTTAAATGTGTGGTATCTTCCTCTTAATCTAGTTCATTTATGTTTTCACGTTGTAATTTCGAAGAGACTCTATAATTTCGACACAAATACATAAGAAACTCTAAAATAATGTAATATAATTTAAATTTGAAAATTAACACTTACAAATCCATATCTAACACTCGATGCGCTAGTTCAACATAGCAATAATATCTGACTAAGAGGCTAATTTAATTTTCCATAAACCAACCGCCAACTAATGTCCAAATCCAATAATTAATAAAAATATAAGCTTGAAAATATATTATTATAAACTTTATATTTTATTTATAAGTAAGCGTTATCATCAATTGGCAAAACCACTTCCTCTTCTCACTTCATTACATCCATTTCTGGGCATTCAAAAAAGTACAGACCGAGAATATTGTCAGAAGCTTGACGTCAAACATGCTAGAATTTTGACCTAATTGCTTTCCCCCTTTCATGGCATCTTCCGCTGAATCAACAGTTGACGGAGAATCAAGTTCAAGTGATCCTGATCCCGATCCCACCATGGAATCCGACGTGTTTGTTTCTTTGATCCCGAAAAAACTAACTCCGGTAACGCCGCCGTTAAAGACAACGGCGGATACGGAGGATATTGTTACGATGTTTGTAAGAGAATCTGTTTCTTTGGGGAAAATTGCTTTCCCCATGATTCTCACTGGTCTTCTCCTATATTCGAGGTCCATGATTTCAATGATTTTTCTTGGGAAATTGGGAGATTTATCTCTCGCTGGTGGAGCATTAGCCGTCGGATTTGCCAACATCACTGGCTATTCTGTTCTATCTGGACTCGCTATGGGAATGGAACCAATTTGTGGGCAAGCTTATGGAGCGAAGAAGTTTAAGCTTCTGGGGTTATCTCTACAGAGAACTGTGATTCTCCTTCTTCTCAGTTGTGTCCCGATTTCCATATTATGGCTTAACGTAGAAAAGATTCTGCTGTATTTCGGACAAGATGTCTCTATAGCAAGTCAAGCTCAAGCTTATCTTCTTTACGCTTTACCAGATTTAATAGCACAGTCTTTTCTTCATCCTCTCAGAATATACCTTAGAACTCAGTCTATAACCATGCCTTTGACCTTCTGTGCTGCTGGTTCGATTCTTTTACACGTACCCATAAACTATTTCCTTGTTTTAAAAATGGGTTTAGGGATAAAAGGCGTAGCTTTAAGTGGGGTTTGGACAAATTTCAACGTTGTTGTCTCATTGATCATATACATTATCGTATCTAAAGTGTACGAAAAAACTTGGGAAGGTCTATCAATGGCGGCTTTTAAGGAATGGAAAACCCTTCTTAAATTAGCAATTCCAAGCTGTATTTCTGTTTGCTTAGAATGGTGGTGGTATGAAATTATGATTCTTCTTTGTGGGCTTCTGATAAATCCCAAGATCACCGTAGCGTCAATGGGGATCTTGATTCAAACAACCGCATTGATCTACATATTCCCTTCTTCACTCAGTTTCAGTGTTTCGATTAGAGTCGGGAACGAAATCGGCACCGGAGATACAAAAAAAGCGAGAAACGCCGCCGTGGTTGGACTCTCAGTCAGCTTCCTCCTCGGCTTCACTGCCGTGATCTTCGCGATTTCAGTAAGAAACACATGGGCTCGCATGTTCACTCATGATGAACAGATCATCGCATTAACATCCATTGTTTTACCGATTATCGGCCTTTGTGAACTCGGAAACTGTCCACAAACAACCGGCTGCGGCGTTCTCCGGGGAACTGCAAGGCCTATTGTCGGTGCTAATATAAACTTAGGTTGCTTTTATCTCGTCGGAATGCCGGTGGCTATCGCGCTGGCGTTCTTCTACGGGATGGACTTTAAAGGCCTCTGGCTTGGTCTTTTGGCGGCCCAGGCGTCGTGTATGGTTACGATGATGGTGGTTTTGTTTAAAACAGACTGGAAATCTGAAGCTCGTAGGGCGGAGGAACTCACCGGAAAACATGGACTTCTTGACGGCGTTGAATGCGATGACAAAATAATTGGAAAAGCTGCCAGAGATTGCTTCTGCTAATTTGCCAAACATATATAACAAACATCAAATAAAACAAGGTTTATCCATTTATGTATTAATTAAATTTATCCGGGGTATAAATTTAAATGTATTTTTAACCCCATATTATTTTCTGTAATATTATCGGTATTGTTTGTTTTTTATTTGTGTAAATAAATTATAAAAACATGAATTATGTTAACTCTTTCTCTAAGGAAGTGTGCTTTTCATTCTTAAATATATATTATAATAAAAAATAATATAATTCTAAATGATTTCATGTTAGAAAAGTTACTCTGGACAAAAGAATTCTTTTTGGTGTGTTGGGTTGAATTAATGCAATAATAATCAAATATAAATGAAGAAAACTAAAGACAAAATTTAGCGTCAAAACTTAAAATTAGGAAAATCTCATTATAGATAAATCTCAGTCGTGAAATCACTATCATAAAATATATAAAACAAAATGTTAGGGGTTCGATTGAATACAATTGTGTTTATGATGTACGCTATTTATAGAGTCCGAACTATGAAATCTAATATTTTCTATCGAATATTCTACAATATTCATTCTCTATATCTTTGAATGCGTGTTCCATATATTTATCTAACAAATTATAATATAATATCTTCTTCTATATATGTATCTAACAAATACATCATATCTTATTAAATATATGTAACCAATCATATACACCGATTCATGTCTACTCTGATAGCTATCAAAATAGGCCGGTAAGATCGATCAAGCCGATCATTATCACATCTTCATATTAGATTTCTCTAGGTTGATATTCCACGACGATCAACCTAAGCCTCAAGTACCCTTGGCTGGTCATGCCAAGTCACCAAAGTTCCAAACGGTGTCTTCGGCCGAATTAAGTGTATTTGATCTCCCCAACAATCATATTCATCGAACGGACCATTCGAATATCAACCAACCTACATTCCCAACATTTCAATGCATAGAATCTCAATAATTTTTTGTAGGAACAAGAAAAGTGATTTGTTTGCCTAGATTAGGCCTTACAAATATTTATATATCCTAAAGCCTTATATTTAATTAAATTTGTTATTATAAAATAATTAATTTACGGTAGGGATCTTCGCGATCATGTTTAGTTGAAATTGGATAATTTGAATAGGTCAAGAAGAAAAATTCAAAGAGAATCGAGACTATGACATTGTGCATATGTCTCGTGTGTCAATTCATTAATAAGCGGATTAGACGATATGTTTGCAATGAGAATACTAAAATTTATATTGTGATTGGATAAAAATATAATATTTAATCTATACATATTCATAATGATATTGTATATATCATTATGAATATAACTCATTATTTACATTGCAGAACATATATACATTTACATTATGAAAATTCATTCTAAAAATCTATTTTGTAAATACATTCTCATTCTCATAACGCATATAGAATATATCCTTAATTATTTGTGTTTCAATAAAAAATGTTATTATAGTAAAATGATATCTAAGTTTTATCAAAATCAAAGTTTATATTTCAATATTCCAATGGACCGAAATCATGTTATTAATTATTTAAAATAAATATTAGAAAACAAATCCAGAAAACATAGAATCTTTGAATTTAGCATGTGACACATATATAATTTTCTTTATTTAAAACATATTTTCTTTTGTTTGTCTGTATTTATTGAATTCCATAATTTATGTCCTGGGAGGCTTATCCTTATGCATTTGACTATTGTTTCTTTCCCTTTCATTTGGAGCCTATTTTCTTCCTTTGAAAAAATATTTTATTAAATAAATAAATTAATTAATTTATATGGATTAAGAATTAAAATTTGCACAATAAAGCGAAATCAACGGTATTTGTTGTAACCATGACATCATGTTCGTATATTCTATTCCATTTGTTCGTTATACTTAGGGATGACAAAGGAGCGGATATGGGGCGGTTACACCAATAATTGCTACCCGCCCCGTTTAACATCCGCCTATCCTTTCCCCCCCTCGCCCCACTATATCCCTTCATAATCCGTCCACTACCCGTCCCATCAAAGCCAATGACTAACTGTTAAATTTAAGGTTAATCGTTGGTTTATAAATTTGTTTTTATAATTTATTAATGTAAAAAATCAATATAATAATAGTTAAATATATTTCATAAAAAACACAAATTATTTATTTTAAAATCATAATTTTTAATATCTTTATCGATATAACTAAAAAATATCAATATCGAATTAAAGAAATTTTACATATTATATTTTTATATCGAACAATATTATAGATTTTTTTAAAATATTAATACATTAGAAAAATAAAGAATTAATACTCTCAAATTTGATATTATATAAATTTATCAAATAATATGCATAAAAATTATTTAATATTAAATATAAAACTTGAGAAAATTTAAACTATATATTTTTTTCTATATAATGTAGTTTTATAAGTATATATAATTAAATCTAAATGAGTAATTAATTTTGTACGCATGTAACTATTAGGGTAACGAAATGGATATATGCAAAACTATTATACACCCCGTTTAAGGCGGGTAAACAATTTTAGAACTCATCGTATATCCATTACCGTTTAACTATCCAAATACGCATTAAACGGAGTGATTATCGGGTAGTGGGGTAGATATCCCATACATCTCTAGTTATAGTCTTCCTAATCAAGGGACATTTTTTGAACACGTGTACTGTAGTAGTATTATGCTCGGAGTCAAAGTCAAGCCTCTTACTCTTGATAATTGTAGATAAAGTAATATTATAATAATTATAATTATTTAAATATAATTTAGATAAAAATATAATAGATTATATTAGTTGCTCAGTTACACTTAAAGTTTTATTTTCACCAAAAAAAATACAATTTTATAAAATATAACTTCAATGATGCATATTTTTGTAGAAATGGGCTTCATGCACGTACCCTTCTAGTACGCAAATTGAGTTTGACTGGTTATTTTATAAAAATATAACTGTCAAAAAATATTTTTGTCAATCTATCTATTTATAGCAAAATTTTTTTACTATTTTTATATTCTGATGGATAGATTGGTAAAAGAAATTTTATGTGATAGGTATAATGTCAATAAAGGCGAGCTTGACAATCATTTATAAATGAGATGGTAAATTGATTAAAGTCTATAAATTTAATAATCCATCAACCAAATAATATAAATCATTTAAGATTTGCATTTTTTGTACTAAAAGCCTATACATTTATAGGGCTATAAATAAATTAGGATGACGTAAAACTAAAGAATTATTTTTTTGGACGATTGTAATAATGGATTTCTCTTCAATGTTCCCCAATCAATTATTGGTCACGACAAAATAATATTATAATTTATTGTCAAGTTACAAGGGTAAAATTGATGTTACTTTTAAGGAAAATTGAGCATGCTTTAAAATAGACACACACACAAAGGTATGTATATTAAGCTATACGGCATCGACTCGTTTGATCGATTCGGTACGACACGACTCGACTCACGAATATTTTAAGAGTCGGATTTTCGACACGGTTATTATTTTTAAATAAAATAATATTAAGTAATGTTGAAATTTGTTGAGACTTACATAAACTCTAAATTTTAAATTACAAATATTTTATCAATTTATTATATAAGATAATTCAATTTTATAAAAAATGAATATAATTATTCTATTTCATATCTCCCTAAAAACAATAATATTTCAGTCTATTATCACTTACATGATTAATTCACAAGTAAATAGATTATATAATAAAATCGTGAATGCATATAAGATATTTTCTATCGAAGAATAAATATAATTAATGAAAAAATCAAAATAACATCGTTTTGTGTCAAGAGTCATAACGAGTCGGCCCTGATCTCATACTAGTGCGTGAGGAAAAATTAGAGTGAGCATAAGAGCAAGCTGCTCAATCATAAAGTGACACCACATTCTTTTTGGATTCATTGAACCTAGCGCCCAAGCTAAATTCATGTTTTTGAATTATCAATAACTACAAAATAACACCAATAATTTTAATATATTATGAAAAAATTACATCCATACTCCTCATATTTTAATAAATTTGATAAATGTATTTCCCAATGTTTTTTTTGGCTTTTACCATTCCAAAATATTGAACTTTTTTTTACTATTCATTCTCAATTTTTATAAAATCAAACAATTTTTTGTAAAATATATTCTCATAATTAGTACGTAATGACAAAAATAACCTATGATCTTTGTTAATTAGGTTACCACGCATCTTATTTTCTTTAATGTTGTACACGTGCATCTATGTCTTTAAATGCAAAGCCTAACACATACACACTAATTTTAAAAAAAATATTGGCATACCCGAAAACTTTGGAGACCAATTATGAGGGCCAACTTCATCAAACATCGAAAAATAGAAGAACTAATTTTGTTTATATAAAACTTTGGGGATCATTTTACGTGTGCTCATATATTATATTACACAATTTTCATTGGTAAGGATAGAGTGATAAAATATGGCATGATATTTTTAAATTTATTTTCAAAAACGAAGGAAATTATATAATTTGATGATAAATTGATTATGAAACTGAAATACAAGCGACGGGATGTCCAATCAAACCTTAGAATACCTAAGTTCATCTATTTTGTATTCAAATTGTTATAATCAAAGTATTAATTAATCACATTAATAAATGAAAGAAACATTGATCCCATATGATTTACTGTTGAGATAAACTAATGTACCATAAATTGAATTATATATTAAGACTTATTATTAGGTATTAAATTTGAGTATATTTAATTATGTTAGTCTTACAGGGAAAAAAGATTCATTCCGAAATATTACTTTGATTTGTTTATGTAAGAAAACACAAAATTTTAGTGTAGAAACCTGAATCAAGGAGAAAAACTCACAAGACACCAAACGTGTAGAATTTACTAAGGTCAACCACAACCATGTCCGCCAGAAAAATTTATTCTCTCATCCACATCAGCTTTCTCTCTGTACACATCATCATTCTTGAATTTTATAAATAATTTTTCTCTTATTTCTACAACAATGTCCGAAAACTTATAATTTTTTAATATTATTTTTTTACACATCAAATACATTCGAATTATAATATTATTGATAAAACCGTTATATAAATTTATTATAAATATTTATATTTTATAATTATTTTAATTTTTTAAGATTTTTAACTTTTTTTAAATATAAATTGAGGAGAGAGTGTCTTGGACATTCTCTCTCCACGTTGGTCGCCCAATCAGATGGACAACTATGGCAGTGGAAGACCTAAGAGGAATTTAGTTAGTACAGGACTTGTAAAGATCTTTATCAGGATTTTACATTATTCTTACATATGTAAGTCTTTCTAACATTGTCTTCGTTAGTGCAACATGACTAACTACACTTCCCCATCCATTGCAAAATATGCAAAGTGTGGAAATTCTGACTATCGCCAACCAAGACCTCTTTTACGAAAATGCCGACCACAACACCCATCGTCACTCGCCAACTTTCATCTTTTATTATCCACGGTGATTGCTTTGTGCGAATCATTACTTTCGATCTATGCATTAACAAGTAGATTATTTAGATTTTCATATTAATTAGTGTAGATTATACTATATTATATTAATCCAAGCTCGATAGTATATTAAGTATTTTTAATTTTTAAATAATGTTACTCAGTGTAAAATAAGAATATATTCCATATTTAATGGGCTTTTTGTTCAATACCTAAGTATGAGTTATTGGGCTGGAAGATATGGAAATAGACTGGGCTTTAGGTGACCAATAAAGCCCATACTTGCCCAGGACTCATTAGCCTATTCAATTCTTATGATTCATACATGCCATTTTATCATCTAAGGTATTTAAAATTTGTATAATTTGATAAATTTAATTTATAAAATTTCTTAATTTTGATAAATCTAATAGAGAAAATTGTATAATTAACCTCCCAATTTACGAATTGTGTAAAGGACATGCCCTCCAACTTACAAAATTACAATAATAATATATAAAGTTACAAAATTTCCGTAAGTTAAAAACCGTTTGAAAACCCCTCACAAAGTATGCAAATAAGACCCGTTTGAAAAATTATAGAAAATTTACATTTGATGTTCGAGAATGTGTATCAAATATTAAAAATTTACGAGTTTATTAAAGTGTCAATGATAAAATGTATTGTAAACTTGAATTGTCTTATATGTACTTCATTGAAGTTGAATGATTACAAATATATATTTTTACTCAAAAAGTATATCATATTTGCAATTTCGTAACTTGGAGGGTATACTATTTACACAGTCCGTAAGTTGAGGGCCGTGGACAAAATTAATCCTCAAATTTTAGGACTAGATTTGTCATATCGACCAAATGTTTCAAATTTGGAAACTTTGTGAACTAATTTTATCAAAGTATGAGTACTATAGATATCAGGTTTGTTTGGTTTAGTTTTTTAAAATTGCGGTGTGGTGAGATATGATGATCGTGAATTTTTTAAGTATGTTTGGTAAAATTGTGGTATTATGATCATGATTTATGTAAAAATATTAATATACCCTTATATATATAATAATAATAAATATAATATATTATAATTAATAGAAATAAGGGTAAATGAGTCTTTTCCAAAATAACGATGAAGCCACAGCTGGTTTTAACAGCTGTGATGATATCGCAATTTTTTAACGATTATCATATCGCAATTAAGCTTGTGTTTTGCGTGCATTAAAAAATTCAAGATTGGACCATCTCACCATACCTCACCGCACTTTTAATCGTAGTACCAAACAAACTCATAATTATTAAATTTTGTAGATAAAATTTGTCAAAATAATAGAAACCAAATACATCATTTTCTCATTCCTACATAAAATAATACACATTTTGAGTGTCAGAGAATTAATTGTGTCAAGCAATCAAACTCACTCAAACATTTTGTATTGGGTTTATAGATTTTCTATTTGTTCTGAATTTTATTCGAGACTATATAATAAAATCCTAGACTATGTAATTCGGTATGCTTACTTTTGGGTAACTCAAAATGATTCATCTTAAAATAATTTATATTATTTTTATTAAATTATTTATTATTTATTATTTAATGATAATTATTTTATTCTAAATTGTTTTATATAAATATTATTAAGCAAAAAAATTAAAAGCACTAAAAAACTATCTAAAAAACTATCTATTTAATTGTAATTTAGCTTTTAAATATTACAAAAATTATTTACATTTTACCTAATTTTCTAGGATTACAAGTTATATTAAGCAATGTTTTAAATTTCCGGTATACCAGAATTTTCAGGCGTACCGGATTTTGCGGGTCGGATCGGGTTTAGGTTTAAAAAAAATTAAAATGTGAATATTTTATAATTAAATTTATTTTAATATTCCGGTACATATTCGATACATATCTAATATATCGATTCAATGAGTTTATCTTATTCTACATTTATTTTGCTATCGCTATTTTACTTATATTAGTTTGCTTGTATAAGTATAATCTCATAAATATAAAATATTTTTATTTTTTATTATAAGAAAACAAATTCTTTTATTTTTTAATAAACGGTTTGAATTTGAAATCAATATTTTATTTTACCCACGAACCATACAAAAAGTGAAAGAATTATTTTTCCTTGTCTTAAATTAGACGTCGTGTCTCACTGTCTCTTGGGAAGAAACAGTAAAAGGTTTTGAGTAGTACATGTAAAATAGTGGGTTTTTAACAACATTTTTTCCTCTGATAAACCTGTGATTTTTACTGTATGTTTTGCGTTTCAAGTGTACTGAAAAGTCCACAAAGCGTAGCTTTTTCTTTCTCCATTCTTAATTATTTGTGGTACCAATTTGTTTTTCCTGGGAACCCTTTTACTTTTTTTGCGTTTACTTCTTTAACCGAGTTAATGAAGCCAAATATTTGGCTCTCTACAACACTAGGCATCTCCAAGTGGTTTTGAAACGTGATTTCTTATTCCTGGTTTCGGTTCGTGAAAACAGCACAATAATTTTATGCATGCATTTCTTTTTTCATCAAGTGTTTGAGTAAATGCTCCATCGAAAGGAGTTGGGTTTTTTCGCGTTTTTTAATTCTGTTTTGCTACCCATAAATCAACTGTTTTGATGAACTTCAGCAAAGAAAGTAGCGGGTTTAATCCTCCTAGTGGAGTCAAAATAGTTGCTGATGGTGTAATTTCATTCAAGAACATGCCTATTTGTTCCAATCCTCTTGATTTCGACTCACAACTCTCTCTTGCATATGTATGTTCTTATTGTGATTTTCTTGTAAATAATTAGTTTGTTTACAATCTTGATTTGTATGAATTTTTTTGTTTGATTCTGTCTGTGTATTAGCTCCCCAAGATAGAAGACTCTGTCTCTATTGGTGAAACTCATAGTAGCAATCTGGTAAAAGGAGCAATAGCTATTGAACCCGAAGGCGATTATTCGACTAAGAAATCGAACAAAGAAAAATACTGCAGACATAAAGCATTCCAAATTCAAGAGCTTGAAGAGTAAATTACACTGTAACTTTCTTATTCATGTTCATTTTTCTGTGTTATTTGATTGTGCAAGTTTGTTTATTTAGTTACTTTAAGAAGAACCCGCATCCCGATGAAAAGGGAAGATTAGAACTTAGCAAGAGGCTTGGATTAGAAAGCAGGCAAGTTAAGTTTTGGTTTCAGAATAGAAGAACTCAGTTAAAGGTTATTTCTCTAAATTATTCACTCTGTTTAATTATATTGTTCCTTTTTATATTGTTTGTTATGATGATTCAGATGCAACTAGAACGCCATGAGAATTTAGTTCTCAAACAAGAAAACGAGAAGCTTTGTCATGAAAACATTATACTTTGTGATGCAATGAGAAGTCCAATATGTAAAAGATGTGGTTGTTTAGGTGTTCTTCATGAAGTGTCACCCGAGCAGCTTCATATTCGGATCGAGAACGCAAGGCTTAAGGACGAACTCGATCGACTCGGAGTTGTAGTTACTAAATTTTTGAATAGTGGTAATAATGATGGCTCAATTCCCCCATATGGATCATCGTACTTGAAATCGGATCTTGTAGTAGAAGGAAATGACTTTTGTAGCTTGAACACTAGAGATCTCATGTACCCTTTAGGACTTGAGCTTGGAAATCGAGTTTCGAGCTTGAGTCTTGGAAATTTGTTAGATAAATCCGTGTTTCTTCAGCTTGCAGTTGCTGCAATGGAAGAGTTGATGAAGCTAGCACAAGTAACTGGTACTTTATGGCTGAAAACGGATGAAAACGTGGAGTTTTTAAACCTCGAGGAGTATACGAAAATCTTTACCCCGTGTATAAGTATTAAACCGAACCATTTTGCGACTGAAGCAACACGAGCTATAGGCTCTGTTTTCATCAGCAGTTTGGCTCTAGTGGAAGCTTTTATGGATTTGGTAACTCTTATGAAAAATTTGCTCACATTGTTCATATTCGTAGCATTAAATTCCTTTTCGATGCAGAATCGCTGGACCGAAATGTTTCCTCGGATTATCGGGAATGCCTCATATGAAGTTATTTGCTCTGGAATGCCACGAAACCGAGACACTACGCTGCATCTAGTAAGCATTCTAATTTTACATGATCATAAGTTTTGTTAATCGAACGTGCGTCTTGTTGATTTACTCGTCAGATCGAAGCTGAGTTCCAAGTTTTGTCACCTCTTGTCCCGGCTCGACAAGCGAAGTTTATTCGTTTTTGCCAGCAGCATCGAGAAGGCATTTGGGCCGTTGTTGATGTATCGGTTGATGACTTATTTCATGATCTACGAGGAAATTTTCGGAGGCTCCCATCCGGTATTATCGTGCAAGATTTGCCTAATGGATATTCGAAAGTAAGTGATAATGAATTCTTATGCTCATTTAAGCCTCAGCTTCAGAATTTAACTTTCAGGTAACATGGATTGAGCACAACGAGTACGATGAGAATTCGGTTCATCATTTATTCCGGTCACTTATTCGATCTGGAAAATCTCTTGGAGCACAAAAATGGCTTCATGATCTTCAAACACAGTCCGAGCTTCCGTTCACCATCATTTCCTCTAATGCAGATTTGTCAGGTTCGTGTTTTTACGCCCGAAAACACCTCCCCGAATTCTCATGCTTCGTTGTTTTGCAGAAATTCCTCATAGTTGTAAAGAGAGTATTATAAGTTTAGCTCAAAGGATGACTCGTTGCTTTTGTGCCGGAATATGCGGCACTATACACAAGTGGGAAGTTGTCCGAATCGATGATAATACAACTTTGATGATCCGAAAGAGCACCGGTGAAAGCGAGCCACCGGGTGTTATCTTAAGTGCATCAACAACTGTTCGTTTTCCGATTCCTTCTAGAAGACTATTCGACTTTTTACGGAACGAGAAATCTCGAATTCATTGGGATGCTTTATCCGAAGATGAACATTTACAACATATTATGCACATATTTAAGGGACAAGAAACCAGCAACAGCAATAGCATCAGCCTTTTGCAAGCAAAAGTAAGTTGTTATTCTTCGATTATACTATTCGTTATGAAAACCCTAAAATCTTTTTCTACCTCTAGGTGCCCCGTTCGAGCGTAAGCTCAAGCAACATGATTGTTCTACAAGAGACGTGTTCAGACATGTCGGGATCACTCGTTGTGAATGCTCCGGTGGATGAATCATCGATGAGTATTGTAATGAACGGTGGTGATCAATCAACGATACCAATCCTGCCATCGGGATTCTCCGTTGTTTCTGATTTTTCATCGGATTCATTAGGACAAGATGGATCAATACTTACATTAGGCTTCCAAATGTTGGTTAATAGTTTACCCGAAGCAAGAGTTACAATGGAAACGGTCGAATCGGTGAAGTCTTTGATTGTTCGTCGTCTTAATGGTGTGAAAACTGGCCTCGGCTTGGTCGGGAATTGGTCGTAAGTATGGAAGCGGGATTGCAGAGGGAAAATGAATAGGATTGAGCAATAGATTTGAGTCAAGAACGAACCTTTTTGATGAAGTGAAGAAGATAAGAAGCTATTGTTCAAGTGAGATGTGTGGGTTCGGGTATTGACTTAAATGACCTTGTCTAGGACGTAGTTGGTTTAAAGTAGTGAAATGGATTTAGGGGTATACAAGTCATTCGCTCATTTGCTTTGTATCACTAACTTACTTGGATTTATAGAAACAAAAAGTTAGGCTATGGGTCAGGGGACTCTTCATTTTTTTACATTCACATGTGTTGGATCGAATCGGATTCTCTGACTCGTTTTGACACTTGATACAAATTGACGTTGTTTTAATTTTTTTTCTTAATTCGATTTTTTTTCAACGTCGAACACGTAATTTATGTGTTTTTACGACTTTATTATGTAGTGGATCTATTTGTGAATTGTTCATGTAAGAGATGCTGTACCAGAAAGTGGTTACTTTTGAGAGATGGTAGGATCGATGAAGTATACTTATTTTTTATAAATTAAATATATCGAAATAGATTTGATATATTCCATTTGTCAAACTTAATCGAACTCGATAAAGAACTAAATATCTGGACTTAATGGAACAATTGTGAGTAGTGCAGTGCAATCATCGCAATATGGTTCTATTTAGTATAAATCAAATATCAAAATAAAATATATTAATTTGGACATAAAAAAGATAGATCTTATGACAATAGATTTTCCCCCACATCAACACATATTTTGTAAATTTTTATTTTTATTAAATTATTATTTAATCTAAAATTAATTAAAAATATGAATAAAAAAATTATTTTATAAAATCATGATCATTACTGTTTTAAAAACTTTTTAAAATTACGATTATTTATATCACCCAGAGGTCATACAAAATTGTAATAAAGATACTCAAAATGTTGATAAGATAATGAAATTGTTATATATTGCAAGTGAGCCCCTGATTCATAACTTACTTTATAAAATGGCCTCTTGGTATTTCAAATTTTCGTAAAGGCCACTTTCCTTCCACTGATGCAACAAGCAGCATTCACAATCAGAAACCCTAACCCCAAACCACTGAAGCTTCTGAAAGATGCGATCGTTAGTTGCAAACGCGTCAAAGCTCATAATCTTTCGCACAATAGCGCGATCAATGACGCAGTCTACGTCGATACCCAAGAAGCAAATCCGAGTTCGAGACCATGCCTACGATGACTACATGGAAATCGAGAAAAAAGTGCGAAAAGTTCTGAAATTTCAAGAATTACTCCTTTCTCAACCCAACAACATGTTATCTATTTCACGTTTGGATACATTATCACGTCGAATTGGATACAAGCAACACGAAGCTGGTCGGTTTATTCTCAAATTTCCACACGTTTTCGAGGTATTTGAACACCCTGTTCAGCGGATTCTTTATTGCAGGCTAACAAGGAAAGCAATTTCTCAAATTGACCAAGAAAGTCAAGCCTTAATTCACCAAATACCCGATGCTGTTACCAGGATCAGAAAGCTGTTAATGCTATCAAACACTGGTCGGATTCGTCTCGAACATGTTAGAATTGCACGTAAGGAATTCGGTCTCCCTGATGATTTTGAATACTCGGTAATTCTAAAACACCCTCAATATTTTCGTCTATTTGATGCTACTGAAACTAGAAACAAATACATTGAGTTAGTGGAGCAAGATAGAAGGTTATGTGTATGCGAAATTGAAAGAGTTAGAGAAATAGAGTATCGTAGAAAGGGTATGGATGCTGAAGATATACGTTTTTCATTCATTGTGAATTTTCCACCTGGTTTTAAGCTTGGAAAGTATTATAAAATAGCTGTTTGGAAATGGCAAAGGCTTCCTTATTGGTCTCCATATGAGAATATTTCAGGGTATGATTTGAGATCATTAGAAGCACAGAAAAGAATGGAGAAGAGAGGTATAGCAATGATACATGAACTGTTAAATTTGACTGTTGAAAAGAAGTTGACATTAGAGAGAATTGCTCATTTTAGAATGGTTATGAATTTGCCTAATAAACTTAAGGATTTATTGTTACAACATCAAGGTATATTTTATGTTTCGACGAAAGGGAATTTCGGAAGATTGCATACGGTTTTTTTGAGGGAAGCTTATAAGAAAGGTGAACTTGTTGTGGCTAATGAGTTGTATTTGGCAAGGAAGAAACTTGGTGAATTGGTGTTATTGAGTCCTAGGAGAGTTACTCTTGATAATGAGCTTGTTAATAATCGAAGGGAAGAGTTCGAAGACGAATGGAAGGTTGTCGAACGAACGTATGTCGAAGATGGTAATATTAAGGGGAAACGGAATCGTTCTGAAGGATCAGCATTTGATGGGGAGGATAAAGAGATTTGAAACTCATTCACTAAATCATTGTGCTTCAATGCAGTTTGTTTATTGATATGAATTTGAGAAAATGGTTTTTTCAATCCCCGAATTTTTCCACTCCTGACAAAATTAATTCTTGAACCGTCAAATTTTGTCAGATTTGATCTCAAAGTTTGCAACATTTGACATATATATTCACAAAGTGGTAAAATCAATCAATAAAATTTGATTTTAGTCAAGATTTCAAAACTTTGAGACTAAATATGTCATATTAATTAATTCTTTAGGACTAATTTTGTTCAGAACTTAGAAAATATAAAGATTTTGCTATCTTCATATTTTATAGATCAAAATTGATATGATCAAATTTGTCAAACAAATCATTTGGAATTATAGAATGAGACTGAAATTATGACGAATAACATGAAAGAACAAAATTAAGGATAAGAACTAACGCATTTAAATTATTTGATCAAACCATTATGTGACAGCATTCAACATCTTTATAAACTTAATTAGCCTTCTCCCTTAAGTTCAACCATAAATTTGGATTTGCAAAATTGAAATAATTTGAATCAGTTCTAATACTCTAAAAATTATAGAGTTTGACCAAAATTATAACGGAAATCTGCACGAATATGACGTATAATGGTCAATGGCTTGGCTATTTGTGCAAATTCTTTCACAAATTTTCGATAATAACTGGCTAAACCAAGAAAACTCCTAACTTGTTTCACTGTTTCCAACTGTGGTCATTCAACTATAATTTGTATCTTTTCTGGATTTACTGTTATACCTTCAGCAGACACTATATGTCCTAAGAATGCAATGTTGGATTTCCAAAATTCACATTTACTGAATTTCGCATACAACTTCAATTCTCTCATCGTTTCCAACACTTTCCTAAGATGTATTTCATGTGTTTCCTCATCCGGTGAATATACAAGGATGTCATCTATGAATATCACCACACACTTATCTAATAACGACTGAAAACATCTATGCATCAGATCCTGAAATACTGCCGGTGCATTCATAAGTCCAAACGGAACAACTAAACATTCATATTGTCCATATATTGTATTGAATGATGTTTTACATACATCCTCATCTCGTACTCTGAGTTGATGGTATCCCGATTTCAAATCAAGTTTAGAAAATACAGTAGCTCCTTGTAACTGATCAAACAAATCATCAATTCTAGGGAGAGGATAACTATTTCTTTTAGTTAATTTGTTCAATGCTCTATAATCATAACACAGTCTGTAGCTGCCATCTTTCTTTGGTATAAATAGAACCGGAGCACCGCATGATGAAGTGCTTGGCCTTATATATCATTTGTCCAACAATTCTTGCAATTGAACTCGTAGTTCTCTAAAGTTCTTTTGGTGCCAACCTATATGGAGTCTTTGAAACCGGTTTTGCTCCTTCATACAAATCGATACTTAGTTCGACATCTCTTACTGGAAGTTTTCCCGGTAAATCCTCGGGAAATATATTTGGAAATCCACGAACTACGGGTATCTCTTCAAATATTTTATGTGGACAATCTAACATAAACACAACCATATAAGCTAAATGTCGACCAATGTCCTGTCGATTGCTATCGACACTAGACTCATGTCTTAACTGTTCCTCAGTCGCATCAGGAAATATAACAACATTCTTCTTACAATCAATTAAAATTCCATACTTATGGAGTCAGTCCATTCCTAGAATAGCATCAAATTCTAAGGACTCCAACTCGATTAGATCTGCAGTAAAAACTTGATGATTCATACTAATCTTACAATCCTTATACATCTTCCTTGATGTTAATCTCTTACCACCTTCCAACATACATTGTTCCCTTCTAATCTCAACAAATATGCAAAATTCTTAGAGATAAATGAATGTGTTGCACCAGAATCAAATAAAGCATGCGCATGAACATCATAAATATGAAGTGTACCTGCTGCCACATCCTCGGACGAGAACGCTTGATTCTGAGTCATAGCAAAGACCCTTGCCTTGCCAGCTTGTTTTTCCTTTGCTTCTTTATTGGTGATCCAAGTATTCTTCGGTCTTTCTTGACACTCATTTGCATAGTGTCCTGCTTTTCCACACTTGTAACATACATTCTGTCCAAATCTACATTCTCCCAAATGTTTCTTAGTGCACTTCATGCAAATTGGATATGCAAGTTCTGGTTTAATTCCTTGTTGTTGTTGTGGTGCCTTTCCTGTTTTCTCAAATTTCTTATACGGTGGTTCCTCCTTGGCTGAGAACTTCCTCTTTCGAATCCACATCTCCTTTTCCTTATTACTTTCAGCTTCAACTTGCACTGCTACATTTACAACATCCGCAAAAGTAGGTTGTTTCAAAGTGACTAACATGTATCAAATCTTTCCATTCAAACCAGTGCGAAACTTGTGTATTTTTTCCTCTTCTCTCAGCATCACATTAGGAGCATACCTCTAAACTTACTCAAATAATGCATAACAGTCATTCCTCCCTGGGTCAAGTGATCAAATTCATCCCTCTTAACTTGCCTCAAATCAGTAGGGAAAAAGTTCTAACCAGTGACCTGCTAAACTAACTTGTAAATGTACTGGAGCTTCTACTAACTTAAACTTCTCATCTAGTCTCAATAGCCACGTCTCCACTTCTTCAGGTTCACCTCCACTAAATGTCTGTATCCCTACTCTTTTCAATGCCTCGTGATATTCAATTATTCTTTTATCTTGTCTATGAACTTCTGCTGCTACAGGAACAGCTGTCTGATGTTCAACATTTCGGTTTTGAGACATATTCTCTGTTAAGTTTGTCACTTGATTCACAGCATTGACCATCATTCCCATAATCTCCCTCATTTCTTCTCTACTTACCCCTCTATCATGTGCTTCCCCAGTATTTTCATTTTCAGCATTTTCATTTCTTTTTCTCCTGTAAAAATGTAAAAGGTAAAATTTCTATGGGATGATAAATGTGAACATAGTTTTCAGAAGTTGAAAGAAGCTTTGACAACAGCCAGTTTTAGCTTTGTCGAAAGATATTGAGGAATTTGAGTTGTATTGTGATGCTTCAGATAAGGGACTTGGTTGTGTATTGATGCAGAATGGTCATGTAATTGCTTATGCATCTAGGTAGTTTAAAGTACATGAGGAAAAGTATCCAGTTCATGATTTAGAGCTAGCTGCGGTGATTTTTGCATTGAAACAATGTAAGCATTATTTGTATGGAGTAAAATGTAAAGTCTTCAGTGACCATAAAAGCTTGAAGTATATCTTTACTCAAAAAGATCTAAATCTGAGGCAACGACAATGACTAGAATTAATTGTGGACTATGATTTAGATATACAATATTGTCCAGGAAAACAGAATCAGGTGGTTGATGTTTTGAATAGAAGAGGAGGTCATGTACAATTGAATGTTTTACTTGTGGAAGAATTTCAAAAGTTGAATTTAGAGATGGTCGAATCAGAAAAAGCCTTAGCAGCTATATTTGCAAGTCCTTCAATCATTGATGAACTAAGGCAGAAAGTGTCGACCAATGACGAAATTACCAAGGTTAAGAAAAAGATACAAGAGGGAAAAGAGAAAGATTTGGTCATAAGGTATGATGGGTGTATTATGTTTGGTAATCGATATGTAGTACCCAATGACTTGGAACTGAGAAACAAGATACTCCAGGAGGCTCATAGATCACCTTTCTCCATTCATTCAGGAACTAACAAAATGTACAAAGATATGAAATAGAAATGGTGGTGGTCTGGTCTTAATAAAGATGTAGCTTAATTTGTGGCAAAGTGTGACGTGTGTCAAAGAGTTAAAGCAGAACACCAACGACTGGGAGGATTGTTACAACCCTTAGATATTCCAGAATGGAAATGAGACCATATTATCATAGATTTTGTGACAGGGTTACCGAGGTCCATAAGAAAGAATGATACCATTTGAATTATTATTGATCGACTTACGTAGTCTGCTCATTTTATTGCCATGAGACTTTCTAATAGTATGGATAAACTTGTAAACCTGTATTTGGATAATATTATTAGGCTACATGGTGTGCTTTTGAGTACTGTTAGTGATCGGGATCCAAGATTTACTTCTAGGTTTTGGATTAGTTTGCAAGAACTTTTAGGAACAAAGTTGAATTTAAGTTCTGCTTATCATCCTCAATCAGATGGTCAATCAGAAAGAACAATACAGACTTTGGAAGACATGTTACGAAGTTGTGTGTTATAATTCAAAGGAAATTGGGAACATTACCTTACGTTGGTGAAATTTGCGTATAATAACAGTTATCACACTAGCATAAAAATGCCACCATACGAAGCTCTGTATGGCAGAAAATGTAGGACACCTCTGTATTGGGATGAAATAGGAGAAAAGTATATTACAGGACCAGATATGATAGTGTTTGCTAAAGAAAAGGTTGATGAGATAAGAAAGAAATTGAAAGAGGCACAAGGCAGAAATAAGGAGTGGGCTGATAAAAAAAGAAGATCATTAGTATTTGAAGTGAATGATTGGGTATATTTAAAAGTTTCTCCATATAAAGGTGTAGTACGTTTTGAAAAAGTAGGGAAACTGCAGCCAAGGTTTATCGGACATTTTCAGATTAAGAAAAGAGTTGGAGAAGTAGCTTATCAGTTGATATTGCCTGAAATGTATTCAAGAACACATGATGTGTTCCATGTTTCGCAATTGAGAAAGTGTCTTTCAAATGATCACCAATGTTTACAGGATGAGTTAGTTGAGATTGGTGAAACTTGGCTTATGAAGAAACGCCTATACAGATTTTAGAAAGACAAAAAATAAAGTTAAGAAATAAGATAATACCGATGGTCAAGGTGCAATGGAATCATCATAGACCAGAAGAGGCGACTTGGGAAGTAGAATATCAGATTAAGACAAAGTATCCAGATTTGATATTTGAATAAAATCTTAAGTTTTGGGGACAAAACTTTCAGAGGAGAGATTGTAAGATTCCTGATTTACACATCTTATAAAATCATAATTAATATATATAAGAGTGTTTAAATGTTGGAGAAATATTTTCTTAGATAAGCCAAAACATAGACTTTTCAAAGTCATTTTTTTGATGGCATCATATTATTGGAGGTTGACAAAATACCCTCAGTGAGTCCCACATATATCTAGCATTCTTAATGACATTCTTATCCACAAAACTCACGAAAAAAAAGTGAAAACCATGGCTGAAGAAATGCAAGAAACCCGAAAAACAGCAACTTCAACCAAACAGCAGATTTTTTAATGTAAGTTGAAGGAAATTATGTTCTAAGTTATTCATCAGTTGATTATGGTTCTAAGAATTGTTTTGCATCAATTTTAGATCAGTTCTGAAGGTTATAGAGGAGGGAAATCTGTAAGAAATCGAAGGTGAGTGGGATGAATGAGAGAAGTATATAGGTTAGGTTACATATGCATTCATATTTCTGTTTTATATTACGAATTTTGCTTCTATTTTTATGGATGTCGTATGATTATGATTTTTACATGTATAAAAACCTCTATGTGTCTAGTTTCAGAGGAATTTTATGTTTTATGAAAACTGAAATTAGACCAGCAAGTTATTTTACGTTTTACAGAATCAGTACAGTTTATTCCCTGCAGCCAGGGCATCATGTTGTTGGTCTGTTTTCTCATGTTTTGAGAGCTTATTTGAAAATGGTTTATTTTATACAGTTTTAGAAAAATTCTTTATCTTTCACATGAATATTTTTACATGATTTTTGGATATCATTTGAGCTCTAAAAAACGTATGGATTTAAAGTGTCGATAGACTGTTGTGCAGTTTTTCAGAAATTTCAGAATATGTATGTTATGTGATGAAAATTCGAGAGTTTGTGGACGCACAACTCTGACAACATGTCAAGAGCATAGTATTAGTCACGTTATGATCTGGATCATCAGTTTCAGTTATGTGATCACATCAGATATGATTATGAAAGAGTGAGGTATGGCTGAAAGTAGGAAATCTTAGATGGATTGATCGCGCTTTCTGTCCGTTTCTGATACTAGGCTACTCATGACTTATGTTCCTTGATTCTTGGTGATGCGTAAGCCAAGAATTAAGGCAGGGGCCAGGACTGTTATGCTGGTAAATTGAACATGATAAGAGCAACAGTATGCAATTATGTGATTATGTTTATGTTTATGTTATATGCTATGTTTATGTTGTGTGATGATACTTGTTGCATTATTATATTGTTATTATTTATCATCGCTCTCAGGACCACTCAATGAACAATTGTTAAACAGGTAGTGAAGATGATCAGTAGATTAGATGCTGTCAAAATCGTCTGAGGAGAAGAAGTAGTTTCCTAGTTTTGTAAGAACTTTGGTTTGGTTTATATATTGTATATAGAATAGTTAATTAGTATATGATGATGTAAATTAGCTTCCTCTTTATATAAAAGAATAATTAGTATTATAGACGAATTTTATGTAGAGCCTTGTGTTCTAATTTATTATAGCACGACATAATGCTTTCTTATTATGAGAAATAGATATAATTAAATTGGAATAGATGTAGAGGGACATGATAGAATTGGTATATCAAACTTGAACAATTCATTTATTATGATAGTGCTTCCGTCTTATAAATTAAACCAAACCAAATTCATCTTCCAACGTGGGACAATGTCATATTTCAACAAATAATGTTAGCTAACATCAAAAGGGTGAAGAAGAGAATGGTTTTTCACAGCAAAAAAAACACACCAGCAGCTTGTACAAGAACAAGGATGAAGACAAACCTAAGATACAAAAAAAACAACTACTTGAGAACAAAACAAATTGCCCTACCTTCTTGTCTGAACGGTCATCCCTCTTTATTTTTGTCCAATTTTCGGACATTAAGTTTACACTTTGCATGTTCTTAAGAGAAACCTGGTTAGGATCGGGTGCACCATGACCGATGATGTTGTTCTACATCGATGGTTCAGATTTGAAACGCGACCATGACTGGTGTAGCTGCAAGTCAATGTTGGTGTCATCATCCACAGAGCTACGATCGCGCTTTAAACCGATGGATATTCCGAACAATCTGGCGTTCATTTGGTCAGGTGTTGATGGGTTGTTACCGTCTTCTCCAATATTCTCCTCTGTGGCTTCTGTTTCTAAAGAGAAACTTCTCATTGGTAATAGATCTAAAGGCTTTACCCCATTCTCAGATGAGTGAAAATTAGAGCCTCCGCTTAACTGATCGCTGCTCCCGTTTGATTTCTGATCGGTGCCGTAGTTTGACATCATGACATAGATATTGCTGCATAAGCTCTTCATTTGGTTCAATTCTTTGTTCAGCTGCACGTTTTCTTTTCTCAGCCGCTCGTTTTCTCCGACCAGGTCGGTGTTGATACCGTTGAAGGAATCCAGGAAAGCAGGTGGAGAGTTGTTGGAGGAATGCACTAATTCTTCTTCATCGGAGTCAGATGGCGAAACCGTTAAGGGCGGAACTACCGTTGGCACCTCCGTCAACGGTGGTGTTGACGCTACAACTATTTTCCGGCGATTTATATCGCAAAGGCGCTTTTTCTCTCCTCTTCTGAAACAGTCATTTGAAAACTCCCACCGATCAGGCACAACCTTTCGAAATCCCTAGAATCCGATCAAAAATCAACAACCGCAACCACAAAAACTTGTCATAAATTCAATACAAGAAACTTACGTAAGTATTCAGCTGTCGAACAAAACTTGAGAAATTATTGTGCTTGAAATATTTCGGTAACAAATCTCTAGCAAACTCCGTCGGATTCCACACGATAAAAGTAGATCCATCTTCATTCCACGAAATAACGTCGTCGACGGCATGGTCATCTACAAGCTGGTAAGTTTTAGTCAAAAACGGCGTCGGAAGAGACCTCGAAACATCCGCCGCCGGCGACTCACCTCCTCCACTTCTATCTAGCATTGGCGGAGCCATACAGAAGCTTCCTCCACTGCAAGAATCCCATCGATTTGAATAAATCCACGAAAAACTAACAAAACAACAGATTCAAAGCACAAACTTACATCAATCTGCAGAAACACCTCACGGATCTAATTGCGTGAGAGGAATTGCGATTCTAGAAGGTCACAGAAGAATCGAGAGAGAAAGGGAAGCATCAATGCAGATAAGAAGGGGAAACAATTTAGGGATGAGAGAAGGAAAAGTGCAAGAGTAAGAGAAGGAAAGAACGAGAAGTTTCGATGAGGATGCATACGTGGCGAAATATGGTTGGCTACTCCGAATCAGCTGAAAATTATATGGGCCGGTTGTTTATATCCATACGGCAAAGGAAGATTAATTACACTAATTAAATCGGACTAATGTATTAATTAAAGTTCGATTTGTAGGAGAGAAGAAATATCTACAAGTGGAGCTTCCACTTTTACACGCGCCCACTGTCAAGATATTTTCAATTATTTTATTTATTATTTTTTAAAAAAATCACAAGTGGGCAATCTCTACCAATATCATATTTCATACAAAAAATTCGAGGCATCCCAAATTTTACAGTTGTGACAAATCTAATTTAAATAATTATAATGGCGTATTTAGTCTGAATTTTGAAAATTTTGATCTTTTAATTTACAACATTTAATAAATCAAATCCAAAGTATCAAAATTTATCCGTGAAATTTGATATTGATCGAGGATTTCACTTATCAAAATTGAAAACTTTGAGGAGTAATTAAGTCATATATACAAAAAATTTTGGCGATTGATTTTGCTAAATTTTAGAAAGTATATGAACCGATTTTACATCTTCATACTTTAATGATCAAAATTATCATAATCATAAAATTTTAGGGACAAAAAATGTTGAAATCATATGCAATTATGAGAGAATTTGATTTTCAAAATATTGTATTATAAATTTAAAAGAATATGAATTATACAATTAATGGGTATGGTATTTTCAAACCCAACTCAATTTGTTCATATGGAATGATTGGATTATTCTTCGATCAATTGGATGGATAAATGCAAAACTCATATTTCTCTTTTACATTAATAATTTTATTAATTTTTTTAAAAATTATATTTTAAAATATTTAGCATTTTTGAAAATATATTTATCACATGTCGATTTTTAAAAGCTACACTTTGGAGAAAAAGGATATGGCAAACTACATTAAGAAAAGTCTACATATCTTTCTTTTGGCTTTTCGAGGCTTACCTTATCCCTTCACGTTTATAAAAATAATTAAAATTAAAAATAACAAATGGGCCATTATTTTAGAGACTATGGCCCAAATAGAAATACCTTTAATGGGCCAATATAGGCCCATCCAAATAATTGTGAAATGAATGAATTTGATATTTTTAGGGAATATTCCGCATTAAATTATAGAAATGTTCACTTATTTAAGGTGTCAATATACCCTAATTTGTAAGCAAGTTTGTAATCTTGTTTGTTAAATATTTTCATAATATTATTTCTAGTTACATTNTTTTGATGATTTGACAATTTTGGTCCCCAAAGTTGCGTATTTTCGCAAAATACGTCCCCAAAGTTTGCGAATTTTGGCAAAACCGGCCCCCAAATTAATTTTCGTCCAGAGACCTAATTTGCCACAAATTACAACTTTGGGGACCAATTATGCCACACGCACATAACTTTGGGGACTGATTTTACCAAAATTCGCAAACTTTGGGGATCGATTTTGCGTACATGAAACTTTGGGGGCTGGTTTTGCAAAAATTAAAAAATTTGGGGACCAAAATCACCAAAAATTTCAAACTTTGGGGACCAAAACTGCCTTCCGCCCTTTTTAAAAGCTACACTTTGGAGAAAAAGGATATGGCAAACTACATTAAGAAAAGTCTACATATCTTTCTTTTGGCTTTTCGAGGCTTACCTTATCCCTTCACGTTTATAAAAATAATTAAAATTAAAAATAACAAATGGGCCATTATTTTAGAGACTATGGCCCAAATAGAAATACCTTTAATGGGCCAAGATAGGCCCATCCAAATAATTGTGAAATGAATGAATTTGATATTTTTAGGGAATATTCCGCATTAAATTATAGAAATGTTCACTTATTTAAGGTGTCGATATACCCTAATTTGTAAGCAAGTTTGTAATCTTGTTTGTTAAATATTTTCATAATATTATTTCTAGTTACATTTCAACTAATATGTTTCACTTTTGGTTATAGATATTTGTAAATATCTCATATTTACAAAATTAAAGGAAATATAATGTTAAATTATTCTGATAATATTAATTATTTATACATTTTTTGAGTAAATATTTGTGGTCTTGATCAATTACTAATTGTCCAACAAAATCATAACATTTTAAAAGTTAAATTCTTAATTAATGGGCATATAAATGAGATGGAGAATGATGTAAGTAAAATGAGGATATTATGTTTTTAATAAAAAATATAATTTTTAAATTTACTTAAAATATATGAATTATATTATATTTAGAAAATAATCAGCATCCATTTCAAATTTGAAAGTGATCATTAGTTTTAACTCATTGTCAAATAGTTTTTAATAGAATTTTATATCGAAGTTGATATGAAATGACAATCGAAACCTCGATATTTATATGAAATCACAATTCAGTAATAAAATAGATAGAAGAATGAAGAAAGAATATGAGTAAGTTAAACAAGACATGAGACTTTAGATTCCGAAAATCGGAACAACAACATTAAATTCATTGCAGTTGCATATCTCGATCATGAATCCATCCGGGTCGTGGAAGAACAATTGATCCACGAAAATCCCGTTTTTCTCCATCCTTTGCTTCATATACTCGATCCCCATCTCAATCAACTTATTCTCCACGTTCTCCATGCTCTCATTCTCGAAACATCAATAAAATAATATTTTTTAATTTCTAAAGTTAAATCAATTTATTATAACATGAAAGGGTGATGTTTGCCTAGTGTTCCTCAATTTACTGGTTTTGTAAATGATATGACATTCAAGTTATGAAATTGCAAATATGATATATTTTTTTAACAAAAATATACATTTGTTGTCATCCAACTTCAATTAAATGCACATAAGACATCTCAAATTTCCGATATCATTTATCATTGACACTTTAATGAACTCGTTAATATTTAATATTTTACGCACAATTTTCGAACATCAACGGTCAATTTTGTATAATTTTTCAAATGAATCTTATTTGCGTACATTGTAAGAGGTTTTCAAACGGTTTTCAACTTACGGAAAACTATATACTAGAATATCATTGTAATTTTGTAGTTTGGATAACATATCATTTATACGTCTCGTAACTTGGAGGTTAATTATACAATTTTCTCTAAGATGAAATACCTGGAAAGAAACATGGTTATCCCTCGGATTAATCATCGTTTTCTTTCTTATATTTCCGGGATTCTCGGATTGAAGCAAATGAACCCCGATTCCATGTCCATAAAGCCTATACAATCCCTCACAAGCAATACTTATCAAAATGAGTAAATATTTGAACAATTTGTTCCACTTACCAGGCGCCATTGAAGTTGAAGGATTCGGGTCTTTTGATAGGAACAAATCCAAGAAGATTTACGTAAAAATATACCGATTTTTCGACAGAATCACATACGAATGAAATGTGATTTAGGGAAGAGATACAGAGTGGATTTTGCTTCATTTTAATGATGAAAAAATACCAGAAAATAAGAAGCTGGTTGAAGATGAACACTTAGAATAAAAAAATTTGCTTTCGTTTTCTAATATTTATTGAATAAAATTGCCTACATGTATTGTCCTTTTTGTTTACTTTACTACAATTAATGTCCTTCTCTTACAAGTTGCACTTGCACGTTGTATTAGTTGAAGTTAAATGTCATAAATTCAATTAGGAGTATTTTTATTTATAAAATAAGTGAGATTATTATTAATTAATTTGATATGGTTTTATTTCTCTTATGAAATGAGTAATACGAACAATTTCCTAAGCTATGGAATCATGAATTTCTTCGTATTAATTGTGTAGTATGAGTTTTAAAAATTCATCATAAAAAAATTGTATCGATCTGTTTACGATTGAAGGAAGCATTTGCGGAAAAGATGAAGAAAACTTTAACTGTTTTGATGAAAAGAAAATCTCATTTCAACTTTTGATTTTTTAAATTAAAAGTATACATTTAATGGTATATTTACATTGTTATAATTTTCATGTAGATTAGGTGTTAGTTTGTTTTAATGGTTCAATGTTAATTATGAAAGGAAATACTGTAAATATATTTTAAAAATACATAGTTATGATTTTTAATATATTTATACTGATCTAATTTGAATTTTGAATATTAATAAATTTACAGATATACAAATTGGAACCTTTATAAAATGTCAATGGAAAATAGTCAAAGTTTGCTTTGGCTTGGGTAAGGGAGTTATACTTATACATAGGGTTGTTATACGAACTGAATACTTCGTGAACAATATGTGTTCGGTTCGTATGTGATCATATTCGCTCGTTCGAATAAAAATATGAATATTGTTCGAACATTATTTTTTATTTGTTTATAATTTGAACGAACACGAACATTTTCATGAACAAATTCGAACGTTCGTGAACAAATATATTATTTTAATTAATTTTTATACTAATATATTATTATAGTATTTAAGTTTAAAAACATTTACAAAACTTTATTATGTTATTAGTGAGGTAGTCTTCTTATTTATTTTATGAAAGATAATTATTTAATTATTTCTTCAATACATTGTTTTTTTGTGATTTTGTTTGTAAAATAACAAAATTTGATTTTTTTGGAAAAGTTCGCATAAATATTACAAACATGTTCGAACAAATCGTACGAGCAATGTTCGAACAAGTTATTTGAACGAACATGAACATTCACTTAATAATTTGAAAAATGTTCAAACATATTTTAGCGTTCGAATAAAATATGAACGAACATGAACACGACGAGTTCGATTCGTTCGGATTGAATAACAGCCCTACTTATACACCTCTTTTTAAATTCATATATAATTTTACTTCATTTCTCCTTTCTAAAATACATTCTCAATTCAAAACTACATTCTCAATTCTGAATTATGCAATTTCCTAAACCCTAAACCATAAATTGACATCTATGTGGAACACTTAGAGTATATCTGCGTGGACACATAGATTATATATGCGTTTTGAAGATACTCCGGAGATGCATACGTGGTTTTATAGTATCATTAGTTAAATAATAAATTTCAATTTAGTTAACAAAACAATAAATAAATATAAACATAAAATATTTTTGTATTTTAATAAAAAAACATAAATTGCAAAAAAGAATTTGTAGATGTTTAGTAGTATTTAATTTTAAAAATATATAAATCCTGATACTTAGTTGGGAAATTTATGAAAGTAAAAGAAAAAATAGAAATTATTAAAGTACATTGTAGTTATTATAACCTATATCTTTGGCTCTAGAAAATTCATATATTCTTTTAGGGTATCTCCAATCATGGCATCCATACTGATGTGGCGCCCATGACTGTCCTCAATATAAGACGGACACCATTGCATACATTGAAAGTGTCCGGATAAATTTGCCAACATGTCAAGCCGTAGGAGAGATACTTTCCTTTTAACATTTTCTCTTTCCTCACTTTTTGTTTATTTTTTTATCATATTTTATCTTATCTTTCTAGTTTCCTCTCATTTTTTTTTCAGTTTTGATCCCGCTTGATCCCTAGCCGGTCATTCACCACTCCATCCGCCGCTGTGAGCCCTCTTCTTGGTCTCACGCAGTGCGTTTTGTCTTCATCGGGCATCTGGTTTTTGGTTCATNGTAACTCTACAATTCCAACAATATATGATTAGAAAATGTTGAAGAAGGATATGGAAATATTTTTGATGCAAGTGCTCAAATTTTGTCCCAAAAAATCTGACCTAACTCATGCAACATTATTAGTAAGGGGTAGATGGAATGTGATTCATATTTATTAAATATTGCTCACCGCTACAACTTTAAGGAAAAATCTTCATTAGCAGATGTACCAATTGTTGAGGAAACCTGTAATTAGGAAAGTATTGTGAATGAAACTAGCAACTGTATCAAAAGCACGAGGCATTCAGCATACTTCCTAAAGAGCAGAGTAGACATAAATGTTTCACAAAGGGTTTATATCGTGACTGTATAAAGATAGTGATCAATTGAAAATGAAAGAAGGATAGAAGATACCTCAATATCAGTGTACTAATAACTAATAAATGAAATTCCAGTGTCAGGTCCCCTCTTTGGACTTCAATGTTCAAAATCTGTGAATCATATGTTCTTGCTTCAGTCAACGGCCAACAACATCAGAAATGAGGAAAAATATGAGGCGAAAATACATACTATTATGGAGGAACTTTAATGTTTTCAGCTCTCATAATACCCAACGAACAAAACTTTATGACAAACTTTCATGACACTGTGTGAAAAAGGCGATGAATCAAGGAATGAAGTTAAAGAAAATTATATTTCCCTAGGACAAAGGAAAAAGGCATGAAGATTGTGAGCAGCACATTTGATGAAATATTAATAGAGTTAAAGATAACACTGTTTGCACTATAAATGATGGCCTCATCTCTGAGCTATTTTAATGGATGAATGTTTAGAAGTAGCTCTCAACTTACCAAAAGGGCCATAATCCATGCTAGAATCTTCTTTCGGAGGAGATGTTGTTATTATCACCCCAAACCAGCTTACTTTGGCCTCCACTTCCATTGGTTGAAAATGACAGTGTCTGAAATAATCAAATAGGAATTATAAGAAAATGCATAGTTAAAAATATATAGGAGTAGCTCAATGGCATACCCGTCTTGCTCTCTTGTCAACTGGAGTCCATGATGGAGAAGACGAATTGGAAGCATTCTTTTTCTGCAATGACTTGGGACAAGATCTTTTTGGTCTCCCTTGTTCAACTATTTTTTGACGAGTACTAGTTCCTTTATACTTGTAGAATTCAAGAATTGATGGGCTCTTCCTTTTTTTGATTGAATTTGAAGATTTTCTGATGGAAGGAAGATAAGGGGATGGGGATGATACCTCATGTGAAGTAGCCTGCTTATGCAATCGACTCTTTTCCTTTATTCTGTTGAGAAATTCAATTGTCCACGGTGATCCTTGCTGCATCGAACTAGATTCAAGAGCTTTAGAGAGAGGCGTGCCACCAAATCTCTTTGCACCTTGAAAAGGCAAGTTATAGCAACTTAGAGAAGGCTCTTCTGTTACATACTCCTTTTTATCCATCGTAGAAGTGTAATCAAAATCAGTAGGGACATCAAACATTGGAGAATTAGCTGCAATGAAAGGAGCTTTGTCCATTCTGGAAGAATTTCTATCACCATGATCCTTCTCAAAATCAAGCAAAAAATCTGAAAAGATGTGGGAGTTTTCAAAAGATAAGTTTTCCATAAATGCTCCTGTAATACCTCCCGCGTCAATGACTTCACCTGTAATATTCTCTTGTGCAAACTCAGTTCCCTTGTTATACTGTCTATTATCCCAGTAATTTGTAGTTGGTCTTGAAGCCAGCCTCTTTTTTGGACTAAAACTAACTTCTTGCAAATGTCCACAAGACTTGTTTCTTATATCTGATGCAACATTACTTGCACCTAATGGAAAATAATTAGCACTTGACTTGCCAAGGCTTTTCACTACATCAATATTAGAACCATGATCGAATGATTTTTCGTCGAGAGATGAAGCAAACTGCAACGATCTATTGGGCATCTCGGTGACCCCTGACAACCAAGAATAGTGCATGGGAAATTTAAGCGAATCATCTTGAGGAACTTTATCTGACTCCATGAGAAATTTTTGCTTACTATGTTCTCCAGAATTGTCCATGATGTGCCAGTGTTTAGGTTTCTTCTTTGCAGATTCACCTCTAAATAGGACATTTTCACACTCTGGAACTGATAATGAAGAGGAGCAATCTGTGGTTGTGGATTTACATTCCTCTCGTTCCCCATATCTGCAGGTCACACTAAATAATGCGATGCTTTCATTTGGAACCATATATCTCTCAAGAACTCGATTTCTTCCTTCATTTGACAACTCCAGAAACTTGGCTAGTGTAACACCTGAAGACAATATAGCATGAGCGGAGAGAGGGTTAATAGATGGAAATGCTGTGAGGAATGATTCTCCTAGACTTTCTGAGTCTGGCATTCTAGGATATTGACTCCTACAAGATTTTGATGCGATTCTGATGGAGGAAAATATAATTTCTTCTGTTAATTCAGCTGAATAGGAGTAAAAGATCTGTATATTAATTCCCAAGCTAGCTGCTGCAGCATAAAGTTCCTCAGATGATTCCATAACACCTTGTATAAAACTGGCCTCTCCCTCAAATATCTGGAAAAAAGTAAGAATAATTTTAAATTATCCTGCGCATGATAAAATGAAGGTAACCAAATCAAATAATAAAACACTTGAAAAATAGAACAATGGAGAAATATACCAAGACGCAGCCACTAAAAGAAAAACTCAAGGATGTTAGGACATTGGCTGCAATGCTATCTATGCACAAAGAAAACGCTGCATCTGGAGCTGAAGACTTAGTTCCAATATTTCTTCTGTGGTACCAAGCCAGGCAAACTGTAGAACTGATCGCCAAATCAATTGGCAAATCTATATCACGCTCAACAACTTGTGCTCCTCCTTGCTCAATCTCGAGAATCCTTTGGTATGTAGTTCTCCTGGAAATAATCATTTCCTCATTGAGATTTCGAGTGTTCACGACTATGACTGTGTCAGGAGTAAAAAGACAACAAGATATATTTTTCTCTGATCCCGAGCCCATTGCCATATATTGATCAGGAACTGAGGTGCAGCCTTCATTTTCATTTACAGCTCGATCTAGTGAATATTGTGGTTCTGAGTTCTGGAAATAATTCAGAGTTAGGCAGTCAAACTAGACAACAAACTCATCTATTAAGAAAACTATGCTCTCGAACCAATCAAGGACGGACAACACCAAATAGACATAATTTCCTTAAATGATCGGAAAACCATAATTAACATAATGCATATATCATTGGACTAAAACATATATCATTTAATTTACCTGGTGAATCTGAGCAGGGAATGCTTCCTGAGCTACCACCATATCAGCATCTTTTGGAGTACTATTCTTGGGTATAATCAGTTGGTGCATCATCTTGTTATCACTAGGCTTACTTTCTTTTCCTTTAGCATAGCTACTGGGATCCAAGAAAAACTCAAGATCACTGGACATAGATTCAGCATGCATTGAAAACTTTTCAACGGCAGTTTTTTGGTGGATATCTTGAAATATCCTTTTTTCCAGTTCATGATGCCCTGTGCTGTTTAATTCTTCTTCTACAGAAGTAGAAAATTGGTCCACAATTTTATTGTAATATTCTGTGCTGGTTTCGATGGATGAATCTTCCATGAGAATAAAATCAAACATCAGCTTTACACTATCACGTGATTTCACCACATCATCAATTTTGGAAGTATCCATTTCAAATAGCATGTCACTGAAGTATGAATATTTGATTGATTTTAAGGCATCTTCTCCAAGAAAACACCAGTCGAGATATAAACCATCTGATGCTAATAAAGAAACCTTATTCAAATGAGCCAGCATTTCGTCAACCAATACATGCAACGAACATTCGCTTCCATAGTCAGAAAAAATAGGTGCAGGCATTGTTTTGAAAGAGTCATCCATGAGTGTCAATTCATGGCAAACTACCAACTGGTTGAAACTTTTGAAGTTCATGACTTCTCCAAACATAGATTCCAGATGCTCAGTTTCAATTATCATAGCTGAATCCAAAAGTACCTCGGACAGTATAAATAAATCTGAATCGAAGAGTAGGATGCCATAAAATATGATTGAATCTCCAGTTGAAATTAAATCATCAACTGGAATGTTATGGGAAGAGTGCTCCAAAGAGGGCTGCAATTCACCAATGCTCATAAAGTCCAATTGTGAGGAGTAGCTACTCTGTTCAGGTTGATGAATAGGTGCAGAGCCTATTATATAATTTATCAAGTCAAAGTTCATGAATCCAGAAAGCTCCATGTTGGTACTATTAACTACCTCTGTTTCTACCAGAGGCTGCTTTTCAATATAATAAAAACATGGAAGTTCATCAATTGTGCATAATTTTGGGAAAACGGCAAGATCATCCATATCCAGTTCAAAAAGTGGGAATCTGATTTCATTTGAATTAGCGTTCCCATGAAGAGAATCAGTATCTTCCTCGACACTTCCGTTTTGCTCCAGTGAGTATATATTGTTCAGATAGTCAACAGAAAAAAGTAACTTTTGAACCTCTGTGCAACTATGTGGAGCGGTATCATCATTAAGCGCATCCTGCAAAAACACATCCCAAGCTAAGAAATATATGTAATTAAACAACTATAAGATAACTAAAAGGTAATCAACACTACAGATAAGTTATCCATGCCAATTTCTTAAGTTTTATGATTTTAGTGCCAGCAACTAGAATGATAATTTTCGGATAGTGTACAACTTAGTCAACATTCAAATCTGATCAATTCATGGGCCAGCGAACCTCGGAGGCAGGAAGAAATTCATGGTAAATGAAAATTTAATGTAGCCATGGTATCCATTTCACTTACCCCTGTATGTTCAGCATTTGGAATTTGAGGCAAAGGATGCAAACAGCCATCAAGGGGGCATTCCTGTGCAGTGTACGGAAAAGAAGATATACGAGTGGAAGTTGCAAGCAAATAGGCAATATCAGTGGAACCAGAAAGAAGGAATACCAATTTAAGCAGGGATGTGTCCATCTTCGGGACTTCAAACTCCACATATCCAAGTTGATTCCAACCATCACTGAAGGACGAGTTTCCATCTTTCTCCACAGGGGTCTGAGTACAATCCAATGTCGGTTTATAACACTGAGCACAAATCTAAAATCATGCTCCACATTGCTATTCTGTGTAAAAGCTCAGTTTCACAACATGACAAGAAAAATCAGGATTGCAATAAAGGTAAGTAAATATTCAGAATTTATTCCTAATGCAAATTTTCACCATCACTTCTTCAGATTACCTTATGAGTACAAGAAAACAACTAAAAGAACGAGTAACCGAGTAATCAAAGGTAGCAATTACACTTGTTTCATCCTAAGACGTGGACAAATACAAAACAAGGAATGCAAAAAAATCTAAATATTTTATTTTCAAGTTTCTGCATATAAGAACTGGCGACAACAAAAATTATGTATACTATAACCAAATAAAATATTACTGTTGAACTGACATCAGTTTTACTAACAAAGGGATTTCAAAAAATAAAACTAAACCAAATTAAAATACAATCGATCCATTCCAGCACGCGATACTTATTTACGCAATTTCGGCGGAGCACATCAAAACTTAATGCCACAGTAACCGAGAAAATCAAGCTTTGACGACCAACGGATGCGGAAAAAAGACAAAGAATCGCCTAATCACCTTAAAACTCCACTAAGACCTTGTCATTATGAGATTTTGTTACCTCATCAGACTTAACTTCAGAATAATCCTTGCCGTCGATCAAAACTTCGCCATCGACAAAATGAGGAAGAACATCCGAGAGGAATATCCAGAGAGCATCATCAGTAGGACATTTCTCCATATATTCTGATACTTCAAGAACTGGAAGTTCATCGAAGCATCTTAGAATACTAACGATCTCCGAAGAATAATGTGAAGGCGGCATGCAAGGGCAAGGAAGCTCGAAGAACTCCTCATCACCACCTACGCCGGAGATAGTGGCGTAATCAATGGGCTGGAAGCGAATCCGCATGTCGCCTAGTGGAAACTTTCGAAGAAGAAGAGTATGAGAAAGAAAATACGAACCAAAGCAACAAAACACGCGCAATTTGCAATTTCGTGACGTTTTATTTAACGGCTACATTTTCTCTGATTTCGTCAACGTCATTTAACGGCGTTAAAGTCAATTTAGATGAGACCGACATCCTAAACAGTTAAGAGACAATCACGGGCCCACGTTAAGCCACGTTATGAGTAGAACGTGTAATCAAGATACACGTGCCTAATTCTCCACCCGCCACCTTTATTCACAAAAACTGCAATCCTTCCGTCTTGCACATATAAATCACGCAGTGAAGGTGCTCAAAAGCCATTGGAAGATGGAATCTCAGCTTCATCGCGATGAATCTCATGAACACGGGGAGAAGAAGTCTGTGCTGAAGAAGGTCAAGGAAAAGGCGAAGAAAATAAAGAACACCATAACGAAACACGGACACGAGCAAGAAGAAGAACACAACAGTGATCTTGATCTCGAGGAAGAAGAAGAAGAAGATATTGGAATGAAAGACCCAAAAATCCATGGAGCCCCAGGTTAGAACTACGCCTTTATGTAATGTATTTGCTTCAGGATTTATTAACACAGATTTGTGTGTGCACTGTGCAGTGTATGAATCCACTGTCATTCGCTGTACAGATCTGCCTTTGCAGTTACCTATTGAAGAGAAACCGAAATGGCCGGGGAATATAAAGAACTCGAAGCCTTCTGTTCTTGAACGAGAGACGGAAACTCAGGGTGTTCTTCAAAGGGAACAAAATCACGTGTCGAAGATCGGGCCGTTGGATGCAATAGAGGATCCTAGTGCGCCAGGGGGACGGCTTTCCGAGGCTCCTTTCTCAAATTATGAGACAAAAGTTGTTGATCCTACGGGAGAAGGTATGTGTTTTGTGCTATGATTGCGTTTTGCGGGAAGGTTTAAATTTATGAATTTTCTGGTTTTAGGAGGGAAAGAAGCAGAGGTTACTCCACTTGTTCGACGCTTGGGGAATCTGAAAGTTGAAGATGAATGTAAATCAAAACCAGTATTGGAGAAGATGATGCCAGATTTGGACACCGGAATCCATGATCAGTTTTCTCTGGAGCAGCCGGTTCAAACCGCTGAACTGAATACCTCTTGTCCAAAAGCCATGCCCGGAGATACTGTATCTGGAGAAATATCTGAAAAAGCTGCTTCTGCGACGGATTTGGTTACGGTGGAGTCTGTGCTGGGAAGCCGCGACGGAGGCGAAGAAAAACATGAGGATTCTTCAGTTTCGGCCACTCAAAAACCTCTATTCGAATCAGCTGCGGAGTATGGAAATAAAGTCATCGGAAAACTGACTCCAGTTTACGAAAAAGTGGTTGGGACTGTAAGCGGAGGTGCTGAACAGGGGCGTGGTGAAGGGGAGCCAGCTGCCGGTGGAAACGATAAAATAGCGTCCGTGAGAGAGTACTTAGTTGAGAAATTAAAGCCTGGGGGTGAAGATAAGGCGCTATCCGAAGTGATTGCAGAGGCGCTTTACATGAAAAAAGAACCGCCAGTGACGGAGACCCCTGAAGTAGCTACGCGTTTAGTTACTGAGGAGGAAGGTAAACAAGAGGTGGGTGATGCTGTGGCGGCCGGAAGAGAGAGCTCCGGTGGCGGTGTTGTGGATCGACTGAAGAATTTGTGGGTAGGGAAGAGTAGTAGCACTGAAACTGAAACCGAAACTACCCAGGAGTCAGCTGGTGAGAACTAAGAAGTAAAAGTACTCTTTGAAATACGTAGTATTAAAAACGTTGCTTTTTGTTGGTTGGTAGTGAGCGGCGGCGGAGTGACGGAGGCCGGCCCCAAGAGTTGAAGAATAGGGAGGAGGCAGAGTGTGTGTTCTTTCTTCTTTTGCTGTGTAATATATATGATGTTTGTAATAAACTACGTGTGTTTTTATGAATGCAAACCATATTTGAAATAGTTAATGCCAAAGAGAATAGAAATGACATCTGAAGTTGATATAGAATGGAATTACAGGAAGCAATTCATTAAGGTAATATAGCAATACAACGTAAAACAACCATGTTACACATTTATTTTATTTTGATCGATAGAATGTATTATTATAATTTTTATATAAAAATATCGTATTTAAATTTTCATTGCAAATAAAAGTATTTTTCAAATTTGCTATTGAATCCAAAATAAAGTGGAAGGTCTTAATGTAAATCAAAATATATTTTCGTTATTTAAATTATAAATAAATCTTCTAAAAAGTTATATTTTTTTTAATCAACCTCCTTACATTTATAACATCATTTGACATATTTGTAAGTTTTCGATTTCCATTTATTCCCATGGTCATACATAATTAAATTGAATATAATATTATTTATAAATATAAAGGTAATAAAATGTATTTATTATTTAAAATATATTATTCATCTACTTTTATATAGATTATCATTATTATTATATAATTTAAATTATCAATTATAGAATATTTAGTGTATTTTTAATATATAATCATATTATAAAAATACATTCTCAAATTATATTTTAATTTATGAAACGGGAAGTAATTCAAGATCCACCTATTTTTATGAAAATTTTGAGATTAGAATATTCAAATGTAGAATCTACATTAAATCGTTTTTAATATAGAAAAAAAATTTAAAAATAGATTTTATAATTAATTGTTTCTTGTTTTATATATAAATTGATAGCTAAATATATTGAATTGTTGTATTTTAAATCCTATTTAGTTCTAGTATTTAGAAATTAAAGTAATAACACACAACGATTTTAAGTGGTATCCGATTTCGATTCTTATCTTAGAATCGATCGTCTCGGCA
Organism: Utricularia reniformis; assembly: GCA_009725065.1. Classification (NCBI taxonomy): domain Eukaryota; kingdom Viridiplantae; phylum Streptophyta; class Magnoliopsida; order Lamiales; family Lentibulariaceae; genus Utricularia; species Utricularia reniformis. The sequence goes on along the minus strand of RWGZ01001121.1, from coordinate 101,833 downwards.
ATCCACTAATGGACCTACAGTTTCAATTAACAAAAGAAACTTAGTAATGTTCACAAATATTGAACAATATTAGCAGTGACCACAACAATAACAAGCAATATACAGTTAACCCTCGGTTAACTGTTGATTACCGTCAACAGTTGTGAATACACCTGTTTACAGTCTCTATAACTCAATAACCAAACAGATCTCACAGATCTGGTTTCTTATCCTCAGATTTTGCACACGTCAAATGTTGAACAACCTGAAACTTCAAAGAAAAATCAGTTGACGTTATTAAAAAGTTATCTTAGGTTTACCGTCACGTTTACAGCCGATTGATTCACAGGTTCAAACAAAACGTTTGAACCTCGTGATTTTACAGTCTCAAGAACAACTTAAGCTTCAAGTTCAATAGGTGAACCAGAAATTCTAAGAGTTCGCACAAGTATATTAGAGTTTCAAGGTCGTCAAGAATGCCGACTCTCAGCGCAAGAAACAGTCAGTGTCGCAAGAACAACGCAACAACAAAGGCAAGAACAGCGCAAACAATATCGCAAAAAGAACCAACAAGAACATCGCTAGAGTATCGCGAAAGAGCAAGAACAGCGCTATGAGATTCAAAAAGTCGGCACAAAAGACGAAGCGTCGTCTGTAACAAAAAACCCCGATATTTATACTGCGACAGAATCCCAATATTTATACATTTGGGTCGCACGGCAATAGTAAATATTTGGGCGGCCCAAAATCAAGGTCCAACTATGATGTCCCATTTACATAAGGGTAGATCCAACAAGGAGCCCAATATAGATCGATCCAATCAACATTTGTAAATCTTCAACATTTTGTTATGTATATTTGCATTTTAGACGTTGTATTTCTGGTTTTTAGGCAATCCAATCCTGATTTAAAGGTTTAACCACAAAATTCAGAAGTATAACCAATCCCGCTTTTGTAAATTGAACTATTTAACTGACTCATTCACCGTTGGATAGATCCAATCAATGTAGAATCATGTGTTTAAATATTGTTTTTTATTATTTTTTAGTAATCAAGTAAGCCATTACCCATGAGTCCTTCCAGATCAACTTAGTTTTAAGATTGAGTTGATAATTGCTTACCTGTTCAAGGTATTGATTGACTACAACTTCGGCAAAATGGTTCTGGCAATTTCCCCTCCAACTTCACTATTATCTTGTGGAAGAAATCTCTTTACTTTTTGTTATGTCGCGAATTCTCCAATTTCAAACCCTAAAACTGCAATCTTTCTACCTATTGGTCAAGTTCCCCAGCTGGGTTTCAATCCTCTTGCTGAATGGAATGGTCTCAAGCATGTGGGTACCGCAGTTTATCGATATCAAGTGAATAGAGGTACTCCGTAGATGATTTTTTATTATTTTTCGCTAAAATTTTCAGCTTATTAAAGCTTGAATGCGATATTTTCTGCAGAAAGGAAGGGTAATTGTAAAGGTAGAAGAGGAGTATATGCTTCTCTATTTGGGATTGGTGCACCTGAGGTTCTTGTCATTGGGGTTGTTGCGTTGTTGGTATTTGGACCAAAAGGCCTTGCAGAGGTTAGCCTTTTTGGGATTAAATTCTTGATAAATTGGAAAGAAACTCTTGGAATTGATCATTTAAATCGCTTTTTTTTGCTTGTGCACTGTGGATTTGTTGCTAAGGTGTTCCGTTTCCATTCCTCTAATGCACTTCATGTTGAAATATATCCTACATGGGTGGTGAAAATACAAATATTCTAGTTTGGAAAGTGATATAATGAGTAATTTGTTTGATATTTTCAATGTGATTTACTTCTCTTACGAACTGCTCTACACCGACACTCTATCGGCCCATTGAATCCTGAATTTATATATAGTATCAGAGCTGCATGGTGGATTTCGGGCTGGTTGTACAAGTTTGGACAAAAAAACTTTGGTAGAAAAGTGTATCGACTTAGGCGACAAAAATAATCGACCTATGATTTCGAACACTACCTAGCATATTGAAGCAAGTGTGAACCGAATAAAAAGTTAGTTCGATTTAAGGGGGAGTGTTGAAATATATCCCATGTCGGTTGTGAAAATACAAATATTCTAATTTACAAGGAGAGTGATATCATGATTAATTGGCTTGAGCTAGTCTTTTCAATGTGATTCACTTCTCTTATGGATTGGGATACACTAACATTCTCCCACCCCATTGAACCTTGAATTTCTACACTTCGAGATCTATATCGGAGATTCCTGAATGTGATAAATGGAGTCTTCTGTTTATTGTGCTTGCTTACTTGACCAGTTTTAACATAAGAGTGCTTGGAACAAGTTTCTGTATTGATCTTGTGCTTTTATGTTACTGTGTGCAAATGTGTATATTTTTCGTGGAAGATGAATGAATCCCGGAATCTTTATGTGTTGCGATTGCAGGTTGCTCGTAATCTTGGTAAAACTGTACGTGAATTTCAACCTACAATAAGAGAGCTTCAGGTACAACACTTGGTTTTCAAATTTAGGCACAAGTGTTATATGTGAAATGCGGGAACTTGAATAATTCTAGTTTATAAGGGATGTAATATCATGAGTAATTGGTTTGACCTATTTTTTTCAATGTGATTCATTTCTATGGATTGGGCTACACCGACACTCTTTCGGCCTATTGAATTCTGAATTTCTACATGGTATCGAAGCTCCAGGGTGGGTTTCGGGCTGGTTCGTACCGATTTAGATAGAAAAAAACTCGAGCAGAAAAGCACATCGGGCTTAGGCGTCGACCTATGATTCGATCACTACCAAACATATTGAAGCAAGTCTGAATCTGACTAAGGCGAGTTTGACTTGAGGGGAGTTTTGAAATATTGTCCCACATCGGTTGTGGAACTAGAATAGTTCTAGTTTATAAGGATGTGATATTATGAGTAATTGACTTGATCTAGTCTTTTTAACGCGATTCACTTTTCTTATGAATTGGATTACACGAACACTCTCCCGACCCATTGAATCCTGAATTTCTATAATATTCAGATGTCAAAGCTGGTTTCTTTATCTCGTTTACAGGATGTTTCTAGGGAATTTAAGAGTACCCTTCAACGGGAGATCGGCCTCGACGACATAAACACCCCGATTTCGTCTAGTAGATCAATAAACCGACCCGGTGAGTGAACTGCAACTGTATCAGGCTTTTTATATGTATTGTTCCTTGAAGTTGTGTGAGCATTCTTTTTAACTAAGAACCAGCAGATTCATCTACATTCGAAACCCGTAACTCCGATGAGAATATCAAATACGTAAATGTAAAGCCGGATCAATCGATCGAAACACATTCCCAAGTGGAGGAAACAGAGAGATATCCAAATCAATCTTCAGGTTTGTGTTTCGTTTTCATCGATGACTTTTGTTTCTGTTAGTCGGGTTTCAAGATCGAAACGGAAACTCCGATTTGTTAATTGCATATGCAGAGGAGAAGTCCATGAGTGAATCTCCTTCAAATGAAGCTGCTTCTTCTGTTACAGTTACTGGCCCTCCAGCAAGTCCTTGAGCTTTTTTTTAAGTCATCAAATGTGCACAATTCTAGTATGTGTATGATCAATTTTACACAGTATTGTTTTTTAATTATATGTATTTGATTTGAGCACATTTACCATGAGAAAATTGTATAACTAGCTCTAAATTTACGAGTGGTGTAAATGATATGTCCAACTTATGAAATTACAATAATGATATTTAAAGTTATCAATACTGTTTGTTTTTTTACTCATGATATTCTAGCATCGGTTTTCGTTAAGTTGACAAACGTTTGTCCGTTAGAATTAGTGTAAAAGTGCACAAATAAGACACGTTTGAAAAATTATACAAAATTGATAATTGATTTTCGAGAATTGTTAATAAAATATAAAATATTTATTAGTTCCTTATATAAAATATTAATGAGTTTCATATGATAAACGGTATTGGAAACCTGATGTATCTTATATGTATTTAATCGAAGTTGATGACTAAAAATGCATATTTTTACTCAAAAAATATATTATATTTGAAATTTCGTAACTTGAAGGGTGTGTCTTTTACACATACCGTAAGTTTGTTGGAAATCTGGAACAAACCTTCACATAAATAAACAACATTAGTATTAATATAGTAAATAGAAAATAATACCAGAAATGTGATTTGATCTCCGTTATCAAATCTGGTTGAGTGTCGCTAGTGGCACGTCATAATGACGCTGAACTTAAGAACAATTTCTGCAAAACCGGTGTTCTCCAGGTTACACAAGCAGCAATCTCATTGCTAAGAAACGATGGTTGTTGTCGATGAACTCAGAATCAACACAGAGAATAATATCAAAACAAAAACTCAAAGTGTTCTTGTATCTCGTATCTCCTTCTAACCTTACTATCCTTATTTATAAAAGGAATAAGACACAGTAAGGTTGAAGACTCCACCATCATCCCAACTAATTAGGAAAAGTAGGGTTAGTGGAAGAAGTCAGAAGACTTTTTCTTATGTAATTAACATAATATTAATGAAGTCATAAACCTTTTAAATATATATAGATAATATAAATATTATCCAACAATCCCCCACATATTTAAAAGGTTTTATATAGATTCTGAGTTCAATCACATGAATATAAACACATCGTATCTGGTATCTTTTGAACTATAAACCAGATCTAGAAAGAATGAGATTAATCACACATGTACAATGGTGGAGCATATAGCTTCTATGAACCATTGAACATTATTGTATGATAACGTTCATCAATCATGCTTATATTATCAAACAACCATTCTTCAACGCGGTTTTGCGCTAATAGGCCATGCGCGTGCCCGGTCTTTCATGAATGCTCTAGAGACTTGTCAAGGTCCCATAGGAACGACCTCACTCCACACTCACATAGGTGATTTCATCAAGTGTGTACTACAATCGACACACCACCCTAAAGGGATATGAAAATCATTAAGTAATCAATCTCACAATATATGCAGTAATGAATACCTAATGCTCAAACACTATATGAAGACTATATAACGTATCCATCATAATTAATAGTGACTTAGTTATTACCCATATGAACTTATTTCATTGGATCGCCAATCACATAAGTTAGGTATCCATCACTATTAATCATCAATTGACATTAGTCTCATTCCCCTCGATGTTTGATCAATTGTTTATTTTCCCAAATGGTATAGTCAGAGGACCGGCCAAGTACACTTCCGACTTCTCATATAATATATAAATAATTTCATATCTCAACATCTTATTCACAAAGCATGCTAAATATAAGATGTATATTTTTGAAATTATAAGATTTATTCTTAACAATTGCTATTGTCGATTGACAATCACAATGCATAAACATAGAGGATATTGATTTTAATCATAATATGATCTCAGCCAAGAAGTTTTTCAACAACTCAACATCACTACCAATGAGTTTGATCTGACAATGGCAGTTTATTTGGATGATTACAAGTCACATTATCCTACCCAATGTGAATATTATTCACTGGTAGATTTGATCTCAATTGAATCGGAAATTCAGTATCATCATTATACCTTCAGGTACAACATAGAATCAACCATATCATATACCAAAGGTTATGGTATCTTTCAAGTATTTCATTACAATTATTTGAATATATTTACATTTATCCACGCTAATTGATAAATAATATTTTATCAATTACACATTATATAACTTCTAGTATCACTATTTATTTAGGTGATTGCTTGAGGGTAAAAATAGATTTTAATAGTCAGCACATTTTGTTCTATTGGCCAGGAACAATACACCCTCAAATCGAGTCACATAAATTTCTTCTTCAATATCACAATTCACAAAACGATTTTGACATTCATCACATAAATGACAAGCATCTGGATAGACGTTAACACAATTAGAATACAGATAGAAGTTATTCTAGTCACAGGGGCAAAGTGTCAAAGTAATCAATATTTGGCTTCTCAATTAAGTCTTTGACTACCAACTGATACATATCAATGTAATAATCACGAAAGAATTTCTATCAAAATTCTAACTGTAGTCAATAAACTTTGCTTCCGGAGGCATATCAATCAACTATCTATCATATCAGACTTTTTAAGATAAAATCAAATTCTATCTTAATAGTTTCTTTCCAACACGATGAATTTGAAGAAAAAACTATATAAGAGTAAGTTAAAGATTGTTATCAATTTGATATTTATCAATATGATAACACATAATAAACAACAACATATGTTGTTTCTCTCATTTGACATTACTCTATCAAACTCTCAATATATATTGTAATTTTGATATCTCTTGGAGTGTTATGAGGAATTATTCCATATAGTGGAAAATTATGTTCAAAAAATTCAATATTCTTTGTCTCAAAAATAGTGTTTTACACAATGATATCGTTTCTCATCACAAAACGATTCACTACACTAATCTCTACATAATCTATAAACATCTAATTTGATGTTTTAGATCATCTCTATTTATTCATATAATGGAAAAAAACATTCACATAATACCTCACATTTTGGGATATTTGAAGTTTAGATTAAATTTCCTAAAATTACATAATAATATCAATAAATATCATAATCCAATTAATCAAGTAAATAGATATGTATCAATTAATAATCACATCAAATAGCCGTAACATTCCAAGCAATAATTTCATGATCAAATAATTGAAACATTTTTTATTTCAAACAATTGAAATAAAAAATAATATTTGAAAAGTAGGCTGAAATTTTAAACAACTAATTCTCATAAGCATTGACAATAATAAAAGACTAATTCAATAACCTAATAGCCGAATTTTCTGCATAAAAGACTAATTCTTATTAATTTTTTTTTTAAAAAAAACTGATTCCATAGTAGAGAACCTTTCAAGCTTTAGCCAAAAGAAAATTGAGATGCTATCAAATGATAGAAAAGGAATTTTGCCTTTTGCCCTTGGAATTGTTTATAGATTCCATCTTTTAAAACACAAAATTGAAGAGCAGTTTCAAACAAAAGATTTAAAAGCAATTTTAGTAAATTCAAATTAGAGATTGCATTCCTTTATTTCCAAAATAAGAAAAAACAATACAACCTCATAGATGATGACGATGATGGTTTATATCTTCCTTCGATTTGAACCAGATAAAAAGTCATTCTTAAGATTGTTGGAAATCTGGAACAAACATTCATAGAAATAAACAACATTAATATTAATACAGTAAATAGAAAATAATACTATAAAGATGATTTGATCTTAGTTATTAAATCTGGTTGAGTGTCGCTTGTGGCACGTCATAATGACGCTGAACTTAAGAACAATTTCGGCAAAACCGGTGTTCTCCAGATTACACAAGCAGCAAGCTCCACTGCCCAGGAACGATGATTGTTGTCGATGAAATCAGAATCAACACAGAGAATAATCTCAAAACAAGAACTCAAAGTGTTCTTGTATTTCATATCTCATTCTAATCTTACTATCTTTAGTGGAAGAAAAAGTTTTCTGATTTTTTATTATATAATTAACATAATATTAATAAAATCATAAACCTTTTAAATATATATAGATAATATAAATATTATCCAATAAAGTTCAGGGCTAGGCCAACATCACCCTAGTTACAATATAATTGTAACAATAATTGGGTTGTTTGGACATTAGTTTTTGCAATCGGTTCGATAAGTAAACTAGAAATCTCTTTTATTAGTTGAATCAGATGATCAGATCGATTTAAACCATTTTTTAAATAGTATATATATTACTGGAGTAGTCAAAATTTTGGTCCAATAAACTCAATTTTAATTTTTCGAATCAATTTTAGCATTTAAATGGAGATCCATGTGACCCGATTCCGAGATCATTTTTCGCAATTGATATGTACGAACCGAAACTATGGTTTGGACATGATAAACAATTAAGTTTATCCAAAGATTTTATTGAGCATTTATGTTCTTACAAAAGATTATAAAATATGAATATCACTTTAAGTTAAACTAAACCCGGATTCAAATGGGCTGGTGGGATAAAGTGACCCTACCAAAATTTCAGATTTGGGTTTTAAGGTCGCCTTTGTCTGCCCCTACTTTTCTCCACTACTTGTCCGAGGAATATGTTGTTCCGTAGATTTATTTATTTATTTATTTTATATAATATATACTTTATAATATAATAAAAAATACATTAAAATAAATAATAAAAAAAATTTTTAATTTTTTTTTGTTTTGTTAATTTAAATATAAAATTTATTTAAAATTTGAGTATTTTAAAATAGAGATAATAAAACAAATAAAATACACAGTCCAGAATTTTAAATAAATATTTATAGTTAATATATTTAAATATTAATGTAATATAATATTAAATTATATAAATTTTTAATATTTATGTTGAATTAAAAATATTAAAAGCGAAATGTAATATTTAATTATAAATAAAATAATAGATAGATAAAATTGATGAAATAGAAAAATAAAATAAAATTTGAAAAGAAAAAGTGATGTGATAGAGTGAGAAATTTTAAAAATAGAATATAATGTAAATATGAAAGAATAATAAGGTATAGAATGATTTATTGGACGAATGGATTTGGAGAATAATGAATAAGGTAACACAAAAAGGAAGAAAAGATACTCCGAATAAACCTCGTTCAAGGAAAAAGACAGTTATTGAGAGATGAAAAGACAAAAGACTAGAACTGAATTCCCAGTCACGGTTTCACTTTAGTAATCTTCGTCGCCGCCGCCGTAGTCCTCATAGTTGTTCTCCACACGTTCCGCAGCCTCGTCGGCGACGTGATCCTCCAGTTTATCGAATCCCTGAGCAAGCGCCAAGCCTCCTAGAGCTCCAGCCACCGCACCGATGGCTAATCCAGTTCCCATTCCACCGAATTTACTTTTCTTCTGCTCCTCATAAACCGGCGCCTGCTGCTGCCCGTAATACCCACCCTGCTGTGTTTGACCATAATATCCACCCTGCTGGGGCTGCTGCCCGTAGTAACCACTCTGACCATAGCTAGGTTGCCCGTACGTCGAGGGGTACCCCGACGGTGGAGCCGCGTAAGGATCCTGCGGCCTTCCGTAACTTGCAGGCGGATAATCCGATGGATAATCCCTAGATCCAGAGTGTGGAACGCCATATGGTTGTCCGTAGTAAGGATCCTGTGACCGGTACCGCGAATCACGTACGAAAACGACGATCTCGACCTTACCGTGCGGGCGGCCGGAAGGACGCTTGAGTTCAAGCTTCTCATCGAAGCGACTACCGATTCCAACGTCATCGACGACATCACGGAGGCGTAGCTTGGCAGATCCGATGAGGCCCTTGGTTCCTTCGCCTGGGTTCGCGTTGACGATGTCGATATAGAGATTAGAGTCTTCAATCGAAGAATTGAATGGAATGGTTAGCTTCTGCTCCCAGTAGGGTGAAGTATCACCTTCTTCGTCTACACGAGTTGTTGCTTTTGACGCCGGATCAACCCAAACGACGGCGTACGGCTTCATACTTCCGTGAAGCCAGTTGACGTTCTTCAGATCCTTGGCGGAGACGATGGTAACTTCAAGTTCGTAGCGCGACGCCATTGATGATGATGGACAAGGTGAATTGAATTCAAGGGAACGTGCAACTGATGATTCTGAGAAATGGATGAGTCTCTCTGATTTATAGCCTGGAACTCAAATTTTAATTCGCCGTTTTTATGAGTAATCTACAAATCCGGATGACATGGTAGATTACCACGTTACCCTTTAGAATTCTTTTATTTTGTTCAACTGCCCCTTGACTAGTGTTTTTGAATTTTTTTATTTTAAAAATAACCGATTAATTGGGCGAATTAATAAATTATTTAATAATTAATTTTTTGAATATAAATCCCAACTTTTTAAGTTTTAAAAAATTATATTACCAATTAATATATTTCCCAATAACTTTTATAACACAATCTAAATGATATCACACTTTCGATATTAATGAATTTATATATTTAAACAATATAGTCAATTTAATATGCGTTTAAAGAAATAGTGTCGTAGATTTGATCGGAATGGGAATAGATTCGAAGCACCTAATTAATAGAGTGTTAAAATGTTAATTGTAATAAATAAAAAAGTTAAAGGGTAAAAGAGTCCAATACATAAGTGGGGCCCTGAACCACATAACGCCGCGTAGGAAACGTGTTTGGTAGCAGGTAATACCAAACCATAATAATAAATTTTAAAAATATATAAACTGTAATGGGAATCGTATTAAAATAATACATATTTTATTTTTATGATTTTTTACACGAATAGTTTTGTAATAAATATTGGTTTTCGTTGATTTAATTCATGATGAAAAATCTAGATAATATTTTATTCACATATGTAAAATATGTGATATATTTTATATTCCTAACTTGTCTCACCCGAAAAGGATATGCCTTCTTTTCTAATTTTTAAAATAATCAATATACGAGAAAATTACATTTTTAATCGTCCAAACTTTCTTATTTTAGCATATTTGATTCACATAATATTTCGCAAGTTTGGTTTTCCAAGTTTACAATATTTATCAAATTAGATCTCCAAAATTACAAAATTAATATATAAAATTTGATTTTGACTAATAATCTCAATTGTCCAAATTAAAATGTTTTGGGATCAACTATACCATACACACTAAATTCCCAATCCTTTGCAGAGTAAGAGTTTGCTCTCCTCCCAGCGTAACAGATGGTGCTCGGGGATTCCGAGCGGGAGCTATATNTGGTTTTTAGCTTTTGATTGTCCTCCACATTTTAAAGAAATCAGAACCGAGTTCGTTTGTTGAACGAACCGGACGACTGTTGGTACCCCCTAAAAAGGGACCATAACAATATGCAATTTTATCGCGGATTTTGATCCAAAGAGTAAAATTATCGCGAATCTCGAGCCTTAGGGTAAAATTATCGCGAATCTCGAGTCAAAGGGTAAAATTATCGCGAATCTGGAGCCAGGGGTAAAATTATCGCGGATTTTGAGCCAATGAGCAAAATATTCGCGAATCTGAGCTCCGAAGCAATAATTGTCGCGGATTTGATTCCTGGAGTAAAATTATCGCGAATTCTAGGACTTGCAGCGTTATGAGATTTCAGAATCCGAGTTTTTCTTCGATATTGATTCCGATCCCCTTCAAAATTACCTGGGACCTATATTTATAGGAGATTTAACCCATCAACTCATCTAAGGGTTCAAAGCCCAATCTTTTCCAATTTGCCCTGATTTGGCCCAGCCTCTACAAAGAGATCCGATCTCACCCCGGATATAAATCATAATATCTCCGATTATCTGGGGCGCTTCTCGATCGACCCTTGACCCTTGCGGTCACTCCGACTCGTAATTATCCGAAAATAATTTTGTCTCATCCGGAAACTTTCCATGCGGCCTCTAGAGGCGCAGAGCCAATAAAAATACATCATATTACTGAAAATATCACAATGACGTATCGATTGCGCCTTGGGGTGTCCAAATTACGAAAATACCCCCGACGTCATTACAACCCGAAATAACATTAGAATATCGAAAATACCATAGTGGGCACGTCGATCGCGCCCGGGATGACAAAATTACGAAAATACCCTCGACGTCATTTTAACCCGAAATAACCTCAAAATACCAAAAATACCATAGTGGCGTGTCGATCGCGCCCGGGATGACAAAATTACGAAAATACCCCCGACATCATTTCAACCCGAAATAACCTCAGAATACCGAAAATATTATAGTGGCGTGTCGATCGCGCCCGGGATGACAAAATTACGAAAATACCCCCGACCCCATTTCAACCCGAAATAACCTCAGAATACCGAAAATATCATAGTGGTGTGTCGATCGCGCTCGGGATTACAAAAATTACAAAAATACCCCCTATGTCCCTTAGAACTGAAATATAATGAATACATTGGGGAATGTGCCAAAAGGTTCCCGGGTATGCGAATTACTAAAATACCCCCGGGTAATATCAAATTAATATGAATATTTTCACCCTTATAAAGTATTTCAATTTATATGTTTCAAATCCAATGTTAGATATATATGTTACATAAATTTCCCATGTCCTATCAACAAATAAGTCAGATTTGATCATTCAAACATGTAGATCACCAATTATTCAGTTTCATTAACCTATACTAATCGTCTATAAGGTTATTCATAATTTATATGAGGAAAGTAAACATGTATATAATGATTATGTTTGGGGCAACTATGAGTGGTGTGGTGAGCAGTACTGTATTGTGATTTTATTTAGTACAAATTAAATATTAATATAAAATACATTTATTTAAAAGCCAAGAACAGCGGTCTCGTGTCAATAGATTTTCCCAAGTTTCACAAAAATGCACTTTGTAAATTTCATTTTCACTCTTATTAAACTATGTTTAATCCAAAATAATCAAAAGTAAAGATAATAAAGGCATTTTATGAAATCGAGATCATTACACCGCTGTTTCAAACACATTTTTTAAAATCACAATTACTTGTACCACGATCACCTCATAGTACAGTACAATGATCATATCTCACCACTATTTTTCCACCAATATTCCAAACATACCTAAATAAAGTCATCCATAATAGATGTCAAATCCAATGTGAGAAATATATGTCTCAACGCGGTTGAGTATCGTTCCGTTCTAAATCGACTTGAAAACATGAAGGATGGTTGTATGCCGTCTATTGGGAGTTTGGATCCATCTTGGGTCATATTGATATCCGTACTTTTTGGCTTAGCTTGTGTCCATGGTATTTTAAGGTAGCTCTCATGGATGTCGTTTAGGGCTAGAAGTCCCTAGAACTAAATTGAATTGAATTGAATTGAACTTGATTGGGTTTTAGGGTTTAACACCAATGCCATATGTCCATTGTCTTTTTACAATAGCCTCTAATTATGTTTTGGTCTGGACAAGTATATCGGATAGAACCAATTTTTTATTAAAATAATTTAAAATATATTATATTATTATTTATGATGAAATCCTAAAAAAATTAATATTTGCTAGTATATAAGAATTAAGAAGTCGAAGATTTTAAGTTACTTAAAAGAGATGGGCTTTATATTTTAAAAAACAATTAAATAACTCATAGAAATGGGCCTGGACCTGGGCCTGGGCCTGTTTAGACGCATTTGTGTTATATAACTGCTAGAATATAGAACTTATAAATTGGAACGTGGATTTGGCGACAATAAACCCTAACCGTTAAACCAAACCCTAGAGTCAGCCGCTCCGCGGGCTTCTGCTTCTCTTTCTTCAGTGTTTCAACAACTTTCATCTAGTTGAAATCTGCAGCTATGGTTGCCAGAACGCCAATCAGAGGTGAAGGCTTCTTTATTTATCGATCAATAGCCTGTAATTTTGGTACGTTATGGTTTCATAAATGTGTATCTATTTACTTGCAGGCCGCGGAGGAGGCGGTGGATTTAGAGGAGGGAGGGGAGATAGTGGCGGGAGAGGAGGAAGAGGGTTTGGAGGAAGAGGAGGATTTGGCGGTAGAGGCGGAAGTGACATGAAAAGAGGTGGTGGTAGAGGTGGCGATAGAGGTGGACGAGGCGGAAGGGGTGGCAGAGGAGGTAGAGGTGGAGGAATGAAAGGAGGCAGTAAGGTTGTGGTTGAGCCACATAGACACGAGGGTGTTTTTATTGCGAAGGGAAAAGAAGATGCTTTATGCACTAAGAATATGGTTCCTGGAGAGGCTGTGTATAACGAGAAGAGAGTATCTGTTCAGGTTTTGTGATATTTCTTTACATGAGTTTTGAATTGCTTATAATTTATGTAAAGTTTTAATTTTCATGATGTTTTATTGATTCCCTGCCGTCAACTGAATGTGGGCTTTCTAATGGCATATTCAATAGCTAAAAGTTTAGTTCTGATATTGTGCTGATATTTATTCATATGAGAAAAACGGCGGTTTTTATATGATAATGTTTGCTTCCCAGGTTTGATGAATGATGGTGTTAGATTGAATTCCCGTTGTTTTTTTCATTGTATTATGATTCTAATTTTTGTCTTATTAGAATGAAGATGGAGCAAAGACTGAGTACCGTGTTTGGAATCCTTTCCGTTCTAAGTTGGCTGCTGCTATTCTTGGTGGAGTTGATAACATTTGGATTGTGAGTTTTATAATCCCGATAATTGGTTGCGTATTGTGAAAATCTTACTTCGGTGTGAAACACTTCTAATTTTTATTCTCATTTGTGAAGAAACCTGGTGCCAAAGTATTATACCTCGGAGCTGCTTCAGGAACAACTGTTTCACATGTATCAGATTTAGTCGGCCCGGTGAGTTCTCTCTCTCAGTACACATTTTTTTGCTATAACCACATGTCTCTATAAACTTCTCTATTTATTGCAGGATGGTGTTGTGTATGCTGTCGAGTTTTCTCATAGAAGTGGTAGAGATCTCGTTAACATGGCTAAAAAACGAACTAATGTGATCCCAATTATAGAAGATGCTAGACATCCCGCAAAGTACCGAATGCTCGTTGGGATGGTAGACGTTATCTTTTCCGATGTTGCTCAGCCTGATCAGGTCCCATTTCATTATAACTCCGATTCTATTCAATCCTGAAAATCGTTGATAATTATGCTCTGTTTAAATTTCAGGCAAGAATTCTAGCGTTAAATGCGTCTTATTTCTTGAAAGCCGGAGGCCACTTTGTGATATCGATTAAGGTTCACACAAAAATCAACGACTTTATGTTTCGCAACTTAATACATTTTCTCTCTTGTCTTTGAAACTTTACAGGCAAATTGCATAGATTCAACTGTTCCTGCGGAGGCTGTGTTTGCTCAAGAAGTGAAGAAATTGCAAGCAGATCAGTTCAAGCCATCTGAGCAGGTAACACTCGAACCATTTGAGCGTGATCATGCTTGTGTTGTTGGTGGCTATCGCATGCCCAAAAAACAGAAGGTTGCTTCATAGAAAGGCTCAATGTTTGCACCCTGAAGGGTTTGTTCTCTAGATTTGGTCATTTTTATTGTCTTTTTTCAAGATCTTGTTTTGCTAGTGAGGTACTGATTTATGACTGCGGCTTGCTATTTGGTTCATGTATCTGTGCTAATATGCGGCATAATTGCTTTACTTTTATAACGAACGTGGTAATTCCAGTGGCAATTATCGATTTTAATTATAAAAATATCGATTCGTATCAACATGATTTGTTGTGTTAATTTTTTCAATCAATGGATTTGTTTGTTCAAGGTCAATGTTTTAATCTTGGACCTTGAAAAATATCGATGAAGTTTTGCCTGAAACTGAGGAAATTTTGTTCGTACCGGCTCACACTGGTATTTTGAATCATATCGGCCTATGTATGGGTTATTTGGTTGGGTTAATAGTTTTACCCAAAAAAATTTATTTCAAAATTTAGGGTTAGGCATAATAAAAATTAGGAGAGGTTTGGGGAAAAGAAGTGTGTTGTTTTAGATATGTGAATAGACATTGTATTTTCGGTGGAACCAGTGAACCAGGCGAAATGGAAGTTCACAAAGGAGGTCAAAATTCTTGTGTGGATGTATGTCGAAATTCTTGTCGCAATTGTTGTGGGCCGGTATACTCGGTACATATGGTTTGGATCGATATTCAAACATTGGTTGAGGTTTTAAAAATTGAGATATAACGAGATATTATGATTTTAAATTTTTAAGTGTTTCAGTAAAATTGTGATATTATAATTGTAATTTATGTAAAAATATTAATATATTTTATATATAAAAGATAATAAATATAATTAATAGAAGTTATGGTAACTAAGTTTTTTTAAAAATTACGATTAGACCACAATTGGTTTAAAAATTGTAATGGATCGTAAATTTGCTTATGTTTTGTATGTATTAAGAAAATCAAGAATTTTCTTCGATGAACACAATACAAATTTGTTTATGTTTTGTTTGAATTAAAAAAATCAAGATTTGATAATCTTATTACATCTCACCGCATTTTAATTGGAGAACCAAAGATGCTCAATATCTACAATTGTTTTTTATGGATTGATGTATGTTTAAATTTCTTGTATATGGGTTTGGTTTACCTCAAATTTCACCAATTCTATTGGTATCATATTGGTATATAATAAGAAAACGATTAATTTCTATTGGTTGCGTTAATTTTTGAAGATTTTTATTATTGTTTTTTTTGAAAGTTTAATGATTTAAAAAATTTCAGGAATTAGCCCGTTAGGGGGTTATTTCGGTCAATACGCATATGAAATTTGACCGTTGCGTTTACTTCCTCTATATATATATATATCTGAAACGTGACAGTGCCGAAAATTTCTGAAATCGTCTCTGAAATTATTTCAAGAAATCGTCTGGGAAGAAAGATTGTGCCTCTAGAGTAAACTTTCGCCTTTTTTTGTAAGTTTCAAAGATTTGTTTTCATTAACGGTAGTAAGTTCAGATCTATCATTGAATGAAATGATGTTCGCAAGAAGTTACGTATTCTATTGTTATCGGGTACATCCATATATTGCTTGTGTTTTAATGGGCGATTGATGAATGTGGAGGCAGATGTGCTAATACCCTTATTCGAATTACCAATTTCATTAATTTGTTCCTTATATCAATTGGTATGGAACTGGATTTGAAAATTGATTCTAAAAATATTCTGTACAAATTTTTGTTTTGCCTTTATTTTGAAGTGTTGCTTCTGGTTCAACGTCTTGCAGAACTGAATTGCTTCTGTGTGAAAAAAATAGCTCGAAAAATCAGACATGGCAACCTCTCATCATGCAATCCGGGATCAGAATTTGAATTTACTCTACAATGGTAACTGCAATCTACATGGCTTACGTGTTCTGGAATTTTCTACTTGAGAAATTGTTTCCATCATTTGTAGGTGGTACTACTCCTAGCAGCAAGACTAATTTCCGAAAGGCAGATGAGAAAAGCGGTGTTCGAAGGAAAGCTCTCAACGATATATCGAATTCGAGAAATCCTTTCATGGCTCATACCGGGAATAAAACTATTTCCGCAAATGTGACTTCGGTAGACAAAGATTCATATATAGCTAAAACAAAACGTTCAAGGGTACCTGAGAAAAATGGGAATGGTGGTAGGAAACCACTCGCTAATGTCACAAATTCTGTTGATCCATGTTTGCATCAGGCACAAAAGACTGTCTTGAAACCGAAGCCAGTTTCGGAAGAAAAAGATGTTACTTCCATACTGGATGAAGGCTTTCTGCATAATCATAAACAATGCATCAAGTCACAGACACAGATTCTTGACAAGGAATACTTTTTGTCAGCTGTGGAACTAAATAACAAAGGTAACACTAACTAACACTTGATGTTATTCTTACTTTCGGACCTGTCGAGTTGTAATGCTAGATTTTCATGCTTTTGTTCACAATCTACAGGCATATCTAATCAGTGTTTTGTTAAGAGTTCAGTTAGCTCATCCATGAAAGAGGTATGGCATTATGGCATTCTTCTCTTCATTCACTCTATTTGGACTAACAACTGTTTTGTTTCAGCCGAAAAGCAACCCAATTATTGATTTGAAGATCAAACAGATCCTAGAGATCCCTTTCGATGATCATCCGAGTTGCACGTCACCAACTTGTAAATCTCCAAACTCACCAGCTCCTCTAGGTATGATGAACTGGGATGATGATGATTGCTTGCTGCAATCTCACACTCCTAAACTCTACTAATGCATCATTAATAAACTCCGGTTATCGACACTGTCGAATTCGAGCTGTCGCTGATGAGACAATCAGTTGTTAGAACATATTTGGTAGTTCACCTATTTGTTAGTGATGTTTTGGTATTGTCGTGACAATTGAACTGCTTTAGTATGCAAAATTACTCTAATTTTCCTTGTCAATTGTTTTTAAAATTGTCTTATAGGTATTAAATTATTAAAATAAAATTATAATAATTGTCCGAAATCTTGATTGAGAGGCTCAAAATGCCAAAAACACAGAGACAATAAGCTTGTCTTTCTGACTTATATTTTTGAGAGGCAGAGGAAAATGAATTCAGCAATTCTCTTAGTGTGACCTTCTTTGATATTAGTTCGCTGTGCGAAGTCTGACCATCATTGCGCTTTGCATTGATCTGATTTCTTATGGGCTTTTGTGATTACGCCTTGGTTTAAGTGTTGGTGATGAGGATCGGAGCTTTGTTAATCGGAGAATACTGTCTATAAGTCGGATGACTTTGTTTTATTTTCTTTTTTATTATATCTGTAGAATTTGACAGGATTTAGAGAGGTGGAAGATCAAAGGGTGATTGATGATCGATAGATTGTAACTGTACAGGTACCTCAACTTCGCATACATGTTTTGTTTTGTTTGGTCGGTGGATAAGGCCTAATTTATTAGTTTTGTTTCAGTGATTGTTATCAGTTTCAGTAGAGGGGAGGATTCGGTTCTTTGTTTATCATTAATTGCGCTGAGATCTTTTGAATTTTAGGTTTTGATGTCTTATTCTGTATAAACTCTAGAACCCTAATTCTATTTTACTAGATGACGACAGAGAAATGTGTTTGTTCAATGAGAATTTTATTACATCCTCAGTCTGTATACAAAGGCAAACGTTTTGGTCAGTCATCTTACCCATGTACTTGTTGTTGCACTTGCAAATGGCCTAAATTGTTCATTCTGTGTCATCATACTTGTCAGCATGGGAAGTTCTTAGTTTCAGCTGAACCATATGTAGTATATTTTGCATGAAGTCGTTCTGAATCAATCTTATGTGTTTAAGTTCTCAAATTTTTATTTGGATTCAAGCCTTGGATATGATATAGTATTGTTGATTACAGAAGTGAAGATGGAGGCAAATAACTCTAATATTAAGCACTTGGATTTAGATTCTCTTTTGCCACCTCGAAAGCGGCTTTTAGCTGGATTGAAGAGACAGAGCTGTGATTTAAGTTCCCCTGTTGATATTGGATACGATACTCATCTTAATAGTCCGTTGAAAATCAGCATGTTTAACCTTGATCTTCATATTGTTGAAAATTCTAGATTTGCTGCTATAGAAGCTGTGAAAGCTGCTGAGGCCGCAAGAGAGAATGCTGATATAATGGCTGTAAAGGCAGCAACAGCAATGGCTTCGGCCAAGATTGCGTTGAATCTTGTTGCGACTCTTTCGGAAGAGTCTTCCGAAAGAGAGAAATCTGTGAGAATGAGTAAGATGAAGAAGGTTGAAGCACTTTACATTAAGAATAAAGGGAATGCTAATTCCAGAAAAGATGAACATAGTGGAAACACCATCCAAATTGCAGTGGAAGAAAATAGCCCTTTCTCCGCCACATTAGTATCCGATTCAGAACCTCCCGTAAAAGAGAACGACGCTGTGGAGCACAAATGTATCGAATCATTGGATAGTTGTAGCAAGAAAAGAGGAAGAATGAAGCAGAAAAAGCTGCCGTTAAGCGTTTGTAACATTAAGGATCAAACAAATCCTAAAGATGATGTATGTATTCAAGCTACTCAGGAGAATACAGTTATAGAGCTCTCGAAGAGCATTTTCATCGCCGAGGGAACTTCGAAATGGAAATGTAAAGCCTTAAAGGCACCAGATTGTGTCACACAAAATAAAGTAATGCAGTCTTGAGACGTGGAACAGTAGCTTTAACATGAGAGAGAGCTATGGTCTTCTGGTATGAACAATGTTGGCTTCTTTTATGATTCTTTTAATACTCTCTTTGAACTTGGCACATATAATTTTAGCTGCTTATGTTGCTTGGATATGCTCACAGTTTATTGTTTCTTTAGAGATTATTATATGTTGAATTTGTCGCACATATTGATTTCATCACATAATGGTTTGATCAAATTTTTTAAATGTGTGAGTCTTCCGTAAATCCCATTTATTCAAACTCTCTTCTATAATTTAGGCCGAGGAATACCAAATTGAATATTAAGAAAGTTTATGGAGTAAAGATATCATTTTCTCTATATGGTGAGAAAATGCCCTTTATCTACGGATTGCCTTATATATAATGATGTTGTTTGGAAACTCAATCCACCATCCGATACGGTGAACGTAGTGTAGTTGTATTCTATTTTAACCAAATATCATTAATAACTGCGTTCGTACGATTGTAGAAAACAACGGTGAATTCACAGTTGATTTAACCCAACGGGTATTAGAACGCACCTGTCAAATATTAATTTTATCTTTGATAAATTATACTTCATTTTTTTTAAAAATAATTTTGATCAATAACTTCTTATATTCTATCAATTACATGTTTAAACTATAAAAATATATATAACAATTTAAAAATGTAATTTTGACGTAACGAATTTATCATAAAATAATATGAAATATAATTTGTAAGTTATAAATCATTATTTAAAAACTAGGCTGTTCGGAACGGGAAACGTTAGAACGTAGAAACGTGAGAAACGGGAAACGAATAACGATTAAGATAAAGTTTCTATACATAAAACGTTATTCAAATAAAGAATTGATAATAATGATATCTAATATATTTATTTATAATACAATGAAATTATTATACAAGTATTTCTTTTTATTTAGACACCATAAATGTTACATATTTTTATATAAATATTAAATTATATTATATTATATATTTTAGTTTAAAAGTTAAGTCATATCTTCCACACACGAGTGTGGTTGCAGTCCTTCCCTCTCACCCAAAATGAAAAAAGAATTAGAAGATGAGGACAAAAATGGACCACGTCATTTATTGTTTCTAAAGTCTCTCTTTAGATTACAAAAAACGCGTACCGTTTCAACGAGTAACAAAAACGCAAAAAACTTTATATAATGCGTTTCAGGGCAACTTCATTTAAAAATAAGTGCAAACAAATTATTTCATGATATCACGATCATTGTATCGTTGTTTCAAAAACAATTTTTTTAAATTATGATCAATTTATCTCACATAATATTTATCAAACGATGTTCCAAACGTGTCCAATATATTTCGAAGAGTAATTTGTGACAAATTAATTGCAGTTATTATGGGTAATGATTAATCAGACAAAAGATTGGGAGAAATAAATAATTAATTAAGAATGAACGGCTATGTTTGATAGGGGAGTGGGTTGGAGTCATCGGCACCGTTGATCCAAGACTAGGACTCGTTGACTTGTTAAGCAGCATACCGGGAATTTTTCGAGAAAATATAGGGTATTCTTGTTATTATAGAGAATGTTAGGGATAGAGTCGTCATGGAGCAAAGCATAAAGAAGCGGTGCCTCTGCGATATATACTCCTTTCGAATGCGATAATGATATATGAAGATCTTCCGTCTGGGTTTTGCGTCTGTTGACGTAAGTGGTTTCGGCGTCCGAGTTTCGATCTGCTGTGTGTTGCCGTTGGTCGGTGGTTTAAGATCTGAAGGAAGCAAGGCTGTGAAGATCGTGTCTAGGTGTCTGTGATAGAGGCGGCGTGGCGGCGCATTCCGTGGATACGAAATTTCGTAGCAGGAGTGGATTTCTTGTTAATCTGTGGATTTATACGGTGTTATATGAAGCAATAGTTTTTTTTAGATTTGGAGCGTAGGAAGTGGAGTAATCGAAACGTTCACGGATTGAGATTTGGGTGATTCAGGTATATGAGAGTATACACGAGTTTCTATTTTTATTATATTCTTGATTTATGTGCTCGCTGTTTTTTGTTGCTATTTTCCATAGGGACAAAATTTTTTTTGGTCGATCGAGATCTGTGGTTTCGGATTATCTTTTTTAGGGTTCACGTCTTAGGCATCTGAGTCTGGGGGTGAAAGCAAGCATCACCGCCTTGATCTCTGTTGGAGATTTTACTTATTTGAACAGAAATTTCACCAGAGATTAATAGGCCGCCCAAAAGTCTGGCGTCCTTGACACTGTTATCTGCTTATTAATGATTTAACTGCCGTGGAGGCCATGAGACTGCAGAATGACACTTGCAACGAAGATTACATAGCTAAAGTTATTTATTCAGGGACATTTTAATGCTGAAGTGCTTAGAGAATGCCCTAGATTTTTAATTTCTTTTTACTGAAGGTGGAAAGTGAAGTTGAAACTTTTCGTGGTTTTAGCCATCTTGATGTACTATGAAACTTTGCCCTTTGTTGAATCCCCGTTACATTGGTTTCCTTTTAGACATTTGGCTTCAACTCACTCTTTCAGTCTGTTGGTTAAGTTACTTGTCCATTGATTCCTTCCTGGATTAATTTCATTTTATCAAGCTGCTTCTTGTTGATTCTAGGTGTGCAAATATCATCTGGATTTTGGAAGATAAAATAATTTAGGGGGTTGAGCAAACACAGGAAACCATTGTATCAAATTTCGTTGATGTGATGAACCTCATATCTGCAGAAATGATTGGTGATATGGACCTTGAGGTTATGAACTCAAAAAATATGGAATTGAGGTGGAAGCTTGTAAAGAGAGGCAGGAGTTCCAGGAAGTCATCAGGTAGAGGCTTGAATAGACCTTCAAAATTAGGTGATTTCACTAGCCCGAAAAGTGTTGGAGATCTTTCTGGATCTGTTTCTCACAAGGTATTTTTTTAACATTCTTTACATAAATGTATAATTTCTGTGATAACATAATTGTCATTCATATATGATGCTTTTACAGTTAGATGATGGCCTTCTGATGCAATCAAGCTCTGGTAAGCTTGATAGTGTACCTATTAAGAAAAGGAAACATTTGCTCCACAAAGACTATATTTATCCGCACCCTTCTCCTTCTTTCAAAGACAATGAGAAGCTTAATTTTACCAGGTGTTCATCAGGTTAGAAGTCTTGTAAACTTCTCCCTAAGCGGATACACTTTTTTTTAGATTCTGTAACTGATAATTGACTTTTATCTAATAAAAATGATTGTTGTTTATATAGGGGACTTTTCTGGCATTGAACTTCTTGCAGCTGCTGCTAGTATGGATGATGAATTCGATATGTGTGGTAATGAGATTCTTGGTACTGAAGAGTCTTTACTGAAGCCCAAAATCTCTGGCGCATCAAGTCATTCCCCACCACCTGAGATTCTGGCAAGGAGTAATAGGTCAGATAAAGCTTCTATTCATATGACAAGGTGGAAGGAAGTGGATTCCGAATGTGCGTCTCAAAGTCTGTGTAGGAGCACAGCAAGTGAAATTTTACACAAGGCAGTGAATAGAGAACACTGGGACCTAAACATTTTGATGGATGCTTGGGATGAACCATGTGATCCAATGGCTGGGTTGAAGGAATTGGACGACAATGTTAAAATGTCGGGGTTAACAGAATCTCATGAACATATAGTCTTGAATGAAGCTGGCGATGCAAGCGCTAAACAAGATATCTCGAGATTAGGTGAAGATAATTTAGTAATTGTTTCATCGGATGAAACATGCGTCAAGTTTTCCTCCATGGAAACTCAGCACGTTTCAGATTCTATTGCCAATTCCAGTGATCAGGGTAATAAGACAACTGACAAAGGGTTTTCGAGGAGTGCTGATGATCAATACTTGTGGTTTGATTCCAATGAGAATACTCGAGACCAGACCATAAATACAGATGTTAAACGTGTTTTTTCTTTCTCTTCTGAGCCTTGCACATCCAGCACATCAGTTACTGATAGAAAAGTTCAAAGTAGTTGTAGTGGTGCTGATATATCGAAGAATGATGTATTTCCTTGTAACTCGAGTGATACAGAGAGATCTGGAACTTCTGCTAAAAGTCATTCGACTAATCAAACTCCTATTTTGCAAGAGATGACTGGACCTGCAGAACTACAGTGTCAAGGCTCCAAGGACTCTTGTAAGATTCATGGACCTACTTTGCCCATTTTCTTGAACCTCTTTGCTCTCTTAACCTTCCAATGATCACAATGATAACTCTGGAAATATTGCAAATTCTATTATTTTTTCACAATCTAATGTGTAAAATTTACATCCGCAGGTGCATTTCAAGATGTGCAGTCTTTGTTAGTTTCTGAATCAAAGGATCAAATTAACAGATCTTTTGCTTTTGTCTCCGAAGAAGCTTGCAGCCAGGACCATTCACCTCTTACTGATTTTGTTCCATGCCATGAAGATAAGAACCTTCCCTTTGAAGAACCTATGACAAATGCAGCGCAAGGTTCAAACAAGAGTTCTATTCCTGGAGCACTTGATAAGCCAACAAATTTTGATGGAATGCTTGATTCTACCAAGATTACCCAACAGGATTCAGTTGTTTCTCAGGTTCACTATAGTTCAATGGTTCAGGGAGGCAATTCTACAGCCGTCGAGGAAGATCATGATTCTCCTTATGAAGATGGGGAATTAAGAGGTTCATGCATGTATTCCTGGGAGGAAAATGAGTGCGTAGACTATGAATCGGATGGAAGAAATGAAGATGAGAATGATATGGATAATTGCCATCTGTCTGTCTTAGCTGATGGTATTTCTGAGATTTCTCATCGCATGGAAAGGAGAAATTTGGTTTCAAAGGGATATCCTGAAGCTGAAGAGAGGAAGCGTGGTCGTTTTGAACCTTATCTGATGAGTAACTTTGTCACAGATGACTGTGACAATGATGAATTAGGAGGGAAGTCATCAAATGCGGGATCCGGTACTACAGTTGAGCAGCCCATGGAAATGATGGATGAAAATGGTGATTCTATGAAGAGAAGACAATTTGCTAATGGCGCTTTTGATGTCAAAATGGAAGAATTGATAGAACATGCGTCAAGCAAGCCCAGGGGAAAGCTCCAGTCATGTATTGATGGAAGGACAGGAATGGATGCTAGGGACAGGAATGGATCTTTTTTTAAACCATCATTCAGGTTTGCACTATATTTTTTAACAGTTCTCCTAATGTTCATTTATTTATTCTTGTGGTGCATTTTAAACTTTGTTCTTATTTGACAGATCACGGCAACACCAAACTTCATACTCCCGCTTTGAACGTGACATCATTCCAAACAAGTATATGGGAAGATATAGATCTAATCATGGTGCAAAAGACGAAGCTCAATGGTCATCTCGAACTTTAAATTGTCATGCTTCTGATTATCGGGTATCTAAAACTCATGGCCCAAGCAGGCCAAGAAAAAGTAGTAACAACACCAGTGAAAGGTATTGCAGCAGTGGGAAGGACTTCCTTGATTCTAGGCAAAATGATACCTACCTATCACGAGATTTGCAAAGCTTCGGTTCTCGACGTTCATCTATTGAAAGAGAGGATTATGTTGGAGTTCGCACAAGGATGTCTGTTAAACAGGGAGCATGCAATTTTAGAAGCAGGCACTCTGATAGAGATTTTGAGGCTATTGCCCAACTTCGTGGTGATAATGGATTCCATGATCGTTTCAGAAATCGAAACTTTTCCCAGTATTCTGGCAGGGTGTCGCATATACATTCACCGAGTAGGAGTTCTTACTCAAGATCTAGATCCCAATCCCCAAGAATGCGATATCATGCCATGGGAAGGAAGCACAGCAGATCTCCTAATTACAGACCAGACACTCAGATGCACAGATCAAAGGAACGGTTTATAAAACCGACCTTTGCTGCTAGTCGTGAAGAGGGTTACATGTCTGCATCAAGAGGCCATTTTTTCCCACAGGAAAACTATAGATTCATAAAAAATTCTGATTTTGATGAGAACCATGTAAAGAGGAGGAGATCACCAGTTAGAGTATTCAAGCGTCCTCAAAGGTTTGATGACATCAATTCTCCTACACAATTGAAGTCAGATGAATACTGTAGATCTGGATATCGTCCTGAAAGATCCTCTTTTATGGCTTCTAGAAGGGGAAAATTTTCGGAATCAGATTACAGCGATAGGAGACGCGATGGTAGTGATCGCATGATTCGTTGAGTTCATTCAACGAATGAGTTTTTCAAACAAGAAGGATGATGGCTATTTTCTGACCCCCTTACTCTACAGTTTAAGGATCTCTCTGCTTGCCTTGCAGCGTTTATTACTATGGTTCTTAGTTCCCAGTGCTCTAATTTTATGATTTAAATTTATTAGTTCACTGTGGTGTCGCTTTAGAAGGACATGATTAGTTCATATCCACAGGTCTCCTTAGTATTTTGTGTATATCCTTCTTTTCTAAAGAAAGCTTTTGATCCTCTTGAAGCCCATATAGATTTTATATGAACTAACTACTAGTTCCAGTGACAGGAACAGCAGGTCTTTCAGCATCAAAGTAGAGAGGCATTTATTTACATGAGTTTGAGAACACCTTGGCCAAATGCAATACCAAGAAAAGTTGCAATGGCTATGCCGAAGATGCCAGCAAGGATACTTGGAGCAACAAGGGAGTTCCAACCTTTTGCATTCGCCATTCCACAGGCAGTTGTCGGCCCACCGATGTTGGCATTCGATGCTAAAAGCAGTAACTTGAGGTCAAATTGCAGCAATCTTCCCACACCAAGAATAACAGCAAGATGAACAGTGACTTGAACCAGTGCGAAGAAGAAAATGCTTGGTGCTGTATTGATCACGTTCTTGATGCTCCCACCAACTCCAACAACAGTGAAAAATACCTGATTTTCAAGGTGGATTCAGAAATATGAGATGATCTTGAGCAAAGAAAATAGTATCTCTAACCTGCATTAGTATCATAGCCATGGCTTCACCCGAGGGAGCAAGATATGCAAAGTAAGTCGGGAATGTGCTCACCAGAACTACAACGATTCCCGTAACAACCGGAAGGATCCCTCCTTGGATCCCCAACCAGTTTGCCATAAACTTGGCACTTTTACATATAATGAAGGACACAGAAATGGCTGTGATCATCTCCAGCACAGGTAACTTCTTGCTACCTGACTCAGTTTCCTGGTTAAGTTTGCAGTCTGCAAGAAACAAGAAAAACACTAAAAGGCTGTACTGCAGCAGGGGAGATTCAATTAATTGCAGTGATGTACCAGACACATTTTCTGATGCTGAGGATTCACGTGGGATTTTAGCTGCAAGAGCAAATAATAAGGTGAAGTACAAAGCACCAATGACGTTATCTACTGCTAGTCCAGCTGCTAAAACTGAAGGAGAGACCTGAAGAGCCTCAGATATGGCAACATAATTCACAGCTGCACAGGACAAAGGAATGATGAGATGAAGGATAATGTTGAGTGAAGAAAAAGAACTCACATCCACCAATATAACTTCCCATTAAAGCAGCTGCTATCTTCCAGCTATCTTGACCAAGTGATCTCATTGGCACAATCATGAAAGCGACAGCTGTTCCCACTGTTGTAGCAACTGGAAATGCAAAAAGATGAGAGTTATTACAGTTCCAAGAGTTAATACCTACCTGAAGAGCTCTATGGATCAATATTGGAACATTTCCAAGAGAGCAATGAATCCCTACCCGAAGATCTCTATGGATCAATCTAGTTCAAAGTGGAGAGTTGATATAGTTCCAAGACAACAACGAATACTATCCGAAGAGCTCTACAGGTCAATATTGTTCAATGCAGACAGTTATTACAGTTCCAAGAGAATAATGAAGAGCTCTACGGAATAATCTAGTTCAAATCGGACAGTTATTACAGTTCAAGAGAACAATGAAGGCCTAGTTGGAATAATCTAGTTCAAATCAGACAGTTATTACAGTTCCAAGAGAACAATGAATACCTACCTGGATCAATCAAGAGATCAATGAAGACCTATCCGAATAGCTCTAAGGATCAATCTAGTTATTTCAGTTTTGAGGATAAAGTGGGAGATATCAAACCTGAACCAATCAAGAAAGCAACAAGTAATGCACCAGTTGAGCGTATAATTCTGCGGATATCTGCCCTAAAAAGTAGCAAAGGAACAGCCAATGGCAAGAGATATTCCAAGGCAACATTATAAGCTTGAGCTTCACTTGCTATGATTCCCAAATTACTCGCAGCAAGACCCCCCAAATTACTTACCAATGCTCCACTCAATACCCTCCCTATCACAGTTTTCTCAGACCTTAAAGAAACAAGAAGAGGGCAGAATCAGCGAAAGTTCAGATGAATTAATCTCATTTTATTCGTAATCTCGAACAGTAGTAATCACCATATACCCAAAGAACTGATAGCGAAAATTGCTGTCCACGTTCCCCATTGATCATTTGGAGAAATAATGGGGAAATTCAGCTGCGCTTTCGCGGCAACATTACGGGCTACATCCCTTTTCAGTTGCCATTTCTGTGTACAAAAACCAGAAAAGAAAGTGATTTTTGTCTTCCAATGGGGTGAATATTGTTGCCGCCGCTTCGTAATTGGAGGGCAGTACGAGTAACCAGAGAATAGAAGTTCCATCGACATTTTTGTGGAGTGGGATGATTCAAAACCGCAGAATTGTAGGTAAAATGATAAGGGAATTCGAGGATATGTTCTACCTTCGAGGATGCGTTCGAAAAGGTAGAACAATGATATTTTTTTAAAAAAATTAACAGTAATTCGACATTTTTTGGTATTTTAAAGCTAACAGTGATATGCGGTCATTATCAAATATTTGATCCAAAAAAATAGTTAAATATTTTTAAAAAAATCAATATTGTTAGTATTATTTTTTAAAAAACTACTTTTATTGTGTTTGTGGGTCCGGGTCCGGGTCCTTCGATGTGTGGTGAAATCATTTTAAGAAAAAGTAAATTTACGTGTGTTACCATGATTCATCGTTAAAATTATATATAATATTATTGTGAGAATTGACTTATTTTTTTACTTTTGATTCAAATAAATATATATATTATTTTTTTATATAAAAATACATTAATATTTTACATAAATTATGATAGTACTACCACAAATTTTTATCAAGATTAATATATGTATTTTAAATATATGTATTAATATGCATATATTTAAAAATTCATAGTCATTAAGTTGTGTACTGTAGAGTGTAGAATAGGATGGTCTGATTTTAAATTTTATCCCAAAAAAATTTAAATTAGGATAAAATAATTATTATTCAATTTTTATAGAATAAAATTAATACTAACCGGACTACGAGGCAGCAAGTTTCCTATAGACATTTCTCTTGTATTTACAAACTATTAGAATTATTGTTTCCAAGACATGACAAGAAGCACATATTTTCCTAAATCTGGGACATAAATACAATAAAAAGATCTAAGTACCCCAAAATTAAGCTGCTTTCTCTGGGATTATGGAATCACCATCACCAAAATCATAATCCTTTTAAGGCTCCTCGACTTCATATGACGAAAGTAACCGTCTCTGCAAAACTTCGAAATGTTATCTACAGTAAAACAATCACAAATTGTGAATTCGAAGAACGAAAAATGGAACAGGAACAACTTTAAAAAATGTTCATTATAATTGATACTTACGTGATCTTCGAAATCGGGGCTATCCAAATTGAACGAAAGATTTCTCATTAACAACAACACCTGTAGAAGAAGACAATGCCAATAACTCTTTCAGAAACACAGATTTATTTTGAGTGGATGTTAGTAAATATAGATTCCTTCTTACTGTTTCAATGTCAATGGGATCCATCTTTTTCAATTTTTGTAAATGACCACTCGTGTTCGGATCGAAAATACTGCCTATGAAACTGTACACTTGGCAAAAATCTGGAAGAACTGCATTGAATAAAATCACCAAAATGTATCAGAAGATTGATTGCAGAAAGCCCTCAAAGCATCTTCGTAGAATGTTCATAAGGTAACATTTCATTTTGGGAGAAAAGTTGAAGCACCAAAGCAAAATATAGCTTCTTATAAGGCTAAAATTTTCAACAACAAATGCCGTGGCCCAATGCGAATAATCAGTAATTGGTGACAGTGACTTACCTGTAGGCCCTGTACTTGGAATACCATCATTGCTGGCTGAAGAGCAAACATTTGGGAGTGAATCTCCAGGATATCTTGCTTCACCTGAGAAGCTCTTATAAGTACCAAAATAGAACCGAGTAACATCGAATAGACTGGATTAATTTGGAACTGTGAGATAAAATGAAAAGTATATACCTTGAATAGGGTTTTCTGTACAGCTTGATGGTACCGCAGGAATTTCTGGATGTACATGTAAAGAAGAAGAATCCAATGCCCTCAAATTTCTGGGATCGGGAACACTAGGAGATGGTCGAGCCGATGATATCTCATGCGAGGGCAGAGGAGCTTAAAATAAAGCAGTGTAAGGGAATTTAAATAAAACTAAAGCATTTACTCTAAAAAAATCCAAGGTTTGTACAAATACCTGTTTTAGAAGCCTTCTGAGGATATGGATGAGAAGCTTTTCTTTTTGGCCGTGGAGGAGGGAGATGTTCATGATTTCCACTCTTTTTAACTTTAAGAAAATATTTCTGGGCATGGCTGCGTATCTAAAAGAGATTAAATCCATTCATAGAACAATCATATCTAAATTGGAAAACCAAAGCAACAAATGAAGGAAATTACCAAGTAAAAAATGTGCTATTAACTGCTTTGTAGCTTTAAGGAAAAAATTACCTGAATTACGGTCTTCGACCCAATAAATGCTTCTATATTTTTCCAATCCCGATCAAAGCTTTATTGGAAACAAAAAACCTCTTGTTAAATCATGAACATTATAAAAAATTTAGACAAAGCCATTGTCTAATACAATAACCAATTACATATTCCCTTGCATGTTATTGACATAAAAACCAAAATACTCAGGCAACCTTTTGAAAAGAGCAAAAACAAAATGGTGATAAAAAAATAAATATAAGTGTGAATCACTTCAAGAACTCCCTGTATCTCCATTGATGAAAATTCAAACAAGACTTCTGGGAAACATAAATCCACATCCTGATTACTACCTAAGCATAATAAAATTGGACAACATGAATAGAGTAAATTACATCCAAGACGATGCATAATTTCGGCAATGAACATCATAGTTCTACGACTGAGTTTATCTCCAGAAAAAAAACACATCAATAACCCCCAAAAAACTAATTCCAAACCCTAATACACAGCAATCCCACGGAATAACGCAAATAAACCCCAAATTCCAATAAACCCTAAACTCAACAATTGCAGCAACCCCCGAATTGAGAAATAAAAGATATGAAACTCACAGTTGAAGCGCTTCAAGAAACTTGTCGTGCTCAGGCTCAGTCCAACTTTCACGTGACTTGGTAATAGTGTACGGTTTTCGAACCTTTTTGCTCTGGTCATCCATCGGCGGCGACGTGCTCCCGGCCGCCTGAGAAGAAAACGAACCTAAGTTCGACAAAGCCATTCCCGTCGAGTCTAAGTATATGCCGTACGGTACACTGACGCTCCGTAAAACCATGCGTTGCTTACGGGACCGCTTTCAGTAATTTGTGTTAGTCAAAATGTTTCTCGCTTTCCTTTTATTTCTAATTCCGCAGACCAATAAAACATTGCCGCGTGTAGCCTGTAGATTAGTCACGGGAGTTTTACGCAAAATAACAAATACCACTATCCCGTACCAAGATGGAAAATTACCACCATTCGCGTTAGCCAATCGCGAATTGCATTTTTTGCTCAATTCGCAATTACCAAACGCGAATCGCGTTTGACTGAATAAAATTTTTAAAAAAATTATTTTCAAGGAGCTCGTGAGGTGGTCGATTTTGCGTATCGCGAATTGAGGCCTGCGAAACTGTCTCAACCCTTCTCCTGCTCGCGTTAGGCTAACGCGAGCAGAAAGACGGTCGCGTTAGGCTAAATCGACCGCCTAACGCGAATTCAGACTTATTAAACTGCTTCCCCCTTTCTTTCTTTTTTTTTCTTCTCGTGATTTGGGGTTTAGATTTTTTATTTCATACGAAAAGCTCTCGCGGTTTCTTCGAATTTTTTCAACTCCCGACATTCCTCCTTTCGTAGTTGTCGTATTTTTGTTGGTAATCAAATCGAAAGATCTTCAACCCGCTTTTTTTGCCTCCTCGATTTGTGTTGGTACTTATTTTAAACTTGTATAACTTTATTTGCTAAATTGATTAGTTACGATTGATTAGTTGTAGCTATTTGATTTTTTACGATATTATTTGTGACAAATTGATTAGTTA
Source organism: Utricularia reniformis (assembly GCA_009725065.1). Classification (NCBI taxonomy): domain Eukaryota; kingdom Viridiplantae; phylum Streptophyta; class Magnoliopsida; order Lamiales; family Lentibulariaceae; genus Utricularia; species Utricularia reniformis. The sequence continues at coordinate 69,963 of RWGZ01001121.1, read as the reverse complement.
TTATATTATTTGTGACTAATTGTTTCTCATATTGATGTATTTTTTTTACTTGAAGGTTATGGATCCGTTTTGGAATTATAACATGTATCAGAATTATGATCCATCTCAAATGGCAGAATCATCTTCTTTCATGCAGTTATTGTTGAATCAAGGGAATCCATGTTTTTTATAATAAAATGTTATATTATTATTCATTACACTTTTAGTATACAATATTTATTTGTTATAGGTATGCAACCAGAATTCAACACAAATGTTGAAAATCNGAAAAATAGAGCAAAAACAAAATGGTGATAAAAAAATAAATATAAGTGTGAATCACTTCAAGAACTCCCTGTATCTCCATTGATGAAAATTCAAACAAGACTTCTGGGAAACATAAATCCACATCCTGATTACTACCTAAGCATAATAAAATTGGACAACATGAATAGAGTAAATTACATCCAAGACGATGCATAATCTCGGCAATGAACATCATAGTTCTACGACTGAGTTTATCTCCAGAAAAAAAACACATCGATAACCCCCAAAAAACTAATTCCAAACCCTAATAAACAGCAATCCCACGGAATAACGCAAATAAACCCCAAATTCCAATAAACCCTAAATTCAACAATTGCAGCCACCCCCGAATTGAGAAATAAAAGATATGAAACTCACAGTTGAAGCGCTTCAAGAAACTTGTCGTGCTCAGGCTCAGTCCAACTTTCACGTGACTTGGTAATAGTGTACGGTTTTCGAACCTTTTTGCTCTGGTCATCCATCGGCGGCGACGTGCTCCCGGCCGCCTGAGAAGAAAACGAACCTAAGTTCGACAAAGCCATTCCCGTCGAGTCTAAGTATATGCCGTACGGTACACTGACGCTCCGTAAAACCATGCGTTGCTTACGGGACCGCTTTCAGTAATTTGTGTTAGTCAAAATGTTTCTCGCTTTCCTTTTATTTCTAATTCCGCAGACCAATAAAACATTGCCGCGTGTAGCCTGTAGATTAGTCAGTAGCGCCTAGCTGACGTTCATAGTCGGCCCATTGGGCTGCACCGTGCTTCAAGATGTGACCTAGATAAATTCGGTGGTCCATTTTTTGGACGGGTCCTAACGATCTAGTAGGTTGGGTCATCCAGTTAATATTAATTTATTATATTTTAAAAATAAAAATATACAATTTTAAATTACAATATAATTATATTAAAGTGAAATTAACATTTCGAATTCCGAAAAACTTCAAATTCTCATTGGTGTAAAAAACAAATAAGTAAATTAAATATATTTATCAAATTCATTCTTTCTATTTTTTGCAAGAAGATATAAATTCATATTTTGATCTTGCTGTAATCCTCAAATTCAAATTCAAATTCAAATTCAATTCAAATTAATATAGTTATTTCATGATCAATTCAACATAATATAAGACAATAATAAATCCAAATATTAACAACATCACCTTCGTCATCCTCATAATCTAGTTCGCTTGACATTGAATATCTAAATCTTCTTAACATATCATCACTAATAAAAAATTCGTAAATGTAATTCAAAGTGACAAAATTCATTAAAACTATAAAGATAAAAATAAAAAGAGATAAAAGTAATTCAAAACAAAAAACTAATTCTTACAATTAATCAAGCAATTCACACATATAAACATACCTCCCAAACAATCGTAGATTTAAATTATAACCGATAAAATTTACTAAATGTTTTTTTTATTGAAATTAAGGATTCATGATTTTGAAGATTATTGACTTGGATATTAGAGTTTCCACTAATAATCCGTACGTTTTTAAACAGGTTCTTTTTATTGAACCGAAAAATATCTGATTTACTAAGAACCGATTCAAACCTATTTGAATCGTAAAAACTTTCAAAATGAATAATTAGATCATAATTTTTCATAAAATTAATAAATTATTGTTTTACTTTTTAAAGTAATTATAAGATAGAATTTCATTAATATATGAAAAATGAAACAAATTCATAAGAATTTTGTAAGAAATAATTGAAATTATTTTATATATTACGAATATCCATAAATAATTAAGATTGAAGTAAAGAAATGATATTGAAAAAATATAATAAAATAATATTAAAATATCGTATCAATTCAAAAATTTTAAAAAAATGTAAAACTAAACCAATTCAATTTGAATCGAACCGTGAAATACGCGGTTTGAGGTCAAAGCTGATTCAACCTGATGGTTCAACCTCAGTTTAAAAACATAGAATAATCCTATCAAATAAAGATTAGAGTTTCATATAGGCTTAAAAATATATATTTTTTATAATTAGATTTAAATATTTAATCAAACCCTAACCCAAGATATTACCCAGTATAGGTTGATCCGATTCAACAGCTCAGGTTGGACCGGGTCATGGTGCAGCGTACAATACAAGGTATGCCTAGTGGCGTAACGTGGACCGAGTCAAAACAAAAACACGGAAGGGGTGGTCAGCAAGGAAGCATTCCCAGAGAGAGCCTTAAATACCAATAAATCTCTTGTAATTTTATCTCAATTTTTTCACTACCCACTTGCTCTGTTTTTTCTCTTTTTGTCGACGAACACAAGCGATTTCAAGATGAAGGTAAGTTGACTTACTTCCTTTCTTCGCTTTTGAACTCAGATTCAGATTCCGATTTTGATTCCTGTCTTGTTTTGCAGAAAGTAGTGTTGAAACTGGACTACACAGATGATAAAATTAAGCAGAAGGTGATGCAGAGAGTATCAGGCTTACCAGGTACATATATAAATTAAAAATAGAACTAGATTATTGGTTGATTTTGAACTTCAATTAATTACTTGTAAACAGGGATGGAGTCAATTTCTCTTGATCCAAAAGACAAAAAGTTCACACTTACAGGAGATATAGATCCAGTTGAAGTTGTGGGTAAAGTTAGGAAGCTTTGTGGTGTGGATATTATCTCCGTTGGACCTGCAAAGGAACCAGAGAAGAAAAAGGAGGAAAAAAAGGAAGAAAAGAAAGATGAGAAAAAAGAAGGCAGTAAAAAAGAAGAGTTACCTCAATGGATGAAAGCAGCCTATAATCAAGCATCAAATTCTTACCCATATTACTATCAGCAGTATCAACAAACGATGCAGCAGCCTTATCATCAGCCGCCGGTGATGGGAGCTCCGGCGTATTATCAGCATAGAAGTATGGAGGAGGATCCTACAAGCTGCGTTATTTCTTGACATAATGTTGAGTTAAGGCAGCTGCTACTTTTTTTGGGAAGTTTCAGTGTACAAATAAGTCATGTCCAATTTGCTAAGGAATTTCATCTTTTTATGTAAGAACAAAGATTTTGAATTTGAAGATGATGTTTTAGCCTGCAAAATTTGATGAACATAGCCATAAATCTTAAAGCATGATAAAAAACAAAGCAATTATACTTGGTAATCACAATTCACAACCTGACGCTTTAAAAAAGAAGAAAATCACACTGCTGGATTATCTTATTAGTTTTAATTTAAAGCTTATCAATATTGACTTTTTTATTAAACCAAAGATTCTAAATTAATTCATGAAACATGGAAGCTTAGTCTTCAGCTCTTAAGGTACAAATTCAAGATTTAATCGAAGGGGAGAAGAAATAAGAATCTCATGATTGCTAAAATGTAAGTATAATTACATAAACAGGATACAGAAAGATTCATGGCATTAAGCGCAGCACAACAAATGGATACATAAAAATTGATGAAACAACCTGCTCGAACTTACAACTCGGTTCGGTGAGCTTCTTTCCTTTGTTGGTATTTTTGAGCTCGAGGAAAAAGCAAGTCGTTTAGCTGCCTTTCAGCACTGTACTCTGATGCAGCCTGTAAATTTGTATACACCAGTAACACACATAAATCAAACCAAGAAGTAGAATCCTCGAAAAAAGAGGCGAGATGATTATTGATACCCGTTTTCTAAAAGAAAAACGAAGAGTCTGCATTTGAGTTGCTGAGCATACTCTCACATCAAAACCTAGGCTGTCCACTCTTGTAAGTATGCATTCCTGGCATTATATCAGCTCAAATATTTAGCAAATATGGAAAAAGTATTTAGAGAAAACAATATATGTAAAAGTTTCAAGTGACTAAATTTGTGGCCTTGTTTTTTCTTTATATGTTTATATGGCGTCAAGAGTCTTACATCAGCTTGCATGCCCTTGCTTCTCCAACATAGTGATTTTAGAGCTTCTGTTGTCTTGTCTCCACCAGCTTTCAGACGAGATATAATTTTTGCTGCTGAATGTGCTATGGCATCTGGCTGAGCTCTCTGGAAATCTTCTACTCCCACATAAATCTTTAACAACGCAAAGGGAAAAATAATATTAGAGAAAATATGAAAGCACGAGAAAGGCTAAAATGAAGAGATTGTTCACCTGGTTCCCATTTGTAGAAACCAACTGAATTTGAATCATCTCTAACTTGTAGAAGGCAAAACCACTACCTGGGATTTCATCCTTCTCCAACTCTTCTGTCCAAATTGTATTATTATGGTCTGATTCCTCATCAATTCTGTGACCATTAATATGTGGAACAACATCTTCTTCTTCGTCACTGTGATCTTTATCCACATCAACAGATTCAGAACCAGAGATATTCCTTTGAATGACGGATTGGTCATCAAGGAATGCTGGCCTTAAAAGGCCTTGAATAGCAAGACCAGTAGATGGCTGATCCATAAAATCTACAGGTTCATCTGATGCCACCTATAAAATTAGAAAAGTCTCTCGCTGAGAAAAAATGGCTGACACGCATCAGGCTTTTTTTCTGAATTAATAGTGAAAATCAAAACAAAGGCTTGACAAAGAGGGCTACTTCAGAAATCTTTTTGGCAAAATTCATTGGGTGCGAAGATTTCATGGTCTCCAATTTAGCCCAATCTCCAAGTGATCCGTCACTTTCCTCTCCCTCCACATTCTCATCATCAAGAATGGAAACCCAATCCTACGTATTGTATACGATCAGAACAATGAAAACATAAATATAAAAATCAAACAGAGAAGAGGAAAGAGATCCCACTTTTTCATAATTATCTTCATCTTCTCCTTCATCCTCCTCATCTTCTTCATCAAATTCACTATCCTCTTCATCCATCTCATCTACACTGAAGCCATTGTCTGACTGTTCTATTGCTTCCATCTCACTAATCATTGCATTAGTATCTAGACCAATTATGGCTTGCTGCGAAGTATTTCAAATCAAGTAAGCCTCAAAAAGTTAATTATCAATAATATCATTGACTGAAAAGTTGCTATTTACAAGAATAGAGTTTTACTTCACACATGCTTTATATCCTATTTAAGCAAAATAGCACTAGTATATGGCCTCCCATTGTAAAACCATCACATAAAGGTTACAAATAAAGCATCTATCAGCCAGAACTTACCACAATAATATCTTCGGTAGTTAGTGTTTGCAAGATATCTTCGTCATTCTTCACTTGGAAATACAAATCTGAACACAATACATGCCTTACAAGTCAGTTAAATGAAAACAAAACCAAAAGCATCAACAAGGAAGGAAATGCATCTTACTTCCATGTTCATCAGTCACATAAGGTAAATCTGGCCAGAAAATATTCTCATGAACTTCATCATTAACCAAGCCAGAAAACATCAGGGTTGCTTTACTGTTCACCTTATATAAAAACCTCAAGACATAATCAATTCTATGGAAAAAAATAAATTCAGTTCAACAATATTTTTTGCTTCGAACAAATTCAGCTTAAAGTGTCTCTTCTCTTCAAACATAACTTTTTTGTGAATAATGACATCCTATTACTTTCTACCTCAATAATCGTTCGAGAGGTTTCAGCAGGAGTAAGTACAGCTTCACTATTCTCCATCAAATCCGGCTCTGCCACTTCCTCAGAAGGATGATATCTCAATGGCGTCACAGGCTCCTTAATTGGATCAAAATCCGAACCAGACTGGTCTCTCGCAACAGCTTTAGCACAATTCACACTCTTCACACGAACGCCGCATCTCCCGTGCCTATTCCTATGATCCAATACTCATAAGCAATTAATCGAACTAGGCATCAACAATGCCAGCGCTGCATGTTAATCGTAAGTTACAATAAAAAGTGAAAAGATGAATTTCCAAAGTAGTCGTACCTTTGAATGAAAAACGCGGTGGAGTGCGACATGACGGGCGTTGAACATCGGAAATCAGCCGAGCAAAATCCAGCAGCGTTTGCTACAGCGCTAAGCTCGATCATCAGCATTTTTGCAATCGTCCAATCGCCAATAGGAAGAAAAGGAATTGTCAACTCATAATTTTGATAAGAAAGGGACAAACAATTAACAGCATCTTCGCACTATTGGGATATGTGGCTCCATTTTATCCGTTCCGATGATTTGAGGTAGATATTAGATAATCGCTGCTCCTTGAATAGCGCTTCTGTAACCTAGAGTAGTAGAATCTTCGCACATCCGCCATTATATTCGGATCGGATCTCGGGCAAATTTTTACATTTTAAATTTCTTTATCTTTATAAAATAATTTAAATTTATAAGTGGGCTCTAATTCAAACTATGGGCCTTAAATTGTATGGGCTGAGGTAGGATTAAATGTAATTGCCCACATCATAGATTCAATGTAAGTTTCTGTTATCACGTCGTTAACTCCGTGAACTTTTCTGATTCTTCACAATCCTTAGCTTAGCTGGGAAGGATCGTTAAATATAACGGGCATCAAATCAGCGAACCAATCAAACATTGACATTTGGAATTTATTCCGTGGATTTTTACCTCTCCAGCTACAGCTAGGTTTGGAAATTGGAAACCCCGAGGTCGCCCGCATCTTTCAAATATTTATTTAATTCCTCATTTCCTTTAGAAAAACTGAGATTCTGCGCGGCGCTGTCTGAAGTTGAACTGAGTGATTTGGACCGATGGCCGATCAAGAAGTCTCACAAGTGAAGCACGAATCCTTGATCGATAAGATCGCTGACAAGTTCGACGGTGGCGATTCGTCGTCTTCTGATTCCAAGGATGATCGCGGCTTTGAAGCGGTGGCCTCCTCCGCAAAGGCAAAGATCTATCGTCTCTTTGGGCGTGAGAAGCCAGTGCATAAGGTTTTAGGCGGCGGAAAACGTAAGGCGCTCTGTTTGTAGGGATTTTGATTTTGTTGAGGATACTTTATTATAGTATTTTTTGCTGATTATGCATTTTTTTGCGGGTTTTTGTTGTTCATATTGAGCTGTATCTTGTGTTTATCATATCGCGCGCGGTTTTTTGAGTGATCTGAAGCGCGGATTTTTAGTTCAAGTACTTTGGAACACTTCACAAATCGTTTTTAGCGTTTTCTTTCAATTTATTGAATCCCCTTCCAATTTTTTTTAAACAAGCTTATGCTTCTGTCCCTGGTGTATCTGATGTTTAAAGAGCGTTTTTTGTATGCTTGCTTAGAAATTTAGCTATGTATTTTTGAAGCTGCTGATATTTTCCTATGGAGGGACAAGAGAGTTACTGCCGGTGTATTGGGATCTGTAACTGCAATATGGGTGCTCTTTGAGCTTATTGAATATCACCTGCTAACTCTCCTTTGCCACGTTCTGATTCTTATTTTGACACTCCTTTTCTTATGGTCCAATGCATCGAATTTCATCAACAAGTATGCTTCTTCTGACTTTGTAGCTTTACATTTCTTGCACTGTTTTTCCCATGAATCCTAATATTTAACTTATACTTCTCAGGGCACCCCCAAAAATCCCAGAAATATTTATTCCCGAGGATATAGTCCTCAGTGTTGCTTCCGCCATTAGAACAGAACTCAACACTGGTTTTGCTGAACTTCGAGTTATAGCATCTGGAAAAGATCTGAAAAAGTTTGTTACAGTAAGTCTTTTGTTCTTCTGTAGCTGCATTTACTTCAATGATCATATAAAATTTAATGGAGAAAATTACGGCATTGACCCCTAATGGTTAAAATAGTGTAAAGGCGATGCCCCAATGTTTGCAAATTGCATGAGAAACCTCCCAAGTTTCAAAACCGTTCAAGAATAACCCTCGAGTGAATAGTGGTGGTTTTCTTCTTTTTTCGTATAAGTGATTTTGATAATTTATGCGTTATTTTTAAAATTTTTAAAGTTTGGAGACATAGTCATCACATCTTTTCAAGATTAATGAATCAAATATAAACTATGCAGACGTTTAAAATATTAACGAGTATAAGAGTAAAATATAAACGGTTTTGGAAATTTGGGGTCAACCATGCAATTCTCAAACTTCGAGGATACAGTATTTACAACATTTAAAAGTTGGGGGCCAACGGTACACATTATATCAATTTCGGGGGTTTTATATGATATTTACAAATTTTAGGGACACCGTCTTTACATTATTATAAAGTTTGGGGGCTGATTACAAACATCACCCTAATTTAATGATTTTGCAGGTGATTGCTGGCCTTTGGGTTGTTTCAGCTCTAGGTGGCTACTTCAACTTCCTTACTCTGTTCTTCATCTGTAAGTAACATAGCTCATTATTTACCCTTCTCCCAACCATACTTTTCTTTGCTTTTGAAACTACATATTCCTTAGGTTTTGTGCTACTGCACACTGTGCCTGTTTTGTATGAGAAGTACGAGGACCAGATCGATGCCTTCTCGGAAAAAGCTGAAACCGAAATCAAGCGACAGTATGCTGTGTTGAACGAGAAGGTATTGAGTAAAATCCCAAAAGGATCACTTAAAGATAAGTTTGCTTGAAGATGTGATCTGGCTATTACATGTTTCAAGAGTGACTGAGTGCTTGTTTTGTCATGGCCATTGTTCTCGAGTATTGGGTTTGTTTTCTGTCTGAAGTATGACTAAGAAGCTCGTTAGTTCATTAATTTGTTCGATCATGTATTATTAAACTAAACCTTGTTTTTTTATCCTATCTTCGAATATAAAAATAATGGCTTCGTAGGCATTGGGAATTCATAGTTTTTGGAACTGGTTAGATCTATGAATCATAAATATCTTTTATCCATCGAACCTAATGGTCGGTATCATTCATATCGATTTTCAAATAAAATCATTTCAAAATATTGTTATAAATGGTTGCCAATGTGCCAAATTCCTATTTGATGCCAATTTTATTGAACATATACCAAAATTTGGTGCAATAAGCCCAATATTTTGTTGAACATAGGTTGTTAATGCTAACATTTAGATAGAGTGTGAACCGATTTTGTGCTGATATGATGTGATTCAGGATGGGATATTTTTCGGAGTTGATCAGTTTGTATGTGGTACCGACCCTATCGACCAATCTAAACTCGTTCCAACAATTATCATTTGGATAATGAGATAAATGATCTTTTTCTCATACCATGAACATGAACATGAAAATAAAAAAAGTTTGCGCGATCTCCACAATAAACACATGATTCGAATCTTCCTTCATGTTACTGTGATAATTTGTTATGTTGAGTTGGGCAGACCAATTTTGCCTTCATAGACGAAGATGGGTATGTTGAGAATATTGTTTCGTATTAATTATACGATAGCATTTATAATTTATAAGAGTTGTGATGACATAATTAATTGGTTATACCTAATCTTTTATAATATAATTTGTTTTTCTTATGAATGGACAATATGGGATACTCTCCATATTCATTGACTCATAAATTTCTATGTGATATCGGAGCTCGATGGTGGTTTTGGGCTGGTCCGTAATGATTTGACATAAAAACTCCGGTATAAAAATGAATCGAACTTATGAGACAAAAATATATCAACATGACTCTAGTATTAGTGAACCTATTTGTTATGGTCCCTTTTTAGGGGTACCAACAGTGGTCCTATTCGTTAAGAAACAAACTCTGTTTTAATTTGTTTGTAGTGATGAAACGATCAAATAATGCAAATAAAGAAGAGGCAAGACAATTTAGAGTGGAAAACCCCGGGAAATGGGGAAAAAACCACTTGACTAAGAATTGGAAAAACTCTTAGCCGATTCACTAATCGAAAGTTCATCACAAGAGATAATAGAGGTTTATGAAGATGATGAGGTATAAGAAAGCAATAAGAACTCCGGTATAGTAACAGTATGTTCTTATACGTCCAAAAGGTCCTCCAATTCTGTCGTCAAGCCTTATATTTATAGAGTTGAGGCCGCGTATAATCCACGTTCTGTAACTGCCTTTGACAGGTTTGTTAGAAGTTGTTGTCGCAAGATGTAAAACGTGGCTGGGACCGAAACATGGAAAATGTGACAATGACCGAAGCATGGAAGATGTGGAGAGGCCCGAAGCATGGAACGAGTGGGCTGTAACCGTCTGGACCGATCTAATGGATCGGTCCTAGTGCATTCCTTGTTATGGCCAACTCCATCTTCGGTTCTACAGCCTTAATGGGCTGGCTAATTCGAATGGGCCAAATCGAGGATCTTGAGCTACGCTAGTTCGTCTCTAGTCCTCTGGGCCGGCCTACTTAGATTGGGCCTTGCCCAGTAAAGGGTACCAGGTCTCGGAGCCCTCATCACTAGCCCATCGGGCTTGTTTGACATCGCAGAGGTGATACAAGGCCGATCATATGATGGCTCGGGCATTCTCATGACCGTTCTTGATGGTGGTAAGCGTCCTAGGGACCGATTCCATACTTTTATTTAGATTTTGAACTCCAAGTAAGCGTAACAGTCGTTTCCTTTTCGCATTACTTTTATTTAAATGTTAAAATCCTGACATGCGCTTTTCCGTATTCTGTTACTTGACTGGCGTGATGAGTGCGTACAGACTGTAGCCGCCTGTGGTAATCCTACGTGGCAACACGTGATGGGTCGGGATTTTACTATTTAAATCAGGGTTTTTGGGACTGTTTATCCTCACCGCCAATTTGCAAAAATTCTCGTCTCAACAATCGACGCTCAGCATCTTCGCTTTCGCCCACTTCCGACCCCTCTTAACCAATTTTTCTAAGGTAATAATCATGGCTCCTCGTAAAACTAGGTATCCAGCCATATCTGAGTTGAATATTAAGGAACTTAGATCTAGGTTTTCAATTCCCGTCCACTACTCCATCTGGAAGGGAAAGGAAGATGTTCCTTGTTTCCTTCCAGCGGAGATGAACGTTCCAGTTAGCGCCCTTTCCGTCAGTTACGCTTCCCTGAGGTGCGGGTTACGCTTTCCGTTACATCCATTTGTAGTGGCCGTACTTCGGGAAATCCATTGCCCTACAAATGCCCTGTTTCCGGGTAGTTATGTATATATTGTGGCGTTTATTTTTTATTGCCACGAATAGGGTGTAGCCCCGACCTTAGAGAGTTTTTTTAATTTGTTCCTGGTCGGGTCTCGGAAGGGTAAAGGCTTATTAGGGTGTCGTAAATTATATTATATTGCGGTGCGCACCAAAGAATGCACCATAGTAGATAAGGAGGAGTCCTTACATGAGTGGGAGTCCTGTTATGTGTGGATAACAGTTCCGAAGGATGACTTGTTAAAGGTGTGGCCAAATATAACCCACCCCCACATAGGTAGGTTGGACCGAGCTATGTTCAACCCCTCTCGCCCAGACATCACAACTACGCTGACGATGTTCCCTCATCCCGAAGCACGTCTTAGAAGAGTAGACCTGCTTCGGGAGGAGAGATTAATAAGGATAGGAGTCGCCGGTACGACCAGAGCCACAACCCTGAAGGGGATGTTTTCTTGTTTAGATCTATCCGAAGGATCGGGTATGAAATTAAAATTTTATTTCGTCACTCATTGATCCTTATATATTTATCTTGCAGATTCAACTGAAACGATGCCGAGCTCGAGATTCAAGCGTTTGGCTGCCGCTTCGGCCCGTTCTTCTGGAGGACGTCAAGGAGCAACAAGTAGTGCGGAGCCCTCTGAATCAGCGACAGGGGGTACACTGATTCCATCGAGGTCATCAACTGGAGGGAACCCCTCAATCCAGACCACCAGCACAGACACATTAACCCTGCATTGCTCAGGACAGCCTTCAACGGGCAAAGGACCCGCACTTCGGGTATTTGGAGTGGTGGATGAGGTGATAACGGCTAGGATTCGCTCTTTGAGCCTATCCAGCCTTTACCAGATCGGAAATAGTTCTCCTATCAGCGTTGACACAATTGATTTATTGTTGCAGGGAGCCGTTCCCGTGGAGAAAGTTCTCCCGGGCCCCAACCTTGAGGCGAACGTCTCCCTACCACCGGTTCCCTTGGGAAAAGGGAAAAGAGCGACTGAAGCAAAAGCCCCGAGGGTTCTTAAAAGACTGAAGAAAGGAGGTGATGCTTCGGTCCCTACCAAGGGGATCGTTTTGAAGGATCCTGCCTCGGACCCTAAGACCAACTCCGACTGGGGCGTTGCCTCGGGCTTGCTGGACAAGTTTAAAAGGGGGAAGAAGTTGGGCTCCTGAAGGAGTACATTCATTGAAGATTTTCATCTTTATGGGAAACAGAATTCATACAATGTTCAAACAGACATGCCCGGGGAAAAATAATTGAAGGTTTCCTCGACCTCGCGACGAAGGTAAGTTCCCTTGATATTAAGGCTCGAAAGTTTATGTTCTGACCTTAACATCTTTTGCAGATGCTGAGGAAATGCTTCACAACCGCGATCACCATGGAGAAGAGCTAGGGTGACCAGGTTATGTCCCAAAAAGTCCAAGATCAACTTGATCTTACAAAAAGGTAAGTTGACATCAAGCATAACGAACTGGTCTCGTTACGAGAGAACCGAGACCGATTGAATAGTGAACTGTTAAGAGCTGGGACGGAAATCTCATTCTTAACAAATCAAGTCTCCGAGCTGGATAAGAAAGGAAAAGCAACTCCGGAGGAAATGGAGGCCAAGCTGCGGGCCAAAGACAATGAAATCAACCAAGTCCAAGCTCGGGCCCAAGAGAATAGGAATAAGCTCAACGATCTTTTACTTGATCTCAACGTTTCATCCACCTTAATATACTTATTGATTTTCTGAAGGAGCTTACTTAAGGTGGATGGTGGGCTCTTCACCAAACTGACCGAAAGACTGTACGGTCCCAAGACTGCTGTAGAATATCGATCTTATCCCGGAGCTCCAACATGATGCCCCGAGCGGTCCTGTTAAATTCTTCAATGAAGGACCGAAGACTCATTTTCGCCGGTATATACTTCAACGGATATAGTTCATGTCTGCTTCGGGGCGGTCCTACATTTAGAGCCAACTGCTCAGAGAATGCCAAAATAAATCCGCCATACGATTGTATGGATCGGGCCGGCAAATTTTTGAACCAGGTTCGGGCATTGCCTTGCAACCCGGCCGCAAAGATGCGACACTTCAGTGAATCTGAAGCCCAAACTGTTCCCATTCATAACTCAAAATCCACGACGTGATCGATTGGATCTCCGTCGCCACGAAACGTCGGCAACCCCTTGGGGTTGCGATAGTGTTGATCTGGGACTGCCGCCCAGATTTCTTCGGAAAAATGGAGAATCAAATCTCCCAATGCAGCGGATACACCTTCAGACTGCTGGGATAACATTTGGACAGCGTGTAAATTGTGTCACCAATCATCATCTTTATTTCACTTGATCGGGGCCTCCATTGCCCTGTTGAATAAGCTAGGATTGCGCCCTAAATCGGGCCCGCAATCCCTCTGCGTGCGTAGGCTCTCCAACTCCCAGGTGAGCTCGTTAATATGTCTTTGCATTTGCTTCTGATCATTTCCAGGAGTGGGAGTTGGAACTCTAGCTGGGGAGGAGGCGTAGACCGATACATCGGCCTCCTCATCGTTATACCGCGCCTAATAATTTCCTCTTCATAAGAGCTATGTGCGTCAGGGTCACTCTCGTACCCTCTACTTCTCGGAACATGGCTTGAAATAACCGGTGGTTCTGTTCCACTTCTCTCCGACGTAATCTCCAGTACAACTTTCCCGACAATAGTTTCCAGATCTTGTAGAGAGAATGTTGGGGCTGGGAGACTGTTGGGAAGCATGTCACTGTCGTTCGTCGAAGTTCCAGTTGCCATGCCTTTGATTATCCTATCCCTGGTAGAAAACTCAAATGGGATTAGAGAATCGTCCACACGGACGGCGTCAAACTGTTATGGTCCCTTTTTAGGGGTACTAACAGTCGTCCTGTTCGTTAAGAAACGAAATCGGTTTTAATTTGTTTGTAGTGTGGAAACTATCAAATGATGCAAATAAAGAAGAGGCAAGACAATTTAGAGTGGAAACCCCGGGAAATGGGGAAAAAACCACTTGACTAAGAGCTGGAAAAGCTTTTAGCCGATTCACTAATCGAACAGTTCATTACAAGAGATAGCAAAAGTTTATGAAGATGACGAGGTATAATAAAGCAATAAGAACTCCGGCAGAGTAACAGTCTGTTCTTATATGTCCAAAAGGTCCTCCAATTTCGTCGTCAAGCCTTGTATTTATAGAGTTGAGGCCGCGTATAATCTACGTCATGTAACTGCCTCTGACAGGTTTGTTAGAGGTTGTTGTCGCACAATGTAAAACGTGGTTGAGACCGATGCGTGGAAAATGTGACAAGGACCGAAGCGTGGAACACGTGGAGAGGCCCGAAGCATGGAACACGTGGGCTGTAACCGTCTGGACCGATCAAATGGATCGGTCCTCGTGCATTCCTTGTTATGGCCAACTCCATCTTCGGTTCTGCAGCCTTAATGAGCCTTTGGGTTGGTTAATTTGAATGAGCCAAATCGAGGATCTTGGGCCACGCTAGTTCGTCTCTAGTCCTCTGGGCCGGCCTACTTAGATTGGGCCTTGCCCAATTCAGGGTATCAGGTCCCAGAACCCTCATCACTATTGAAACAAGTTTGAACCGTGCTAATTCAACTTGATGGAGAGTATTGAGAATATTATCTCATATTCGATATGAAAATAGAATTGTTCTAATTTCTTAAAATTGTAATGACATAAGTAATTAGTGTACTACATTTTTGCAAGGGAATTTCAAGAATAGTAAAATGGAAGGGAGGAATAAGACACTTGTATCTCAACTAACTTATGGGGTTTTTTGCTCATAAGACTATTTTGCTTGAGTTTTGTGTGAATTTGAAATTAAATTCATCGATCCATCATTTTTCCTTTCTTGGAAATTCAGGTTTCACATCCATATGTTTTATAGGTTATAATATTAATTCTAATGATAGTGAATTGTGTTGTATTCTTAAATATATTAATCTTACTCCCGTAAGATTTTATTTTGTTTGTTTGTAAGGACATCTACTTGGTTTGCCGTAGGAAAATATGATTTTTACATGGAAAATCCGATCTATCATAGAGGAAACTCACGCCCAAACCTAAGAGAAATTCCACTAAAAATAGTAGTATGGAAAGCATAAAATAGTGAGTAAGCATAATGACTAGAATGAGTATCTTCGGGAACTTTGTAACTTCCACCTTGTCTCTTTTATTTAGTCTTTTATAGGAGGGAGGTATCTTTAAGTACATTTGGAACAACGTTTGATAAATAGCGGTGATGTAAGATGATTATACTATGCTGTGAGGTTAACTGATTGTGATTTAAAAAAACTGTTTTTGAAACAATTTATTTTGAGGTAAGATGATCGTAATGTCATAAAATGACTTTTTTGCCATTATTTTTAAATAATTGTGTATAACTTAAAAATTATATTTCATATTATTTTATGATAAATTCGTTTCAAAAACTACATTTTTAAATTGTTATATATATTTTTATAATTTGAACATGTAAATGAGACAATATAAGAAGTTATTGATAAAAATCATTTAAAAAAAATAATTATAATTTACCAAGGGTAAAATTGACATTTGATAGAAACGTTCTGGTGGTCGTTGGGTTAAACCAACTGTGAACTCACTGTTGTTTTCTGTGGTCGCATAAACGCAGTTGTTAATGATGTTTTATTAAAATAGAATACAACTATGACACTTTCACCGTACCGGACGGTGAACTGCATTTCCAAACAACACCTTTATTTTATTCATAGGATTTTATCACATCTTTCTTCTATTCCTCTTGCCTCAAAACATGGCTTTTGCATACGTTAAAGTCGTTCGGATGCCGACTAGGTTTCTTAGCATCCATCAGTGACTATCATTCACCGTCCAATACAAAAATATTGGCTAAGTGTGGAGGAATGCATTGATCGTTGATTGCAACATGGATCGCGTACCAACAGCGACCCAACTGCAATGTCTTCCACACGTCGTGTCGTCTAACATCAACTGTCATCGCCATGTTCACCAATCACCATATCGTCACCAAGTGTCGACCACTCACAGGGTCACCTGACCTGAACTGGAAATACCCTACCATTGATTATCGATATATGCATTTCATGCCTTAATATTAATGTAAAATATTTGATCAATGATTAATGATCTATTTTATGATATAAACCATAATTATTTAATATTTTAACATGTGGGTAGAGAGGTCAAGTTTTTGGTTCACTCTAGATGGACTCAATTGTAATTTATTGATAGGTAGATTTCCAATTAATCTAATTTTACTTTATAAATATAAGGTATAATGTGTGTACCAAGCAGTGTTCAATTTTTGGTATAGCAAAAATTTCGAACATATCAGTTTTGACGAGTATTTAAACAAAATATCGATCTATACATGTTTGGAACATGTCAGGTTGGATCTAATGTGTTTGATCAAAAAAGTGACAAAGTTTGTATATTTTTATCATTTTTCTCAAATTAAGAACAATATAAATTAAAAATATGTAAAAAAATTATGTATTTCCTCTAGGTTAATAATTAAATGACTTTCAATCTCACATTTTTTACGATCATCTTTCTAGATTTTAGTTCTCTAGGTTATTCATCGTAATTATAAATTCATATATAATATTTATGTTCTATACTTTTTATCATTTTTTTCTAAAGCCTTATCAATCCATTCTATTTTGCAAAGAGATTTTTACCTGACCAATTTACCCGTATACCTTTGGATGTTATGTAAAGTTTGTTTTTCTTTTTCTTAACTTATAGAAATTGGAGTTACACGTGTCAATCAAGGATGACACCATAGAGAAGTTGCGTTTTAGATCATCTTACCTGCTTTTTGGGGTCTTTACCAGTTGACTTTGGTTCCTTTATTTTCGGCATGTGCATCTCTTCACAACCGTTAAAATATGTGATCTCTTAGTACAGGTGTAGGTATACTGTCCCGTACGTCAAATTTCGTTTGGTATCGGTATTTTTTTTCGTATCGCCCGATATCTGTATTCGGGTCGATTTCAAGGTTTTTTCGGGTCTGATTCTAAAAAACTAATTAAATATTAATTTTTTAAAAAATAAAATAAAATAAAATTTGGTACCGACCGGTCGTATCGCTCATATCGGTCCGGACCGGTACGTAATTTCGGACCGGTATGAAAGCATTGCTTAGTACTTGCAATTATATATTTATAATTGATTTATATACACATGTTTTTTCTCTCTGTTTTCGAATTTAAAACATGTAAAATATGGTAGTTGTTTATCAACCAATTGATTGATAAATCATTTAACGTATCTCATTTTTCCAATAAAAATGTAGTTGTTATGTTTGTGCTATTATATTGGTGAAACAATAGTGACCTACATGTTCCTAGAAATCATGGCAAACACATTGAGGGTAAGTACTCTAAAGCAAAAATGATCCATGTAGTTTTAGTCGATTTGGTAATTTTAATTTTCGATGTTTTTTTATTGTGGGAATCGTTATATTGTGTAAAAATTAGGTCTCATACTTTGTAAGATTTGCTGCAAACAATTCTAAAACTTCATACAAAATTATTTTCAATTTTTACAATTGAAATCGAGAAAAATCAAAATTTACAGATATATTTCGCACATTGGGCATCACATTTGCAAATTTTACACTTTGTGGATCAATTTTACAAAAAATCCATAATTCGAGGACTAGAGTGCCAAATATTAGAATTATTGAGAATAAATGGGCATAATTTAACAAGTATCTCGATTCATTATAATTAATTGGATCTCACCATTAAACAAAATAACTTAGTGTATATTCCGAATCACTATGTATTTCATGAAGAAATCCTTTAGATTTTTCCTTAAATCAATTTGATAATGAAACGAAGAATAGATTTGAAATATTATATTAGACTTGAGGACCATGACCATACTTATGTAATCAGAGCTTATTACTCTAATCCATCATAAAAAAACTCAATAGTCTCTACATAACAAAAACTCATACCATATTTGACACTTTAAGTCCGATTAATTTGATCACTTTTAATGGACTTATAAATTAGACACTTCTAACATATAATTTTCATCGAAATTGGTATATTCTTCCTTTCGAAAAGTCGAATCCACGTAAAAAAATATTTTGCTTACCTGAGAAATCATGTCATTTTCAGAGTGTTTGCTTCAGGTTTTTGTTTCTACAGTCAACAGCCTTTTGAGTATGTGATGTCTTCTGGTGGTGTTAGTTATCTACAAGATATGAATAATAAAATATTAATTTGCAGCCATTTTTTAATGGAGCTATACTTTTCAGCTGGATTTAGACAAGACACATTACATTTTTTTAATGTTATTTGTTTGTGGTTCCCAATTACTACAAATACTGGTTTGTACAGGAATATGCTTACCAGATTAACATCTTTTCTTTTATGCTTCATTTTCTCAATCTCTCCAAATTGTGCTTTGAACTAAGATTCAATGGAGGGATGCTCGTCTTCTACGCCGGTTTCGGAGAACAAATGTGTTTCTGCAAGAATTGAAGTTGATGTAAGTAAACAATTCACTTTGTGTTGTGATATCAGTTAGAATAAGCTTCTCTGTGGATTTATTTCTTTTACCAGATGGTGAAGAAGGAGAATAATAATTATGTGCTTCAAGGAGGGCCATTTGTTTCCATTAGCATGCCATCATCTCCAACTGGAGCTCTGTTTCATTACAAAAACGTAACGATTTTCGATGATGATGTGAAGAATCTGATGCCAAATTATCGGGGTGCAACGAAGGAAGTACCTGATGGAGAGAATAGAATTGATAGAGTTGATGAGAAAAGTTTTGATTCTTTTAGAACTTGGCCTGGTAAACTACAGAGACAAATATCAAATTTTCGAGGTAAAACATGCGAAATCGAAGAGATTCCAGCCCCGGAAACTTTACCTGTGGAACGATACTTCGATGCATTAGAAGGACCTGAGCTGGATATACTAAGAGTAAGTTGTTTCATTAGCCTTCACTGAATAATTACATGCATTTTGAGAATTGTATTTGTACCTGAGTTTGTTGCAGGATTCAGAGGAAATAGTTCTTCCAAAAGATAAGAAATGGCCATTTCTTCTAAGGTTTCCGATTTCATCATTCGGTATCTGTCTCGGTGTTAGTAGCCAATCGATTATGTGGAAAAGCCTTGCATCTTCAGTTTCAACTGAGTTTCTCCATGTTAGTCCATTGATAAACCTCATTGTGTGGCTCATAGCTATTGTTCTTGTCCTGTTTGTATCTTTAACCTACATTCTCAAGATAATTTTCTACTTCGAAGCTGTTCGGAGAGAGTATCACCACCCGATTCGAGTAAATTTCTTCTTTGCACCATGGATAACTCCTCTCTTTTTATGCCTTGGACTTCCACCTATGATATCCAAAACACTGCCTCCTATTATATGGTACATACTCATGACACCAATTCTCTGCCTTGAGCTTAAGATTTACGGAGAATGGATGTCCGGTGGAGAACGAAGACTTTCGATGATTGCAAACCCCTCGAATCATCTTGCTGTTGTTGGAAACTTTGTTGGTGCATTACTTGGTGCATCAATGCAGCTCAAAGAAGGGCCTATATTCTTCTTTGCTGTTGGATTGGCTCATTACACCGTGCTCTTTGTAACGCTTTATCAACGACTTCCGACTACGAAAACACTCCCGAGGGAACTCCATCCGATTTTCTTTCTCTTTATAGCTGCCCCTTCTGTAGCCTCATTAGCTTGGGCAAGAATCACTGGCTCCTTCGGCTATGGATCACGGATCGCATGCTTCATCGCACTTTTCCTCTATTTTTCACTGGTTAGCTTCTCCACCATTTTATTCTAAAGATGCAGTAATGCTAACTCATACATAAGTGATGATCTTCTTGTTTCAGGCTGTTCGTGTCAACTTCTTCAGAGGGTTCAAGTACATATTAACACACAATTTCATTCAACTCCATTTAGCCGGAATTCACGTTTTATTTCGTTGAAATTTTGTAGGTTCTCGTTGGCTTGGTGGGCATACACATTCCCAATGACAGGAGCAGCCATTGCTACAATAAAGTACACAAATGTTGCAACTAGCATTCAAACAAAGGCTTTAACTCTGATTCTCTGTTCAGTGGCAACTCTAACTGTTACAGCAATGCTTGTGACAACTATAATCCACGCATTCATTCTCCGGGACCTGTTTCCGAATGATACTGCAATAGCAATAAGTAGTAAGAGGCCAAGAATGAGGCGATGGTCACATACACTATACAGAAATGTTGATAACATTACAGCAAAGTATCTAAAGTTTTCAGATTCACCTGAGCCTGAGATGGATGTAACTGAGACTGCAGTCACCAGAACGAATTCTGGTTCGGTTTAACAGGTTTGATAGCAGCATTGCTTGTAGTCTTCAGGGGAGGGGATTCTCCCCCAGTGAGCTTGAGCGTTAGATAAGAATAATATCACAACTTTAGTCCATGTGTAGCTGCTAATAACTTCACTGACTTTGTAACTATATGGTGAATCGATATTCATACAAGGGCTTAAAATCAAATCAATCAGATTGTATAAAATAACCAATTGCAATACAACTCGTTATTGGAGAATGTGTCACAAGACAACAATCACATACCTTAATTGTGAGACCCGAAATTTGGATCGAGGATTAGAAATGATGTTTAGTAAAATAATTCATATTAGGATACATGATTATAGGCATAAATGAGTAAGTTTAACAAGACAAATGTGACTAAAACATGGAAAGATAAGAGACAAAAAACAAGGTAACTTAACACTTAAGTATGATGCTTTAGTTACAAATTATGATTGATTAATCATCTAAATTTTATAAAATTATAAAATTACATGGCATAGGGGTATAAATAGGACTCTATGTCGGTTTATCTAGCATTTAGTCATGCATATGAAGGGATAATGATAGAAACAACAAAGAAACGCAACAAGGAAGAACAACATAGGGGCAGCAAGGTTTTTGTGATGTTTTAAGCCTAATCTTCGAGATTCTTAGCTAGCTAAGTGTGATACATCATGGGAAGAAGTATCAGAGGTTTAAGAACCAATTTCGTGAGGAAAATCAACAAGAAAATTAGAGGTAAACGGTATGATTGAGTATGAGATAAATAATACAAACTGTTTTAGCATATATGTGCTTACTTGTGTTGTTGAATTTTCTGGTATTTTATGGAAACGATTTTTGGTACAAATCTTATATGGATTTGTTCCTCTTTGAGTATATTTTCTGGAAAAAATTATTGCAATGTAAGGAATGAAACATAGAAAAAGTTATACTAAATGTTTTGAAGTGTCGCAAAACTATTTCCTACCTGCGGCAGCAACACTTGTATTGTATTTGGCGAATTTTCTGGAACGATTGAGAGCTCCGAATGATATGATTCTTTTTGCATATTATAGCCGTATGTGTTGGCTTTCACTGAGAATTTTGGTATGATTTTATGGTATCATTTCGACTCTCAAATTTGATCTAGTTGGAAGAAATGTCATACTGTACTTTCATTGTTTTACTTGCTAAAATTACTTGATATGTTAAAATTCGAGAGGATGTGGATGCACACTTCTAGCAACATGGTTTTACCATGGATATGACTAATGAACATGCATGCTTGTAGAAAAACGAGAAAACAAAATGTGGGGTTACATGGTCCACACTTGTGAGTGTCCACAATATGAGAAAAAGTGGATCCAATAGGGAAATAAGTTGGTAGCGCTTCTTGTTTCTCTTGAGGTAAAACAGGGAGAAAGATTGATCTCCAGGACTGTGGTGATGTTTAAGCCACAGGTCTTGGAAGGGTTACCAGACCTTATTTACGGCAACGAAAGAAAAGAAAGTACAGTTAATTACGTGTGAATTATTGCTTGTGATGATTAATTGTTTTATTCCTATATGACATCATGTGCATTTGTTTTCTTACTTATTTCAGACCCATGACCGTTACCTCTCAGGTACATCTTCGGAACATTAGATCGGTGGATCGGCTGTCATTAGAAAAGAGACATCGTATAGGTGAATTTTGAAGGAAAAAATATATTGTGCCTTTTAGTTTAGACATGTAAAATTTGTAGATAGCTAGAAATGTGTTGTTTTGAATGTTGTGTGAGTTGCTGGCTTATGTTATGTAAATAGACATATTTTAACATATGTGTTTTATAAGAAATGTTTAAAATACAATTTCATATGGTAAAATGTAAGGAAGTTAGAATGAAATAGATATTATCTTATGTTTTTCTTAGGAAAAACATGACATGTCATACTTCAATTCTAAAGTAAAAATTGAGATGTGACATTAATGGCATCAACTATACAACTAGTACACAACTATACTCTATTTTTTGGTAGAGAAGACCAGAGATATATACATGCAAAGAGATATATATCTTTTGATGAAAACACATCTTGTGGGAATGCAAGGAGGTCAAGGCCAAGTCCGGAGAGATCATCATGGAATTATTACAAAATTGTCCATGATATACAAAATAAATCATCTTAAAATAAGAAGAAATAAGCATGAAGACTCACAGAGGTAATCACTCTATGGATGCTTTGGTATAGAAGGAATCAAATGATTTTCAACCAAAACAATATCCCAATACATCAAACATTGACTTACCATTAGATCAAGGAACAAGGCAATTTGTATAGATTAAGGCTCATTTTGAGACCTTAGAAAATGCAGTTGTATAGATATTATACAATACTGCATTTTTTTTATTTTGTACCTTAAGATTACATTAACTAAATGTACGTTCAAAATAAAATAAAATAACCAATTGCTACCACATCCTATGCAAACTCATGTCCGCATGCTTTAATAAAATATATCATGTTGTAGAGAAACTCAATTACCAGAATTTGTTTCCAGGAGAAGCTGCAATGTACAAATTCATGCAGTATAAAAAAAGAAACATAAGAATCTTACAATCTCATTCATCATCACTCTCATCGTCGATTAGGATCTTTCTTCTCCTAGATGCTGCACTATTTTTATGTTTAGTATGAGAAAAGCTTTTGTTCTCACCAGAATCAACCAACACATCATCGACAAGCATGTCGTCGAAGAGTGATTCCGTTCCAGGATGGTATACATTGTTCACCTCATCTGATCCAGTTTCTGAATATTTTGAATGGTTATCAGTTGGAATTGCGGTGTCGTCCACAGCAGACATCTGGTTGAACACTTCATAGTTATCCCTGAACAATCCCATCATCAAAAAAGAGTTCCCCTAAACATAAATCAGGTCTCTTTTTTTTCAGAACATACGTAAATAAATAAACCTCAGGTGGAGGTAACTTTTTTCCGCATACCAGGGCCACATGAGAATGATAAAATCAGCAGGTTAGAAAAGAAAGAGACACATACCGATCCAGGGATTCATCACCAAATGCATCGGAGTCAACTGAATTTGTTGCAGTAATCCTTCTCAACTTCCTCTTTTTGTTTCTGGATAGGAACCAAATGTTTCAGTAAGTAATGAAAAGCATCAATCGGCACTTGAGTTAAGAGGAACCGGTTTATTCCCAAGTTCAATTATCGTTTCAGTCTAGTGCACATTCTATTACAGAACCATCAAGAATCTGATATCAACAAAAGTTTGTAAGTGGCGATGCAGAACAAGAAATTTCAGCTGTCACACGATTGCTGTCAAATAGAATAACTAGAATGCTAACATTTTGAGCATTGCCTTCACAATGTTAATAATCGAGATCTAAGTATCATCTTCACGATTAAAACAAATGGGAAAGCAGTGAGAAATGCAGAAACAATGACAAAGAACGCAAAAGAAAGTGATACTCACATTGCAAACTTGCCATTTAATTCATCACCATCGATATCTTCAGGTAACTTTTGTCCAATCTCATGGTGGCTGCTATCGTGCATACTTCGGTTATGCTTTAGTTTGCCCCTAAACAGATTAGGTGATGTTCTGAATCAGTTGTAGTGCATTTACTAGATAGTCATTCCATTAAGAAAAGGGGAAAATTATGGAGTATACATGCCAAATAATGTTGCATCATGCACTGGCAGATGTAATTCCAGAAAACTAGAGGTATTGGAGACAACTAGAGAAATTTTTTGTATGCATGAAAAATGTATACTTGGAAGTACTAATAACACTATCATTCTTTCAAATATCATTAAACAAAAGCATTTTTCACAAAACATAAGACAGATTTTAAAAACTATGTCAAATGTTTCGACCTCTCAACATGTGCCCATTCAGATAAGTAGAAATGTGATAGATTGATATCATCAAAAGAATTTATCTATATCATCCGATGCAAAACAAAATAGCAAAACACCAAATAATACATTGAAATTCAAGTGTAGTAAGTCATGCACCTTGATTTCAGAGATGACAGTGTCTCATCATCAGATCCGCCGGAGTCTCCGGAAGATAAATCTGTCAAAACCTCATCAATTACCTGCATCTTGGCCTCAGATCTCTTATTTTTTTGCACAAAAAGGCCAAGTTGCTTCAGTTTGTATGATATTCGAGTTGCAGAAATAGTGCCATTTCCATCAAGAGCTTGAGCAATCATATAGCTGCACCTCTTGTGATCCTTGAATCTTCACGTATTTTAATCTCAGATTAATTAAGGAATAGATGGGGCAAGCACCACCAGAAAAAACTTACTGATCAAACAATTCCTTGATTTTCTCCTCCTGGTATGAACTAAACGCATGTACTCGCTTTCGTTGCCTGCAAAATACATAGAACAATCAGAATCAAGGAAGAAGTCCTTAAATCTCTCACCAACCAGAAAAAGCTCAGAGCATAAATCTTACATAGGCTTTCCAAAGGATGAATTATCCTTTTCGATGGCAAAATTTTTGCTAAAACTATCCTCTGTAATGTTGTTTTTATTAACCTTATGTTTCCTGAAACATAGAACATTCTGAATTAATTGTCGCCATAAAACACGCATTATAAGATTCCTAGAAACTTTGGCTTGATGAAAAAAGCATTTGGAAAGGAGCAATGAGATATGATAGACATGCATTTGAACAAAACTCATTAGCCTTCTACCAGTCAAGAAGAGAACTATAGGATCCTGCCAGCGCTACGTCAAACATTAAATCATTATTTTTTAAAGAAAATAAATGGCAAAAATGTACTCCTAAACTCAAAAGCCCTGCTAGATTATATACGGCAGGTACTCGAAAACACACTAGATCACCCTCACACATATAAAACACAGGAACTCCAAATAATTTCTTAGACTACACCAAGACAACTTACTTTGCACAGAGATGATCCCGAGATCTACTGCCCATTTCATCACCAGGAAAAGTGCTTGAATGATTTTCAGTTTCTTCTTCACAATTCTCCCTGGAAAGGCAAAGAAAAAATTAGCAACTGGAAAGAAGCCATACTTGCTGGTTACCAGATGAATTCTTAGTTTGATGCACTCATAGTGCTTTTTTGACAGTTCTCACAAAAACACTTGAACAAGTATTAGCTTTATAGTCAAATACACTCACAAATAGACCGCTGCAACCAGAATCAGGAAATATGGCTAATCAAGTGCGATATCTTACTGTTGGTCATCCTCGAACCGAATTTCAAAATCATCATCTCCTAGGGCATCAGCTATACTCCTATGTGTTCCATGAAAATCTTTTCCTCCAAAACCAGCATCTATTTCCCTATCATGCATTGCTGTTCTCATATCCTTAATGTCATTTATCATTGATCCACAGTTTATGTAACGACATTCTTTAGGTGTCTTCCGAAAGAGAATCTCTATAAAAATAAGGGGATAACTCTTCATTTTTCTCAACATCCTGCGAATCAAAGTTGTTAAAAATGCAACAATCTCCTCATATTCTTTGCAGGGCCTTGACTTTTGCTCCTTCAGAATATCATAGAATACAGTGAGGAATGACAACTGCAAAATTGTTCAATTAGGACATATCAGCATTAACATTTACAATGAAATTTCAATGTGAATGTGCAAGAGCATATCAAAATTTCAACCTGGTATAGCATTGGTGCTAAGTCCAAATCGTGACAAACTCTTCCAAGCATGCTTAGTATGTAGTGGTTTGTGTTCTTTGAGTTACACTTATAGTAACTCAGCAACCAACATAGTTTCTCAATTATAACGTGATTAGCAACAGCAGAAACCAGAGAAGAAACCTTAAAGTCAACCTCATTGGTTATTTCTGGCAGCTCATCACCTGAAGATGTATCAACATCACTGTGAAAATCATCTGGGTCAACAACTTTATTTTCACCAGCCTCTGTCTTGTTATTTCTTGGACTGTAAATCTTCTGTAAAGGTTCATCCTCGAAGGAACCTCCAAGACATTTATCCAGGTCTGCATCAGATTCATGATTTCTTACTGCATCAGGCCCAAAGTTGCTGCCAGGAACTGTTTGTTCAGAAGTAGTGCTGACAAGATTATTTTTTAGGGAACTGCTATCATCATTCGGTTCACAAATAGCTGTACTTTTGCTCATTGACTTTTTCATCTTTTTCTTCCTCGACTTTTTCGAAACCTTCCATTAAGATCAATGACTTAGTATATAAGCTGAAGAACTACCAAGTACACAAAAGCTATTGGAATTCTAAGTAAATTGAAGCAGATCCTTATTTTCCAATGACGCATTTGCCTACCATGTCTAATACATGCTAGACGAAAAACATCAAAAATAGACTAAAAAATGAGCTTAAAAACTTCATCCTTTTGAGATAAAAGAAACTAGTTTTTACTAAAAATACATCATCCAGCTGCAGTAAGCAAGATTATAAGAATATTCTTCTAGAAGTTACGGAGCCAAAAGTATACATGAACTTTGATGAAAGAAGAGGAAAAGCTTGTTGTGCAATTTTTCCAGAGCCTGATAAATTAATACAATGAAGATATGATATAGCCAATTAAATGTACCCTTAGTGTTCCACGTGATTGCAGGTTCTCCAAAAGTTGCAGGATCAGATAAATACATTCCACCAAATTTGTTAGATCACTGACAATTAAAACCAAAAGATTATTGGAAACAGCACGTAGGCATAGTTAGAAGTATACTAAATGTCTCAAGTCAAATTTTGTTTCTTTCTGTAACAACTGTACCTTTTTGACTGTTTATGAGTGTTGAACGATTTAATCAGGCTGAACAAAAAGTGGGTTAGCCCTTCCTCAGTTTGATCGTAAAATAGCTTGTATAGAAGGATGCGAGCTGTGTGGGGCTCATTTGAATCTTCTGAAGCTTGCTTTAGTACGAAATCAAGCATTTGTATCTACAGAATATACAAGACTAATTTTCAGAATATAAAGATGGAGAATACTATCAAAAAAACTCCCGAGATTCCTATTAAGGATGTAAATAAAATAAAATTTACCATTATTTTCACAAGGGATCCAGCCACAGACACAAGTTTGTAGTCATTTGTTTGTTTCAAGCCTTCAAATGCATAACGCCATTTTGAAATTACCAGTAGAAACATTGGTTCGTTCAACGTTTCTGCAATTGGTCCACATAAGTTGCCTCTAAATGGACTGCTATCGTCATGACAAGAATTAGATGCCTTGTTTTCGACATCCATGGTAAGCTGCAGCTAATACATCAGAGCAAATTAGCTCTAAAACTAAAAGTTGCATAAAATGTGAAAGAGAAACAATGGATGTACAAAAAATGTAGAGTATAATCATCCTTCTTCGTTCAAAAAACCATCATACCATTGCATTAAGATACAAACATCAATGCCATAGCCCTCAAAACAAGGCTCATCCTTCTTCGTTCAAAAAAACCATCATACCATTGCATTAAGATACAAACATCATTGCCATAGCCCTCAAAACAAGGCTAGGGCATTAAGAATCAACATACAATTAAACTCATAAAGGTGAAGGCATGCACTATGGTAAAGTAGAAACCATTTCAGGGGATTATAATTCATGCCAGGATCAACACAATTCACGTCAGTAATTGTATCTTACCTCCATTAAGGACTTGTAATATTGAAATGAAGTGACAAAATGTGCAACCTCAAAGAATACGGCAACATCAGAACTTTGAAAATCTACTTGTTCTTTATCAATATCTTCACGGATAGACTCCATCAAAGCTGAATGAATAAAAAATAACATCTCAGCGAAATATTTAGACAAGAAAAAAAAGAGCAAGTGTGCAATAGCAAAATCAAACTGAGTAACAAGATTACCATTATATCCCCCTGAAAGAAATTGGACCATGAACTCATTGAGCAATTGCTGGATATTTCTTTCTGATGCCAGTTTCTCATGGTTCCAGATCTCCTTTCTGGATGGACCTCGGGAGTTTTTGCGAGATTTTAAGAGATCAACACCAGAAGCAGATGGATTTCCTTTGAAAAGCACTTTAGAACCATCCTGCAGTAAAACATACAATATAAAATATGAACAAAACCCATATTTATAATGATTAGAATAGGACACAACACGGATCATATTCATACCAACAGACTGCGTGTGAATGTTCCACTGAACTGTGAATAGCAACTGATATTTTTAAATCTGTTAATTAATCTCTTCTGCTTTTCTTCTTCCATTATCATCTGGAGACAGTTAACTGAACTTCTAGCTCCATCTTCTACCTAAATATAAGAAGCTTCTGTAAGATGTATGGTTTTCAGGTCATTTAGGAGAAAAATAATATCTCAAATGAAACATATGATGAAATAAGAAACATTGGGGAAGAAGTACAAAATCTATGCATATGCGAGCAAAAAGACCATAATTTTCATCTGGTCAATATTAGAGGCATGAGAAAATAAAAACAGACAGAACCTTTGAGTCATTGGAGGATACTTTAGCAATCAACTCAGGATCTTGAAACTTGAATATGGCATGAAATATTTCCAGTAGAAGCAAATTATCTTGGTGTAAGTAGTAGTGAGAACTCCCAATATGCGGTGTTAACGCTAAAATGAGATCCATGACGTTCTCCTGGAAAAATAATTCCAAACACTTATCTCGAATGGACAGGAACTGAGTAGCACATCCATCAGCTTTTTGCTGAGTTGAAATATCTTGAATCGCCAAGATATTCCGAAATAAAGTAAGGAAAAGCTGGACTAATTTCCAGTCATCCTCTGTGAAACATTCACTGGTGATAAGGAACCAAAGCATCAGACCAAAAATCTAACACAAATGTGTGCGCTATGTCACCAAAAAACGCGAAAACATAGACACTCACTTTTCAAGATTTTCAAGCGGGCTTTCTAGAAAAGAGACCACAACCGGAAGAATATCGCTGTACGTGATCGCTGACTTCAATCTCCACAAATATTCCAATTGCTGTGGAATATCAACAGATGCAGGCTCGATCGGCATTGTGAGAAACACGATCACCTTCACTGCAAAAGGATTGAAGAATCCCAATTGAGTTGAAACAAGAATGCCGAAATTTTTATAATCCCAAAAGTCCATGGTAAACATTACCTGCATTCAACACTAATTCCCGATCTTCTTGGCAGTACAGAATAATCGGTATCAAATCACTGCTTACAATATTCCATTTACAAACTTGCTTAAATACATCTCGTTTCTCTGGATCGTCCCGCCTCAGAAACCTCAGCAGATCTTTCATGTTATCTTTGAATAGACAAGAAAAATCAGTAACAAAACATAAATAATGAAAATTTATCCCAACATAACAAAAGAAACTCAGAAATCCGTACCTGAACTGAATTCTCCCTTAGAGTAGCCAACGCACTTACCATTCTCATCCTCATCCAGCATTCCAAGACCAGCGCAAATGATCGAAAGTCCTTCCATTTGACTGTAACTCCAATCTTTACAACGGAGATTTTGGAGAACTCAGATCCTAAAGGTTAGGGCATCTGAAAGTGAATGAACCTTGAGGAAGAAGGATATTTTCCCGCTCTTACAGCAGAGTAGCGCGAGGGCGACGAATTTCTTACCGTTGCAATACTCAACCCAAATTGGGCGTTGGCCCAATAAATTGAAGAGCCCAATTTGAGAACATTGTTTCTACGAACCCTAAATACTCGTGATTGAATCTTGAGGCTCCCTACTCCCTAATCAAATTTAAGCCATCCTTTACCTTAAAAGAATATTACAGGATATGTAATTATACATGAGCCGTGTTTGTCAATCACCTCTCAATTTTAAGATAGTGTAAAAATTTTATCTCTAAAGTTTGTAAATTGTACGGTAAATATATCAAAAAATGATATAATGCGTGCTTTTGATCCATAAGTTTTAAAAATTATAAATATCATGTTTTTAAATTTAATAATTTATAGTTGCCCCCCAAACTTAAAAAAATATTTACATTTAATTCTAACGTAAATTTTAAAATAATATCAATTAATGAGTATGAGGGTCATCGACAAACTGTTCCCAAAATTCGAATGTTTCGTACACAATTTTTAAATTTTATGAGCATCTCCATTTGCACAATTTCAAATATTTGTGTCACTCTGGTAATTTTCTCAATTATAAATATTTTACATTTTAAAATAGGTACTACCACACCTATTTAAACATATGTTTTCAGTATCAAATGTATGATGGTATCAATATTTTCCTGATACAACCTGGTATCGAATTTTATAGTCAAATTTCAAGTTTTTTCGGTTCTTACCCAAAAAAAAATTACTAAATATTATTTTAAAATTTGTTTAATATATAAGAGAATTCAATTTTGTACTCATCCGTATATTGGATCAGCACAAGATACCGAAAACATTGATTTAAGCAAGTCTAAACATTACCATTATCATTTTTATGTGAAAGGTAGTGTTCAAGTTATTTCCCCTCATATAAATCTTCTAATTATAAAATAAATAATATTATGAGTAATTGATTTATCTCTAATTTTTACAATCTAATTCATATTATTTTAGAATGTATTATGAGTAATTGGTACGTGTGCAATTACTAAATATGACTAATTCATATTTCCACCAACTCCCATGTGCAAGTTGGTACGTGGATAATTACTAAATAATAACGAGCATCTGAATTTGAATTCATATGTAAAACATTGAGGTGTGCATTATGACTCTTTTCAATTCAAACAAGATAAATTTAATTTATTCGTGTTCGTTCATATTATAATTCGAACAAAAAAATTTATTAGAAAATTGTTTATGTTAATCTTCGTTTGGTGTTCTTGTTCATTTGTATTTGAATATGCTTAAGTTTGTCTTGGATTCATTCGTTAGTATTCGTACAAAATAATATAAAAAACTCAAATTCAAATGTTCTACATATTCATGTTATTCAAATTTGTATATAGTATTTATAAATTTAAATGAATATATACAACTACACTTATTAACAACATTAGTGTAAACAATATGGAACACAACTCCTTTAAAAATATATACAATGATATGGCAAAAGTCGATAACAATCCAAAAATGAAAAGACACCAAACCCTAAAAAGCACTTACGTAGCTTGAAGAATAACCAACAGCATGTACAGTAACATTACACTAATCCCTTAACAAATACAACATAGAACAAAAACTGGTGAATATCGAAACTTATTTCACAGTGACTGCTGAGACATACAATTCATGTTATCGCCTCCTTCAACACATGCATTACTACCCTTTGCTAGCATTGCCATTAGCCCACCTCCGTGTACTCGCCCTTCGGGTAAGCTAATTTGATCGAAGCAAGAAGTTTCGAATGTACTCGTAAGAGATTTTGATGGTTGTCCGAAGGTAGATTCTGTCATTGTTTCATATTTTGACCCGAGAAGCATTTGAGAAGTGTGAGCAGTACAGAGGCCGGATTTCCCTCTAGCGAACTTATCGCATTGAAAGGTATCTTGATCACGAAATAAATGACCCCAAGAACATCTTCTTCCTCCACCATGAGCCTTGCAGAAGTCAGTGCTACCTTGTGCACTCTTCGGGCAACCATCGAACATGCATCTTTTACCACCTCCATGACGAACACAATAGCTCGTTCTTCCTCTTGCGCTTTTCGTACAATCGGGCACCGCACATCTTTTACCACCACCATGACCAACGCAAAATAATGTTCCCCCGTGCACACTTTTGGTGCATCCTTCAGCTGTGCATCTTTTTCCACCACCATGTCCTTTACAGAATGGAGTGCTTCCTTCTGATCCTTTAGTGCAACCTAAAAATGTGCATCTTCTGCCACCACCGTGAGCTTTACAGAACATTGTGCTGCCTTGAGCACCTTTTGTGCATTTCGGGAACTGGCAACGACGACCTCCACCATGAGAAATGCAAAGTCCGGAGATCCCTTCAGCACTTTTCGTACAATTTTCAATCTTGCACCGTTTGCCTCCACCATGACGAATGCAAAGTCCGGATTTACCTCTCGCTGCACGGGCACAATCTTCATGACAGCATCTCCTTCCACCACCATGGCTTATGCAGTAATCAGTACGGCCTTCGGCACTTTTTGTACATCCGAGATACTGGCAACGCCTTCCACCACCGTGTGCCTTGCAGAAAACAGTCTTGCCTTCAGCACCCTTCTGGCATCCAGATTTCTGACATCTTCTGCCTCCTCCATGAGCAATACAGAGACCAGAAGCACCTCTTGCACCTCTAGTGCATCCTTCAAACCTGCAAGCTTTCACATTAATTTTACGCTGCTGGCGTTTGATATTCACACCAGATGAGCTACTGACTGAACTTGGATGCATCACTGCAGCTGAAGAGTTAAAGAGCTCAGCAGGATTATTATAATTACAAGCACCACTGTCTTGTTTGAAAAGGCTGGAAGGACCTAGTTGACTCTTCAATGGAAGCATTATAGGGACCCTTTTCCACCGGGACGAAGTCGAACCATCATCGCCTAGATGATGAATTTCTGGGACTAAAATGGTTGAACCAGATATCTTCTCATGTGGTTGGGTCACAGTGGTTATATCAGATTCTGCAGTTCCAGTAGACAGACTCAAGTGAAGATCTAAATCTGGCCTACATACCTTACTAGAATTTGATGATCCAGCAAGTGTCATCTTTGGACTGAATAACCTATTGACTCCGATATCCAAATTGATACTGAGACCAAGATCGAGAGAACATTCATCTTCGACTTCTTCCGGGAAGCATCTGGTAGTCATTATATTTGTCGGTGGACCTAATCCAAGAACCAGAGAGGAGCCCTCTTTCACAGTAATAGAATCAATGGTGTCATCAAAGTACCCCTTTTTTCCCTTCGAGAGATATGCACCTAATGTGCCAGGCAAATCAGAATCAACTTTGCTACTACCAGATTTGTCCCAGTACTTTGACAAAGAGGCTAAGGCATTGGAATGAACAGGGCTACCATCCATGCAAACAATTTCAGGATTTGTGGCAACAGGCATCAAAAAGGTAAAATCTATAAATAGAAAGAATCCAAAGAATAGAGGACTTTTATCTTTTACAATGAGGGAAACACTAAAGGTAATGACTAGAACCAAAGGGAAATTTCCCCAGGATGAAGCAACCACCACTAACGAACCCTGATGTATCGTGGCGGTCCATCCTAAGATCGAAGAAAGGAAGTCTTCTAAATTATCATCAAGTATCAACTCTAAAGCATTAAAATCACTTGCATCGGAGGTTCCTGTTACAAACTCAAGAAATTCAAGTCATTATGAGTCAGGTTCTATGACATAGAATTGATGCATTTCAATGTTAACTCAAACATCAGAAATTATAATGTGAACCACAGCACATAAGACAAATTCACACACTACCATTAACTGACCGTGCGTACCCAAATTTATGAGCTAAAATCCCGCACACAAAGTGGAATGAATCTTTCAACTAAGAAAAAAGATAAAGGTATACTGTAGAGAAAGAAGTGTCAACAATTTCAGAAAAAAACTTTTCTGCATCTTAATGGTAGTTGGCAGGAAAAAGTGCACGGGAATTGTGAAAGTGAGCTGCACAAACTTACAAGAGATACCAAAAATCCCGATCGTCTACCGCAAAAAAACAGGACAGAGTATCAATATTTTTTTAAAGAAGAAACACATAGAGCCGCCATCATTTACAAGGCAAAAAATTAAGCACAAAATATTCAATATACAACTGTTCTATATTTTGTGTTAAAAAATCAATTTGACAGATAGAGAAAATAAATTCGTAGTAAACAAACACCATCGCCACCAAAAGTGATTATACTTCAAAAAAATGTTTCACTTGTCGACAGCAAGCCAGAAATGATACAAAACAAAATACAAATAAAATTCATCCAAAGGTAAATCTCCAATCCAATACATCAATCGGGAGAACAAAAACGAAATGATCAATCTAAACACCACAGTAACCAACTCACTCTCCAACAAAACAGAAGCCTTGAACTTACTGAAACCGGCGCTTAAAATTCACTCGATGAATGCACCGCCGCAGATACAACTAGGGTTCTACAGCACCGGAAGGACAATCCGACAAGCTGCGAAGCAGAGAGAAAGCACTGGTGGGGAAAATTTCATAGGAAAACACGCAGGAAATAAATTAATAGTTGGATACTCTGCGCACGTTAAAACTATTCTGCGCACGATAACTCAGCCGCTTCGATCCTCCGCATGCGCCCACACGGTTGCTTCCGTGCACCCATTAAGGGGTCCAATTATAATATAAAAGCCGTCTATACATATAGGGGAGATCAGATAGTTGTCAAAACCGAGTGTTATATAAATTTGTTGTTATTTTAATAACTTATATTTTATATTAAATATTTTATTTATTATTGGATTTTGTATAATTTTGATTCAATTAGGTAATTGATAATTAGAATAAAAATTCGATATATACAAAATATATATATTAACAAATATGATCATCTAATGGCATTCAATTTTTATTTAAACATAAAAATATTTATAATTATACTAGAAAAATTGTTTATACTCAGCTTTATGGATTACTTTACAAGATATTGAAGATGATTAACTAGCAAAATAAGTTTAAGAATTGTAATTAAGTGGATACACTAATAAAAAATATGGTAAATATTTGACTTTTAGATAAATATTTTAATATGTATTTAATTTAAGATACATGAATTTTTGTATAAAGTTATGTATCCGTATAATTTATAAAACACTAGTTTAATATAATGTATAACAATAATAATAAATCCGTACGGCAGGCTTATTAATGGTGAAAAAACTAGTCCCCACCTGAAGAAACAACACCGCAGCACATGCAATGATTACTCAAGACAGGGACAATCGTAATCGTTGACGTCCGCGAGCACTCGTCGGCGGCTCCTAACGATGTCTCTATTATTAGCCGCCAGTTCATTTTATCACTTTTTAAAAGCAAATCCATGTAATTAACACGTAATTAAAACGAGGTTAATAAATATTATTATTTATTATATATAAGATCCCAACAGATTACCTTTATTTAATAAAAAAATATATACTCTATACCAACGTTTAAAAACTAGATTCAACAGTATGGTGTATCAAATGAGTTGTTTTTATTTTATTAAATTAAAACATAAACTTAATTTTTTAATTTCTTGAAATTAATCACATCTAACAAAATCAGATGTTTTTGTTTTTCCAGATCATACCAACTTATAATATCTAGGATTATTATACAATCAGTTTGTATTAAAAATGTTTACGAATCATATATGATCGTGTTCGTTCGTTCAAATTTAAAGATGAATTTTTTTCAAATATTTTTTTATGTTCGTTTATAATTTGTACGAATATGAACATTTTTGTGAAGAAATATATTATTTTATTTAAATTTAATATAAATATATTATTAAATTAAAATTTAAATTAAAAAAAACTCTATTATATCATATTATTTCTCCATATTATTCTATTTATTTTATAGAATTATATGTATTATAAAGTTGCTCTCTTATTTTCTTCCAAATATGAATTATATTATTTTATTTTCAATTTTTAATCTAAAAAATCAATTTTAGTATATTGAATTTCAATATTAGATTCAGAAAAGTTTTAATAGATCGTTCAAATATTTCCGGACAAGTTATTCGAACAAACATGAATATTCATATAACTATTTGAACAATGATCGAATATGATTTCTCGTTCGAATAAAATACGAATAAAAATATAAACGAATATGAACATATAGAGTTCGGTTCGTTCCGAATGAATAACAACTCTAATAACATCTTAACTTCTAATCAAAATTCAATAAGAAAATTCTCATACGCGTATTCTTAAAACATACCAAGTTAGACCAAACTCGATCCAACCCAATAGAAGATCTATAACATCCAATATTTAGTTTATACATCAGACAAAACAAAAATTTCCAGTATATCGTAAATTTAAAAGATTTTTGTATATTTCAACAAAACTTATCATCTTATTTAGTTAATTTAAATTTAAGGAGGATATTGCATTGCATATGATATTTGATTAGCTTAAAAGCTTTAACACCTTCTTTAGCTTTTCTTTGCAAGGAGATATGTTTTCTCTTTTTTGCTATTGTCACTTTATACTACCGAAAGTGATAGGAAATTGTCATCTCCACATGTCCCCTTTCCTATACCAGGTTCATTCAACTCTAAATTCAACTTTGTTAGCCAAAAACATCGGTTATTTGTTCATGAGTTTGTTTGGTTCGAGTTTTTAAAATTGATGTGTGATGAGATGTAATAATCGTGAATTTTTAAATATGTTTTGATAAAATTACGATATTATTATCGTAATCTATCTAAAAATACTAATATATTCTTATATATAAAAAATAATAAAGATCATCATATTATAATTAGTGGAAGTAATGATAAATTAGTTATTTATTATATCACGATGATGACATATATGATTTTAGTAGCTATGATTAAATCATGATTTTTTTGCGATGAATGCATCGTGATTTTGCTTTGTTTTGTGTGCGTTAGAAAATCATGGTTTGAGAATCTCACCGCACTTAACCATTATTTTAATTGGGGAACCAAACAAACATGTTATGTGATCACATCTCTATTGACTCATTACTATTCCTTAACACATAACTTGTCAAATTGAACCTATTATGAATTTGTTTGTATCCATGTGCATTTAACTTTTAGGTTACTATGAATTATTTAAAAAATTTGAACTAGTCTAGTACTAATAGCTCACACTTAATTCTAATGGTTTTATTTTTTCTCTAGTTATAAGTTTCTCAGTGTCACTTATTTTACTTCTACTCTAAGGTGAGCATGATTAAGTTCCAGTTCCATTGGAATTCTTGTCGTTTTTTAGAGAAAATATCACGTACAAGTGCTGCAGAATAATCATTAACTTCTTATCGTTCTCTATCAATAACTAATATTGAGATTTGTCTAATGTGTGCCGATACCTTCGAGTGGTCTTCCAGCTAGTCAAATTGTGTAACGTATCCGATGAAAATATTTATGTCAATAGGTTTGAACTCTCATTATCAAAAGAGTAATAACATTATCTTCTTATCGTTTTTCGTCAATAAATGATATTAAGATTTGTCTTATGTGTCTCGACACCCTCGAATGGTCTTATCTGCTGAAAATATTTATGTCAATAGATTTGAAATCTGATCATCACAAGAGTAATGTTAATATTAAACTACTAATCTATTTGTTCAAAAAATATAAGAGGGTATATTTGGTACATGAGAATAAAGATGGGTGAATAGGATGTATATTTTAATTTACTTACGGGTTAAGAACAGTGTTTTCATACCGGATGGTATACCGCCCGATACGTCAAATTTCGTGTGGTACCGGTATTTTTTTTCGTACCGCCCGGTACCGGGTATTCGGGTCAATTTCAGGATTTTTTCAGATCTAATTCTAAAAAACTAATTAAATATTATTTTTTTAAATAATAAAATAAAATAAAATTCGGTACTGATCGGTATACCGGTCGTACCGCTCATACCGATCCGGACCGGTACGTAATTCCGGACCGGTATAAAAACATTGGTTAAGAATGATGAATATTTTAGAAAAATTACCATATGTATTTATATAAAATTAATAACTATGTAAATTAAATCATATATGCATAATGAGTGATTATTAAATTTCTAAAAATTAATATTGGAATAAAGTAATTTTAAATGTAAACTTTATCTTAATGTAGCAATCAAGTGTCAACATTATGTATCATTTTCTAATAATACAACAAAAAATAAAAGGATTTTATAATAGATAGCAAATAAAAATAATAATGCCAAATTGGATGGTTATCCAAATTAAAATTGTCTACGTATAAAGTATTTTAGATTATCTTGTAGGTGAAAATCCACATAGTTATCTAACATTATATTTCAAATATATAATATATTACTATAACTAGTGCAAGTTGTTTCCACATTGTGCAACATAATTAATGAATAAATTATATTGCAATAAAATTTTTATATATTAAAAGAGTGACACACAAATTTGATTCATATTGTTTCATGATTTTCGATTTTTGTCTCTAAAATTTTATGATTATGTTATCGTGATACTTAAAGTATTAAAATGACAAAATAAATACTCATACTTTGTCAATTTTGACAAAATCAACCCTCAAACTTTAATATGTATGATATAATTGATCTCAAAGTTTTCAATTTGGCAATTACGATCATCAGTCAAAATCAATTTTTGAGGATCGATTTTGTACTTTGAGAATCTAATTTACCAAATGTTGTCAACTTGAAACATCAAATTTGTCAAAAACTTACGGTTTTGGGACAAAATATAACATTATAAATTATGGGGCCAAATTGGTCAAAACTATGCAGATTAAAAACATTATTTTCCCATATTAAAATAATTGATTTTTTGGGGAAGAACTAGAAGTATAAGATAATATTACTTAGAATATTCTTGAAAAAATATTCCAACTTATCTTTTTAAAATGAAGCCAAGAATAATTTCATTTTTTTGGGCATACTTTGTCTAGTGGAATTTATGTGGCAAATATTTGATGCCAAAAAAGTTCAAATCCTCTCTTTCACTTCTTTTTTCCAAATTCTGATAGGGTTACATGTCAATATGATCCATGTCAATTTGATTGGGAAAAATTTATTATTAATCCCTTTAATTTTTTATAAAATCACTTTTAGCCATTCTATTTAAATAAATTTATTCAAACATTATATATTTTTTATTTTAACTCAAAATTACTAAAAAATATATTTTATCTCAAATCCATATATAGTAACTATGATTAAACTAAATTTTTTATTATAATCCAATTTGATTTCTAATATAAAACGATCAAAATAGTTCGTAAATTTTTTTGACACGACATAAATAAGTGACAATAAATTTGATCTTGTAGTTTCATAATTTTGACAATTTTAATCTAGCAAATTGTGATTTTCAAAATATGAATATGACAAAATTGATCCTTATACTTTATAATTTTTATCAAAACCAACCCCCAATGTGTAATGAATATGACATAATTGATCCACAATTTTCAATTTTGGCATTTAAGGTTCTAGTTAAAAATCAAAATTTGGAGATCGATTTTCTAATTTGACAAATGCTGTAAACTTATGGATCAAAATCTTAAAGATTTGAGATTAAATACGCTATTACAAAAGTTTGAGAACAAACATGTCATTTTCTCATCTAGTATATATTTGTTCAATTCTAAGTTTAATTCTATTGACAAGTCATATGATTAATAGTATCTATTTTTGTAATAGAATTGCATAACTATATGAGTAATACAAAAACATTCAGACAATAATTGATGAATTATAGTAGATTAACCAAATTTGTGATCATATTCCGAAGTCATGTTCTTGTCTAATTAGGATAATAATGTTATAGAGAATCGTATTCTGATGAATGATAGAGATCAAGTATAGATTCTATATCGGTTTTGTTCCGTTTGACAATTTGTTATTCTCTCACCAAATTATTCCTAAATTAATGGCTTAAATTTCTTGCTTGGAATGCAACAAATATAGAAGCAATAGGCAAAGGCAACTTTCTTGCTACTTCAAATAACAAGAAAATAATAAACATCAATCAATCTTGGTAATGTATTAGACATCATGTATAGATTCCGTATAGATCAAGCTTTGTTTCTCTTAATGAAATGTCTCTCTAAGGAAGGTGTGTTGCAGACTTGTTATGTCGAATAGATGCCTATGGAAATTATCATCCAAATGTTCTGTTAGGAATAGAGATCGGATGATAGTCGGGTGATTTAGTTGACATGCATGACCGATCGGGGAGATTAAATAAACTTAATCCGGACTTACTCGGTTTGGTCGGTAGATATGAATGATCAGGGTACCAAGGGGCTAATTTCGATCGACGTGAAAGATCAACCGGAGGAAATCTAACATGACGATGCGATTTTGATCGGCTTGATCGGTCTCGTCAAGCGATTTGATTATTGTGATGAGTTTTTTTATAGTAGTTAGATTGAACTTGGATTAGTGTATCTTGTTGGATAAATATATGAAATAAGATACTTATATCATGTTAATTACGTATATAAAAGAAGATATGATGAGATATCAAGTTAGCTATGTATGTGGATGGAAGACACGGTAAAAAATATGGAAATATAATATGTATAATATTCGATAGAATATTTCTAAATTAGATAATTGTATGAACTCTATAAACACAAGATATGATGTACCAATTGTAAAGGGTAATATATTGTTCCCTATTATTCTTGAAATATTGAGTTCAAGATCGATGTTTGATCGATACATTGCTTTTCACAATTAGAATTCCATGCAAAATATTGAGTCTTATATTTTTTTCATTCACGTTTGATTCTTATTACATTAATTCAGTCCAAGCTCGTATAAAGAGAATTCTTCTCACTAGAGGAATTTTTCCAATAGGTTAACTCCATGGCTTAAATTTATTGTTGAAAGCATCAAATATAGAAGCAATGAGATACTCAACTTTCTCTACTACACATAAGAAAAACAAAATAAAAAACAAAGACAAAAAAGATAAAGTTCAAGGCAATGCTAGTCATTTCTCA
Source organism: Utricularia reniformis (assembly GCA_009725065.1). Taxonomy (NCBI): domain Eukaryota; kingdom Viridiplantae; phylum Streptophyta; class Magnoliopsida; order Lamiales; family Lentibulariaceae; genus Utricularia; species Utricularia reniformis. Next base: position 28,858 of record RWGZ01001121.1, on the reverse strand, counting down.
TCATTTCAAGAATTGGGATTAATAGAGACCAATAAACTTAATGAGCAAACTCAAACCTTAAATTCAAGTGAAAATAAAATAAGAAGAATCATATATGCTCATTCTTTTATCATAATTACCCCATATCTTATTTATAGACGAGAATAATGGAATATGGAAAGAATGGAAATTTACATATTTATCATATTTTTTACTATCATATTTATATTGGATGACATTTACTGTTCATTCTAATTTTTTTTGAATAAGTTGATTTTCATCATATATATTTGGAAGGATGAAATATGACACAATTGTTGTATTTTTTGTTGAATTTTAATCATGGCCGTTAAATAATCTGTACAGATTCTACAAAACAATTAAATATTACCGATCAAAACCGATATGAGCTATACGATCGGTACCAAATTTTATTTTATTTTTTTAAAAAATAATATGTAATTAGTTTTTTAGGATTGGAACCGAAAAAATCCGGAAACCGAAGTTAATACCCTGTAGCGGGCGATACAAAAAAAATATAGATACTACATGGTATTTAATATACCGGACGGTATACCGTTCGATATGAAAACATTGACATATTCATCATCACGTCTTTCACTTTTTAAAATGTTTTAAAGGCTAGAGCTTTTTAAAAGATTTAGAATAAAATAATAGTCTTTTTCGCTTTATAGAAACAGTGTATTGCGTTCATAAGAAAGCAAATTGAGACTTTAAATATGAGTTTTTAGAAAATATGTTTCCACCTTTTGTGACTTAACGGTAAGCTAGCGGTAAGTGACGAAAATATAACAAGTTTTACAATATTTGTGATTAAAATAGAACTTAAAAACAAATATGATGAAAAAAGAAGATTGTAACTTTAAATATGACTTTTAGAAGAATTTTTCCCTATTTATATTTTATTCTCTATAAATAATTAGATTTTCATTGTATTTGGGACATGAATGAATATTTTTTGTCTTTTCTATATCTAAATTATCATGGTATCGAAGTGTGATCTTGACACTACATCGTAATGAGCAGTTCGGGACAAACTTCTATAGGATCGGCAATAATTAACATCGGATTTGACATTAGTTCACCAATGAATTTTCCATCCTTACAACAACCAATGATGAATGGCTTAACTACGAGGTCGACAACTCCGAATAGTTCATCTACATCTATTTCTTCTCTAATATCTCTCGTTGCGCTTTTTTGGAAATAGTGCATCCAATTAATCCTACTATCCCAAACTTTCATTTTGAGAATGACTATTTATGATTCCTTCTCTTCTCTTATAGGAAAATTATATCCGAGTGGAACTATCGATGTACTTAGTGATTGTGATTCCGGAATTTGGACCATGGCACCCGGTGAACATACTAAACAAGTGATTCACCCAATTGTTTTGAATGATAAAATTCATGGTAGTAGCCGTAAGCAGTGGCACGGCAACACTAAGGCCTTCTCGATCCATGGACGCCCATGTGGTAGCCACATAAGACTTTCCAGAAACTCTTAAGGAACGAGAGTTTCCTACTCTCTTTCCTCAAGATTTTTAAAAAAATATATTAAAATTTTAAATATAATTTTAAAATAATATAAATATATAAATTTTCATTATTAGATAATATTGCGATGGTTCGATATTAATACAAAAACGATCGATTATCGATTTATGTGTTTTACTCGATTTTGAATTATGATTTTTTAACAAAAATCGGATCAACTAGTCGTCTATAAATTTCATTTAGATTATTGGATTAGTGGTTCTAGTCGCTAAGTTATTTAGTTTTTAACAATAGATTACATTTTTCGTTTAGAAAATATAATACTCAATTAACCAAAATTCTAAAACAATATATTCATAAAAATTACAATTATCAATTTAACATGTAATTGTGATTTATACAATAAGAATATCATTACAAATAATTTGTATTTACATAAAAACGATTATATATAAAAAATAAATGTTAATATTATAAGTGTCCGGACATGGTTGTAGGGATAAAAAGAAAGTTAATTATAAAAATAAAGAATTATGATGTGTACAGAGAGAAAGCTGATGTAGAAGAGAGAATGAAGTTTCCGGACGGACATGGATGAAGATGGCCTAAAGGAGTCAAAGTTCACGTTGAAAATTTAAAAAAATAGTTGATGCACCGAGTCTCTCTGTGGATCAATCATCATTCTTGAGAGCTTTCACCGCCAAATGAGTGCACACCAATGCTCTTAAATACAGTTCGTTCGGTGAACCGGAATTTGTAACGGGTAATCGAACCGTTGTCAAATTGTTATCGAACCGGTGTTGAAAATGTTATTAAATTTATTTAGTTTTATTAAAAAATATATTTTATTTTTTAAAAAATAATAATATTCATTTTATTTTTATATTTAAAACCCGAAAGTCCATCAGCCCGCCCGTCCAATAGGTCGGCCGCCCAGCCCTGACGATCTGGGTTGGGTTTCAAAACAATGGTGCAGACCGATGAGCATGAATCATTATTCTCTGGTATGTCATATGTTATCTCATGCATAATATATTCAGTTGCAAATCAGCATATAATGGGATCCTTGCATATGCTATCTAATATATCGATTATATCAACATGCACTATTAATCTTTCGGACGGACGAAAATTGTATGCATAACTTGTTGGTAGTGTTGTGTTGAGTGAACATTGACTATGTGCAATGTTATATTTGTTCATAGGTGAGATGTAACATACTATATGTTTCACAATTGCTTAATCAAAGTTCATATGTTCTAACTTTTGTCAATGAGATAAATATCGATGGCGAAGTCCTGCATCTCTTGTTCAGAGTTCATATGAGGTTTTGGTAGATTATCGTAGTCACAGTTTGTAACTTGATCATTGATACATTTATCAAAATTCTATAATCGGATCAATTTCATGTGGGGAGTGTGATTGGATTGAAAGTATAAGAGCAAAAAGACCATGACGTAAAAGACTTGAATATATCATTTACTTATAATACTCAATTTTTCTTATAAATCAATCTAAATTACATCAAACTTCCGATGTGAGATAATTTTTGCATATTTCAATATACCACATCAAGTCCAACCATATAATGAGTTGAACTTGACAATTTCAATTAGTACATTACCAACAGATCAAATTCATCAAGCTTGATTAACCCTCGGCAAAATTACTCGGATTTTCTGAACTCATTTCGATATCATATTAAATTTCTAGAATCAGATAAATTTCATGTGGGGAATGTGCTCAAATATAAGATATAAGATAGAATAACCACAATGTAAAATATTTAAAGAAGACATTTACTATAATCATCAATCTTTCTTCCAATTTTGGAAGACTTTTGCATATTTAAACAAATAAACTATAATCCCAGCAAAATGATGAAGCTTTTGTAGTATTGGGAAAACAATGAACCTAGATTTTATCTCTTATATGATAAAAATTCCAAAGAGATTAAGATGTTGAAACATTCTGTTAACTCTTTCTTCACAGCTTAGTGTTATGTTCTAGATTATTGAACTTCAACTACTAGATTTTGTACTTACATTTGGGGATTTCCATTAGCTTTTTTTATATCTCATAGACTTTGATAGAAGATAGTTAAGGATAGAAATTTTTGCACTGTTTAGCATAGTTCAGATCTTATAAATTTTTTTATTGATGGTACTTTTTAAAATAAATCTATATTAACATTGACATGAAAATTTTTACAAATATAGCAATACTTTTGAATTTATTGTTAGATACTCTCTCTTCTTTTATCATAATGCATCGAGTATAAACTTTCATGCATAATTTTCAAATGTTCTCTCTCTCTTAAAATGGTTCTTGTCCATCAATGAAAGGTGAAGGGAGGAACGGTTGCTGCTTCTCCAGCTATTGTTGACGGTGGTTATCGAAGGTGACAGATAGAATAAAGTTTCTAGTTTTTTTAAGGAATTGACACATCAAATCTATTTTGGATTCCATTGTGTTTGGAAACCTTGTTTTTCTTCTTGGTGAAGTTTGGTGGTTGATTCGTTTTGAGTTGGTTTTTTTAGCTTTTACTATTTCAGTAAATTTGATTGTTTTGCATAGGAGTAAGGAAATGGGAAAACAAGTTTATATCCTTTGTAGTACAACTAATAAAGGACATTTTAAAAAGTATCATTCCATTTATTAAAGTATTGCTATATATGTAAATTTTTTCTTGTCAATGTTAATAAACATATATTTCAAAAAGTACCACTAATAAAGAATGGATGTGATACTAACATTGATATATATGTTTTTTCCCAAGTTATTTTGTGAAAAATATATGTTTATTCTTTTTTCCCAAGTTACTAACATTAATAAACATTGATATATATGTTTATTAATGTGATACTAACATTAATAAACATATACTAACATTGATATAACATTGATACTAATAAAGAAAGGATATCAAGTTATTCTTTTCACCAACTTTGATGTTGTCTTCTGTTCTTGTAGTTCAATAGCTTTCATGGTGTGGATTTCACAATCTAGAAGTCTTTCTACACTGAACCTATCAAATAATGAGTTTAATGGGAGTTTCATATCCTCAGTCATGAATTTAAGTCACAAGGTTATTTTGGATCTTTCAAATAACTTACTTTCAGGTTATCTTACAATAGACTTAATATCATGTGTTGTTTTCATAGATATGCTATTAGACATCTGGATAAATATGTAAATATTTGATCATATTTATTCTTATTGTATAAGATCAATAATATAATTTAATGAGCAATATTATAATATGGGTGAAAGATAAATTTGGTCTTTAAAGTTTCGGGTTTTGACAAATTTGGTCCCCAAATTTTATGCATTTTGGCAAAATCAGTCCCCAAAGTTTTGAAATGGCAAAACCAGTCCCAAACCATTTTTTTTGCAAAACTAGTCCCCAAAGTTTTATATGTGGTAAAATTGGTCCTCAAAGTAACATTACACAGATTTGGTCCTCAAAGTTTGCAAAACGTGACAAATTTAGTCTCTAACACTGTTAAGAGTTCCCAAAGTTTGCAAAGCGAAGACGAAGACGAATGAGAGACGAAACAAATTTTCCTAGCTTTATAAACAAAAAGCCTTAACGGTAACGACGTTACACAAATTGTGGATCAATTTTGCCAAATTTTCGAAACTTCGAGGATTGAAATTGTTAGTAGGTATAAACTTTGAGGGTCGGTATTGTCAAAATCAAAGTTTGGGGACCGATTTTGCTACTTTGGAACCCTATTTACCAAATTAATCAAACTTCGAGAACCAAAGTTACAAAAATATTAAATTTGGAGGACTAAATTTGCCGTTTAAAAGTTTAAAGACCTAATTTACAATTTTATGCAAACTTTGGGGATCAAAAATGTTATTTTCTCACTATAATATAGATTATAGTTATTTAATATTATAATTTGAGTATTTAATTTATGTGGATCAATTGCAATTTACACAAGTCAAAGTTAACGGCTACGATAGCAATTGCAACATACCTGCAAATCGAATCCCGATCCTCACTGTAAAACGATGACGAAAACTTACCTCTATCTGGCCTATGCATCAACATTGACTACTACTGCCTGTGTTTCCTCCAAATTCTGGCAAGTAAAACGAGGAATTGTTTACCGCCGAACTTTCTATCAAATTCAAAGTTAACGTGTTTCCGTCAAACATAACGGCGATGATCGGAGCTGCAATGCAGCCGACCTGAGAATTGATCCTTACTGTAAAAACGATGACATATCCAATAGATCAACGATATTGTAAATAAATTGTTAGCTTTATTTGATTTATGGATTATTTTTTTATCTAGTATTTTACGTCGATGATACGTAATACGATTATAGAATATTTACGTAATGAGAAAATCTATTCTTCTACCCAATTACATATAACATTTATTGTCCATCAAATATTTGTTAATAAATAATAAATAAATGAATAGATAACATTTATGTAACTTAAGAAGTAATTATTAGATAAACTTCTCAGCTTAGTATAAATATGATCATTCATTCATTTTGTTTGGTAAGTTGTTGTTCAAACATGAGTAAGGAAAAAAAAAGAATATTATCTCGACAATTATGATAATGAATTCTTGTAAGTTTTCCAATAATCATTTAATGATGATTATGATGGTAATAATGCATATTTCAAAATCTTAAATAGTTTATTCAAATTAAACTATATGCTTACATAAATAACAACTATAAAATATGATCACCAGCACCGCCTGCACGTCCACATCCCGGCGAGTACACCGACGAAATCATACTGGAGTTCTTCTACGACGTAGGAAAGATTTGACTGAGTTCACATTCCGAATCGATCGAAGGTTGAATCGTAATTATCTCCAAAAATCTGGTTATTATCGTAGGGAAAAGTGTTCGGATTTGTGCTTCAGTTTGGATCAGAACAAACTCCAGAGTCTGCGAAAACAAATGGTTTTCAAGATCGGGTCGGGCTGAAATGAGTATGGATCCACATATACCGGGTCCGCGGATAATTAAGTGTAATTATACTTTAAATTTGTTAATCTTTTAATTAAGTATTAAATCTTTTATTCAGTAATTAGAAAAATTATGGGAATTGAGGACGTTAATTAATTAAATTAAATGGCTGAAACGAGGCAACGTAAACATGAAAATAGTCCCCAGTCCCCACAATCTTCTGGACTGCACATTTGATCAAATCATATTCGAGCACGTGTGCAAAATACATCCATAAACAATGAAATATCTCCGCTTCCACTCTCGAAATGCCACGTCAGCGTAATTCTCTGCTCCCACATCTGCCACGTTAGCTATGCTATTGGCGTGATGGTTTATGAACCGTTGATCATTTGACGAAAGCAGTTATCCCTCCGTAAGTTCAAAGAAAAGGCTTGTGGACGGCAAAATTCGAGTAAGTTGGTATTTTGGCAATATATTCATTGGTGTGAATTGTAGCTTGTTTCATGTCTAGATTCTTCGATTCAACTTGAACACACCTCGCCGGATTTTTGAAGCACGAGCTTTGTTGATCTCAGGCATAGTAAGGCACATGATGTAGAAATTGGAGTTTTTTCTTAACTATTTAACGTGCTTCTGAGATTTTCTTGAAAATCAGTGCTTCTTTTGCGGTTTTTCGCTTCGATTCATCGCTCTGTATGACGATTATTTCGTTTTAGTTATCAATAAGTTGCCATGTTGTCATCGGCGTCGGTTTTCACAGATTTCATATTTTGCTGATAAATTGAAACATGATTTCATATTTTGTTAGTTGATTTGGATTTAATTGCAGTTTTCAAAGAGATATGCGATCTTGAAAGGACGTTTATAATTCGTACGTGTATTAGGCTTAAATTGCATATTGTGCTTTTAGTTGTAACTAATTAATCCTTTTGTTGTGTAGAAGAGAAGCAGCTTGCTGGGTTTTTTTTTCTGCTAAAATTTGATTGAATCCAATTTAGCATGGGAGTTGTGACAATCTCTAGTTCAGCTGCCCGATCACCATTTGGATTGTGCAGTGGGTGTTCAAATCGAGTGTCTTTATGTAGAAGGCCAGTTATATTATCGTTCAAGGCAGACAAAACAAAAAATAAATCTCTAATTGGAGCACCAGAAGCTGGAACTTTACCTTTGGATGCCAAAATCCAAGATGGGAAGAAGTTAAGGAAGTCGAATAAGGGGCCAGAAAGAGTAAATGCTGTCTCAAATGGTGAAGCGTCTCCAAGTATATTAGAGTTAGATTATGATGAAGCTGCTGCAAAACTAGAAAAGATATTCAAAATAAGTACAACTGAATTGGTTTCAGATGAGGAAATAGGTACTGAAACTGTAAAGAGAAAGAGGCCGCGAATGAAGAGGGCTCGAGATTGTGATGTGAAGGAGAAGAAAAGTTCTCAAAATGTAGTAGGAAGCTTAAGGAAGAAGGGGAAAAGATTGAATCTTAATGAGAGAATTGCTCTGAGAGCAATGAAAGAAGCAAATGAAGCCTCTGGTTTAGTAGACCGAAATGAAACCATTCAAATTAATGAAGATGAGAAGATTAATAGACTTTTAAGGGATTTTTCAGCTTCAAACGACTTTGGCAGCTTGGACTGGAAGAAAATGAAGATTCCACCAGTCCTCCCTTTTTCAGAGCACAGTTGGTTATTTAAGCTAATGCAACCAATGAAGGTGAGATCAACGCCATATAACGTCGATTAACCGAATGTTAAAATATTGTCTCACATCGGTTGTGGAAATATAAATCTTATAATTTATAAGAGATGTGATATTATGAGTAATCCGCTTAGCCCAAGCCTTTTCAATGTGATTCACTTCTCTCTTTTGGACTGGGCTACACCGACACTCTTCCGGTCCATTGAATCGTGAATTTCTACACCGAATATTTCAACGTAATAGAAGTTTGATATGCTTAACACTCTTAACATTGCTATACAGGGAATCCTCAAAGTTAAGGAGACATTGCAAGGTGATTTAGGAAAAGAGCCAACTGATCATGAGTTAGCTGATGCATTAAACATGGGCTCTTTTCAGCTGAGGAAGCAGATAGAAGTTGGTCGAGCAGCCCGAAGCAAGTTGATCAGGGTAATTATCCTTTTCAAATACTTCTACGATAATGATATCATAGAGAGTTTAACAAAGCCATGTGATTTGGGTTACAGCACAATCTCCGGCTTGTTTTATTTGTGATGAACAAATATTTCCAAGACTTCTTGAATGGACCAAAATTCCAAGACCTTTGTCAGGCTGGTGTTAAGGGTCTTATAACAGCTATTGATCGTTTTGAACCAAAAAGAAAGTTCAGACTCTCAACATATGGTTTGTTTTGGATTAGACATGCTATTGTCCGCTCCATGACACTCTCTAGCTTCACGAAGGTTTCCTTCGGCCTCGAATCGGTACGAACAAAACATTTTCCTTGTATTTATTCACATATTCATAATTTGCATCTTTGTTTTGTAATTTTAAATGAAATCCCGTAGAAATTCAGGATTCAATGGGCCGGAGAGTGTACTCCTGTCCATTAGAGAAGTGAATTACATTGAAAATACTTGGGTCAAACCAATTATCCGTGATATCACTTTCCTTATAAACTAGAATATTTTTGTTTCTACAACTGATGTGGTACAGTATTTCAACAAATCCTTCTTGCTCAATGCAGATCAGAGCAGAAATACACAAGGCCAGATTGAAGCTATTAATTAAGCTCCAGAGATCACCAACAGAGGAAGAGATTATTGATCATGTTGGAATCTCCCTAGAGAGATACAATGAAGTGATCAGAGCAGCAAAGCCTGTTTCTTCTCTCAATGTAAGACACGAAGTCACAAACGAGGAATATATCAGTGCTATTTCCGATGCCGATGATAACGAAAGCGATAGACGTAAAGAACTCGCACTTCTCAGACTCGCCATCGATGATGTGGTAAATATTCTTCCTTTGTTACTCTTTTATGATGTGTTACATAAGTGGAACAAACTATAGAATATAATCTCTTTGTAGAATTAGAACCTTTTAAGTTGTTCCTTCATGATCTTGATCAACTTATCGTGTTTAACTTTCGAATGAGATTAAGCTTCTTTATCCTGATAATAAACTCAACCTTTTTGTCTAATCTCTTTTGCAACTGTTACATCATCAACAGCTTGACTCTTTAAAGCCAAAAGAGAGTTTGGTAATGAGACAACGATACGGACTCGATGGAAAAGGCGATCGAACACTCGGAGAAATAGCCGGGAATTTGAATATTTCAAGAGAGATGGTTCGTAAGCATGAAGTTAAAGCTCTTATGAAACTCAAGCATCCTGCTCGTGTCGATTATCTCCGACGTTACATTTCGACATGAAAAAAATATATATACCAAATTCTTCTTTTGGTTTGTGCATGTTTGTATCTAATAGAGAGAGTGGAAACATATTTATTGTATAAATGATAGATTAACTTTCTTTCATAGGTTTATGTTGTCTTGTTATAAAAATGATAAGGTGCCATCTCATACAAATTACTCAGGCATGCCCATTTTAGTAAGTTAAAATTACATGTTTTAAGCAATCTACCACCAATATATTATTAAACCCCAAACCCTAATATTTATAAATATTAATATTACAGTATTATTATTATTTCACTATCAATATATTGTTTTTTAACGTACACAAAAAGTAAATTTGCAGTGCGTCCATCGCAAAAAAATCTTGATTACATTACCGCAGCTAAAATCATGTGTATCATCGTAATTTAAGAAATGATTTATTTACCATTACTTCTAATAATTATAATATAATTATGTTTATTATTTTTTATATATAGGGGATCATTATTAGACCCTAGACTATTATTAGAATTTTTATATAAATCACGATCATTATACCACAATTTAATCAAACATATTTAAAAATCCATGATAATTACATCATACCACACCTCAATTTTAACATGTTAAAATAACTAAAATCATTCTAAAATTTAATCCTATTGTAGTAACAGGGACACGTGGTAAGCAATGATTAGCTGAGTTTCTTATTTTTCCCATTTTATTAATAATTTCAATATTATCTTACAATTATTTATTTCAAAGAGACGATATATAAAAAATCCAAATTTATTTGTTTATAAATTTTATTTTTCTCGATGATTTATTAACTATTATTTATTGTTTGAGATAAGATAATAAGGTGTTTAAATGCTTTGGGAGGCATTTGATTCACGATAATAAGAACCCCAAGAATTCTTTGAAGGAGAATAAGAATACTCCAAGCAAAGACACACCCTCAACAACTATGATGTAATTAGTAGCCTTACAATATTCTTAACCTCAACTCCCAATCTCTCTCCCAACTCATATCCTCCAATCTTTTTCAAATTTGTTGTATTCGGACAGTGATTTGTGTAAGAATTTTTGTTTAAAAAAAGGAGTTTAAAGAATAATAGTTGAAATTCATGATTGAATAGCCTTGAAAAATGTATGTGTAATCATTATATAAAAAAAATGAATCATATTGTAAAAAACCAAATTAAATCATATACTCGTGGCATAACTCTTATAAACTATAACAATTATATTTCCATAGGATGACGTTTGCCTAAGGTCCTTCACTGGTTCCTCACGGGTTGTGTAAAGAGTATGCTCTCCAAGTTACGAAATTGTAAATATGATACATTTTTTGAACAAAAATATGCATTTGTAGTCCACAACTTCTATTAAATGCACATAAGACACCTCAAGTTTCCAATACTCTTTATTATTAACATTCTAACTAACTCGTTAAAATGTTATATTTTATGACAATTCTCGAATATCAATGATCAGTTTTGTATAATTTTTCAAACGAGTCTTATTTGCGTAGTTTGTGAACTTTGAGAATCAATCATGCTAACGGAACGTTTGTCAACTTAATGAAAAATCGGGTGTTAGAATATCAGGATTAAAAAACAAACAATATTGATAACTTTAGGTGTTATTCTTGCAATTTCGTAAGTTGGGGGCATACCATTTACACAACTCGTAAGTTGGAGGCTATTTATTCAATTTTCTCTATTTCCATAATCGATGTAAGACAATATTCTCAGGACTCTCATTCAGGTCGAACTGACATTGTTTTTATTCAGACTTTCTTCAATAGACTCAATAGAACTCAAGTTATAGATTGATCTATTTTTTTCGTCTAAGCACAATGCGCTTTTCTACCAGTTTTTTTTCTAAACCGGTACATATCAACTCAAATCTCATCTTCGTACTCTAATACAATGTTGAAATTGAATATCCAATTGGGTGGGAAATGATCGTGTAGTATAGTACATAAAAGAAATGAAATATTTTGTAAAAGGTTTAATAAATCAATTATTCGAGACATTGCAACTTTTATAAACTAGAATAATTATATTTCTAATTGACACTAGTCTCAAGAATAACTAGTGATGCTTTTTTTCCCTTTAGAATCCACCTTAACCTCATGGCATTATATATATCCCAAATCTTGTGTACTAAAATAACACTCAAAAAACAATAATTTTGATTGTTTATGAGCTCTCAAACCATGGAAGAGAAGCTTCGTATCGCAGTCGGAATCATGGGTACTATTCTTAACTCGTATTCGAATACAATTCCGATGATATAACCGAAAAACTTCGAGATTAAAATTGAGTTTTTTGCTCTTTATTTGTATAGGAAATGCTGCTTCTATGCTTCTCTACACAACACCAATGTAAGTTAAGCTTTTACAAAGTTTCACATACATTTGTATAAACATTTAATTTTATTATCAACTTGTAGATTAACATTTTGGAGAGTAATTCGAAATAAAAACGTCCAAGGATTCTCGTGTGTTCCCTACATCGTAGCGTTGTTAAATTGTTGTCTTTACACTTGGTATGGATTGCCTATCGTTAGTAACAAATGGGAAAATTTTCCCGTTGCCACAATTAATGGACTTGGAATTCTACTCGAGATTTCCTTTATTGTGATCTACTTCTCTTATGCTCCATTTAAGGGAAAGGCAAGTTAAATGACTTGTATTTCAGTTATCATTTCATCTTCTTATATGTTATATTAACATAAGTATTACGTTAACAGAAGAAAGTGGCTATGTTGGTTGTTCCCGTAATTCTCGTATTTGTTATTATTGCGTTGTTATCAACTTTTGCGATTCACGATCATCGTCATCGTAAGGCGTTAGTAGGAGGCGTTGGACTTGTTGCATCTATAGCCATGTATGGATCTCCACTTGTGGCTGTGGTGAGAATTTATTTATATTTTCTTTTTGGTGATGCTTTAGTTTACAAAATGATTTGTTTCTCGGGTTCGAAACGTAACGATTTTGTTTGTTGATTGTAGAAACAAGTGATCAAGACAAAGAGTGTAGAGTTCATGCCTTTTTACCTCTCTTTCTTTTCATTCCTTGCAAGCTCACTTTGGATGGCTTATGGTCTTTTAAGCCATGATCTTCTTCTTGCTGTAAGTGTTGCTCATTTTACGAACAAAACCCGTATAGATTTTAAAAATTTACAAATCATAATAAATGTCTCACATTGTATTTTAGATTTAGATTTAGATTTAGATTAGATGTATTTATAAGGGTGAATGGATTCCATTATAATTGATTTGATCAAATCTTTTACATCATAATCTCATTGACTTATATGCTATATACGTACACATTTTCTCTATGTAAATTTATTCGATTCTAAAAATTTATCAAATCTTTTATATTATAGTCTCATAATCTAGAAACTGATCAAGACTTTTATATGTGCACACTCTCCCACGCAAATTTACATAAATCTGTTACATTGTGATATTCTTTCCTACTATAATATATATGTGCACATTCTACCTGCATAAATTGACATGATTCTAGAAAATTAAAGCTCGACTAAATCTATTTTTACCATTTGTGTAGTCTCCAAATCTTGTGGGAAGCCCATTGGGAATGTTGCAGTTGGTGGTATACTGCATTTACAAATGGAAAAAGGAAGCAAATGGAAATACTACACACAAATGGGATGTTGAGAAGAATGAAACACAAAAGATAGATATGATCATTGATGGAGAAACTACTGCAAAGAATTAAGTGCCGAGTTTCGATCATATCCGAAGCAAAAAGAATCATTCACCGTAACTATAATATATCGTAAATGTTTCCACAAATGCAAATGTATCTATCACACAACTCTATAACAAAGTAACCATCAAATGGATCACCTTGTGTAGATAAAAAATGCTGTATTTCATTCCTAGAGTGATAAGTGTTCTAATAACCTAGTAGTGCGTTCTCAAGATTCTTATGATGAAACATGTTTGAAAAACATAATCATCTGACCAACATTATAAAGCAGAAACTAAAGTGAAAACGAACCTTAAAAGCGGATGATCTCCGTCAGAAGAAGCCCCTGAAGGAGAATTTCTGAGCATACCGTAAAATAAATTACTGGTCATATCTAACACTTCATTCTCTTTATCTAAGCTAAGAGTGAAAGCTGTGTACTTCCATGTTAATAGGGAAGCAATCTTGAATCCAATGTTTTCATTCTGGGCTTGACTTGTATTTTTTTGGTACCACTCGGTATCGGGTATTAGGATCGGTTTCCGGTTTTTTCGGATCCAACCCTAAAAACTAATTAAATATTATTTTTTAATTAATTAAAATTTTTTTTAGGTCCGGACCGGTATGAAAACATTGCTTGAATCGTTGTAAAGAGAACATACCGCAAATTTGATGGAGAGAAATGACTATACATTTGTCTTTATATCAGACCCTGGCGTTGTAGATCTGTGTATGTCTTCTTGTTATAAATGTTGCCCTCATGATCTTCGTATTCTTCTTCGAGATCAAGGCGCCATTTGTTAACGCCATTCTTTTGTTGTATTTTCTCCCAAAGTTCTTTTGCTTCCTGAGAAGGGAGGTGTATGTCCCGGGAGAAAGTCAGTATATAGCAGAAATAAAACAATAAGGCATAGGCTTTTCATCCCAACCCATTGGCAATTTTAAGGGATTGTAGATTTGTTGATCTTCATCATCACTTTCAGATTCATGTTGCACCTCATCCTAGTCATTGACAAAAAAATATTAAAACGATACCATGAAAGTGCTTGGCAACGAAACTCAATATGTGAAAAAATCAAGGAATGTTGTATTTTCATCTAATGATGTTAACTTGCAAAGTTTAGGCGAAGTACCTCTTCACGTTCTTGTACAATTTCAACGTAGGTTAATGCATGCTTCTTCTCAACATTTTCTTTAGTCCGAACAATTGTCTGCAATGTAAAGTGACAACAAAATGACTGTTATTTTAAAGTAATATTTTGTTCCGGCACACGAGGGCCTTTAGAAAAATGTTTTCTATCCAACTTTTCAAGTGGAGTATTCTGGAAAGGTGAAAAGAAACAAATATCAATAACATCAGAATCATAACTCATAAGTATACAAAGCCATCTAATGAACAGAATGAGATTACTGCTACTTACTTTTGTTACGAAAAATCTCTCGGCACACTCTCATAAGGTGCCTCCAGCCTTCAGGCCAAGTGTAGCTAATGACTAAAACAAGAGGAATCACATGAGCAGGAAGAATTTTTAAATACATGCAGGGAAGCAGTTTTACAAGATGTATCTCAAATGAAGATGTGTTATTATTATCATATGAGCGGTAAGACATGCATGCTTACCTCCTTTAACTTATCAAGTCCCACCAACATTAGTTCCTCGACAGTACTGTAATAATCAAGATCGATGACATAATCATTTTTTCGATTCTCATCCTCCCATCCTTCTACCTGTCCACTGGTCCATTTCTCTTCAAATTCATATATTACATGCCAATAATATCCGTGTTTTACAAAAACATAATAAGAACAAGATATATGCACGCAGCTCCAGTAGAAACATTTTTAATAAGAACAGGAATTGAGAATATTCTTTCGAGATCTTGCAAAGGTTCTGTGCGCTCAAAAAACCCAATGAGATAATCGAGAAGCTTTTGCAAATAATCATGATACTGCCTGCAGATAACCATGATAAAAAAGATCTTACACTTTATAACCAAAATTCAATATTCTAAATTCAGCAAATTCAAATAAAATATCAGAAAAATCAAACAAGCCAAGGAAAAAAAATTACCACGTGTGTTTCAACTTCCTGGATATCCTTCCTGATTCAGAAAATACATCAAGATAAGCAGTATACTCAATCTGCTGACCAAACTTAGAGTTTATGTACACATTGTAGAGTTCATGTAAATCAAGGTAACGTCCATAGGCTTCCTAAAATATTACATACACATTCTGAGTGATTCTGAGAGAAAGTAAATAAAAATATCAACTCAAACGTGAATCTTTCGATTCATTTGGCTCTCACGCTCAATCACTTATGTTAATTTCTTGCTAAATGTACTGAGCAACAAACGTAAAACATGATTAAAATCATGAATGCTTAATAATTTCAAGCAAAAAAGGGCTCCTAACCTTCCAATGAAACTCTATCTCTGGCTACTCTTTGAGAAGCTCTTCGTATTCGTCTGTTGTATCAACATATCTAGCCGCTGGGTGCCGCTTATGGTAGTCACGAATCCGAAAAAACATAAAGCAACAAAGACTCAAAATAAAATTGAAGAACACTACCCAGAAAAAAAAGATTCAAGAGAAACCAACCTCTTTCAATCTATCGTAAAATGCACTAAATACGTCAACATTTGAAGAGATCTAACTCTGTCCACCAAGGGCCACAATCTCATCCCTTCTAGAGTTGTCTTTATCTTCATAAATTTCGATATATTCGAGAAAAGAACACCACGTACAGTGAGGAAACACTAAAAAAGTAAAAAAACCTTGAAATATCAACTGCGCATACAATTTTATCAGTAGTGAGTAGATTTGATCAATCATACTGCGAACTCGGTGGCCTTGTACTGTGGTTTTTTTACTGTAATAACCTCCTTTAAAAAATAATTTAACAAACTAATACACTTTCACATTAATATTTTAAAATAAACTATTTACCTACAAATATAGATTATAATTACCGTTAATTCATCAAAAACTCCTATAAATATAATTTAATTACCTCTGGTGTAGTGTTGTTGAATTATATATTATGTTTTTTATAATAGTTTTCAACAAACTAAATTTAATTGTATTTGTTTTTTGATGAGATGTGTTATGTATTTGGATATGTTGTAGTCTTATATCACATCAATTATACATTAATGTAGTATTACAATAGGAACAACAAGAATCGTATCATTAATCAATAGATTAGATTTGTCATTTTTTTAAAGCTTTTTTTTTTGTTATATTGATTTTCACATTCATACCCAACCATATCTCTATAGAATCATATCAGCTTATTGAATTCGTTGGAGATATATTGATGCTAAATGATTACAACATGTTATTTCTTGAAAAAACCCCTTGTATAAGCCGGTCCTTGTTAGTCGCTTGCTCGTTCTGGAGATCCTTGACAACAATACGCTCAAGCCTCTCCACCTCCTCATTTGAGTGTCACGCTTTTAAGTTCGTAACAGGGAGGCACGAGTTACCTCCAACAGCGTCGACGACATTACTGCCGTTCCTCCGACGCTACGAAGAGCTTAGACGGAAATAGGGTTCTGGAGTTGATGCTCAGAGTTGAAAACGACGCCGTTCCATTTTGAAAAGAAAAACTTGTTCGTGTGATCAATGTTTTCATACCGATCCGGATCGGTATAAACGATACGACCGGTATATCGGTCGGTACTAATTTTTATTTTATTTTATTTTTTTAAAAATATATTTAATTAGTATTTTAGGACCAGACCCGAAAAAACCCGAAAATTGACTCGAATACTCGATATCAGACGGTACGAAAAAAAATATCGATATCGAGTAAAATCGGACGATATACCGACGGTATACCGTTCGGTATGAAAACAGTGCGTCGAATACCTCGATTTTAAAAGACATGTGTTTTATTAAAAATATTTTTATGATATGTATAACGTTTTATATATGAGTGGTGTTTGTAATTGGCTCTTAAACTTTATAATAGTGTAAAGGCGGTGCCCCTAAAGTTTGTAAATTGCATACGAAACCCCCGAAGTTGATATAATGTGTGCGATTGGCTCCTAAACTTTTAAATGTTGTAAATACCGTGTCCTCAAAGTTTAAGAATTGCGTGGTTGGCCCCCGAACTTCCAAAACCGTTTATATTTGACCCTTATACTCATTGATATTTTAAACGTCCTCAAAGTTTATATTTGACTTATTAACCTTGAAAAAATGTTATGAATATATTTTCAAACTTTGAAAATTTTAAAAATAACACATAAATTATCAAAAACACTAATACGAAAAAAGACGAAAACCACTACTATGCACCCATGGGTCATTTTTGAACGGTTTTGAAACTTCGGGAGCTTCTCACGCAATTTACAAACTTTGGGGACATTGCTTTTACACTATTTTAAACATTATTGACTAATTACACAATTTTCTCTTTTATATATAACAGTGAGAATCCCATGCCGCCAATTTTCCCTTTAAGCAATTCATAAACTCTTTGTATACTGCTATTCATCATTTGTCGCCATGAAAATATACTGCACTTGTTTGATCAGATTAGGAAAAACCAGCACAGAGTTGAAATCTACATTACATAAACTCTTAGTTCCTTCAACTTTCCTTTCGTTGATGTTGATTTTAGTTTCATTCTGTTGACGTTGTTGTTGTCGATTACGATATGATCAATGTCGTTGGACGGCCGGATTCTCTCGTCGAGATTCATCGGATCCTGAGAATATATTGATCAAGATTGAGAGTCCTTTAACTATGCCATTGATGGATTTCAATGTAATGCATGCATAGCCGAGGAAGAAGCAGTCGGAGATAGTGACCTGTACCGGATCCTCCGCAACGATTCCGATGACATCTAAATAAGAATTCACGATTCTTGTAAGGTGTTTTAAGGTATATTCATATTCCCCCAAATCCAGTAGCTTTGTTGTAGCAATGTGTTAGATTCGAGTACCCTATATTAATTATATGATACATTTTAATTAGTGATTAAATGAATTATTTCTTATTTTTAATTTTATTTCTTATAAATATTGTTTATATTGAATTGATAATTAAATCCTTTGCTTAAAGGTTGTGTAAAAGAAATCGTAATGAGATTATGATGTGGGATACTTTTATGCAAAATTTCTCTAGCCTATGGATTATGGAAAAATGGAAATCAATAATACGGTAAGAACTATCATATGTTGTGTCTCTTGATTTGATCACGTGGTTGTTTCCATTGAAAAGAGTTTTCTATGATAAACATATGGATACTTGTTAGAGAACAAGGTCATCGGATGACTCGACAACGAGAAATCGTTCGGATATGTTATTTACGTCAATGATCAAATCTCGTAATGATGGTTGTGTAAATATCATTTGACTTGAGATTAACAAAGATAACTTGAATATTTTGTCTTGTATTTTCATTAGGGGTGTGATTCGGTCGGTTAACCGGTTAAATGGTCAAAACATTTTCGGTTAATCGGTTTTGTAGCCCAATATTTGAATACCGAAACCGAACTGTTTAACCGCTTTATAAATTTATAATCGACAGAAACCAACGGTTAATCGGTTACCGTTTAACCGATTAATTTTTTAAAAAATTTATACAAACTTTGTTCCATTGTCAATATCTTTATTTGAGAGTTTGATTTTCATACTTTTCGAATATGTACATTTTGAGTTATTCTATTTTTCATTTTGACTCAAAAGTAGGGAAATTTAGAATAACTGATATATGATTCTATTGTGTTCAAAATTTAGAATAACCGATAATTTTCAAAATAAATATGATTCTATTGAGTTCAAATGGAGGTAATTTGAAATGGATTATGTTAATCTAAATCAAGCATAAAACTCGAACTGAACTTTCGAGAACAATTTAGCAAAAATTGAGAATAAAAATCATAAGTAATTTGATAATCAAATGAACAATAAAAAAAATCCTGATAAACACTAATACAATTTAAGAAATTTACTTTGTTTTTCTACCAAATAAGCAAAGTAACAGTTAAAACAAAAACAAATCTTAAGAATCACTAATCATTCCACCCCGGCTTAATCTGCAAAAAAAAGTTATATTTAGATAAAAATGTTAGTGTCAAATAATATATATTATCAACAATATATAATTTGGAAATAATAAGAAATCATTACTTATTATTCAACATTGATAAAACAAATATATAACTAAGAATAACATTACTCAACACATTATTCAAATAACATTAAAATGAATATTGTACCTATTTTCGATTAAAATCGATCAATGATATTGTTGTCTCGTCCACTAGCCATCATTTCTATAAAATATAACAATTAGCAAAGTGAGATTGCACAAAATAAAGTAAATGCAATTTCTAAATCATACCTTCCTCTAACTCATTAAGGTTTTCTAAATTTTCCTCAACAGTAGAAGTTTCATTAGAAGATCTCAACTAATCTTGAATACACATTCGTGCTTGAATAATTATAGGAGTTAGAGAACTCCTAAGCGCATCAAGAACCCTACCTCCTGTGCTAAAAGTTGCTTCTAAAGCTACAGTAGAGATAGGAACAGCTAAAACATCACGAGCCATATGAGGAGTATCGGAAATCGTGCATTGTTATTTTTCCACCAAAGCAACAAGTCGTGACTATTCCTTTTTTGCTCTCGTCCCTCTTTTAAGTACTTGTCCAATTCAGAACTATCTTCATTTGCATCAATAGTATCTAAACTTGCAATTTCAGATGAATACTCTGAGAAAGGGAAGCCAAGCTAGAACCAATATTACTCATGGTTGATTCAGATGAATAATATAATTTTCTGTACTCATCAAACATCTTTTGCATTGTCAGTACTGTCTCTTTGCTAATTTCAGTTCATTTTTTAGTACCATATATTTTTGAAAGAATTAAATTTACAACATTCATCTTTTGATGTGGATCCATGACCGCTGCGATAAATATAAGCATTCATTTTTTCAGCATCACCAGCCCAATATTTTGTAAACTTTTCGATCATTGATAGAGTCATTCTACTCATTTGTGTGTTTGTGTTGTTACTCCAATACTTAAGAATGCATCCACCTCAAATATATGTCCAAGAAACTCATTTGATGTGATATATTTGGTTCCTACATAATAATAATAACAACATAACAATTAAATCGTTTGGCAATATAAAAAATAGATGCAAAACACATAATGTTATAGTTTAAACTAGTAACAAAACTAATGAGAAAAATAAAATTAATAATACCTAAAATCCGTGTTGTAATAGAACAAAAACTTTTTAAAAATTTTGTCAAACGTTTTGCATCTTCCCAACTATTACTAGATGGGATTCCAGGTCCATATGGGGCTGCAAAAACTCTCTCATATTTGCATTCTCATCACAAAGACTTTCAAATACCTTAGCATATTTAATTGCAGTAATAAGCATCAAATATGTTGAATTCCATCTTGTAGGTACATCGACATTGAGTTTTTTCTTGTGCTCTAATCCTTCAACCAAACAAGCTTCTCCAAAACTCATAAGTCGTGATGGCGAACTTCGAATATATTTTACAGCATCTCTAATTGAATCTATTCCCCCTGTGTACTCATTTAATCCTTGTTTAACTATGAGATGTAATATGTGAGCAATGCATCTCATATGTGATCATTTTCCTCCCAATATTGAACTATTCCAATATGCAAATTTTCTCTTTAAGTATGCAATTGCCGTGTCATTAGATGAAGCGTTATCTACCGTCATAGTAAAAACATTACTTATTCCCAAATCCTGGCAACAATTAATAATAGATTCATCAATATCACTTCATTTGTGACTTGTAATTGGCAAAAAATTCAATAGATATTTTTTCAAATTCCAAACATCATCAATAAAATGTGATGTTAAACACATATAATTCACTCTATGATGTCCAAGTATCAGTTGTAAATGAAATTCTTCCGGTGCAACACTTCAACTCCTATTTCAGCTTTTCCTTTTTATCTAAATACAATTCATAACAATCCTTTGTAACTGTTTTCCTGCAAGGGATCACAAAACTTGGGCAAACCACACTTGCAAATCGTTTGAATCCATTTGATTCAATGAACCTAAATGATAACTCATCCATTATAATCATAGCAGCAACAGCTTTTCTATTTAAACCTTGGTCAAATTTTCATACTAAAACACTGCTCTTCATTTTACCTAACCCATCTGATGAGAACTCTAGGACCGGGTACCCTGTAATGGGTGAAGCCCGATAGCAGTTGGGCCGAATTAAATAATCAAAACGAACTCTTATAGCCACTTACACCTTCAGGAAGAGCGGCCCGAGGTTCAACACAAAGGACCGAAGATAACCTTAGTAAATATAAACGTTATCTGCCAGCTGGATCCGGGGTTCGGTCCGAACGGTTACAGGCTCACGCGTTCCACGCTTCGGGCCCTATCACGTTTATCATGCTTCGGGCCCGATCATGCAGACCACGCCTCGATCACAGCCTCGTTTTACATCCTGCGATAACAACCTCTAACAAACTTGTCAGAGGCGGTTACAGGACGTTGATTACACTCGCCGGCGACTCTATAAATACAGGGCAAGACGAAGGAAATAACAGGACCCTTTGGACGCGGAAGAACAGGCTGTTACTCTGCTGAATTCTTCTCGCTTTCTTTACCTCGTCATTTTCATTAGCATGTCTTGTATAAACTGTTGAGTTATTTTATTAGTGAGCAGGCTAAAAGCATAATCAGCTCTTAGTCGAGTGGTTTTCACCCCGATTCACGGGGTTTCCACTATATATTGTCGTGCATTTACTTTGGTTTTTAGCTTTTGATCGTCTTCCACATTTTAAAGAAATCAGAACCGAGTTCGTTTGTTGAACGAACCGGACGACTGTTGGTACCCCTAAAAGGGGACCATAACACCATCATTCAATGTATCTTCAATCCCAATTGCCAATTGGTTTTGCGTCATCTTACTTGTTATGTTTCTAGGATTCTTCTCACACATATTAACATGGAATCTTAATAAACTAGTACCATTGTTTCTTGGATCTGCAAAATAAACAAATTTACAAAAATTGCATCTTGCTTTTTGTTTCCCTTCATCATTGAATACTGTAAAAAAATTACAAACTGAAGAGGTTTTTCTTCTCCCCCTTACACATTTTCTCTCTTTTTACCTCCATGCTCTAAACTTTCTTCTTTGTCTTGTTCGTCCATGTTCATATCAAGAGTTAAATCTTCAACTGAAATGTTACCAACTATTTTAGACATGGAAGCACTACATGAATTTCCATCTTCCATGATTCAACTACGAAAAATATTCAAATGTAAGCATTTGCATAAATAAGCAAATTCACAAAAAATAATACAAAAAATCATTATTATCATTTTTATAAAGATTTCAAAATATTAAATATAAGATCTTAAATCTAAAATAAAAAAGTAAATAAAAAAGAATATTATAAACATAAAAATAATCACATGAAATATTCAAAGATAAACATTTACATAAATAATTTCTTAAAATTGTGCATGAGCAAATTTACAAAAAATAACACAATAATCAATTATTATCATGTTTAAAAGATTCCAAAATATTAAATATAAGATCTTAAATCTAAAATAAGAAAGTAAATAACAAGAAATATTAGACAAATAAAAATAATCACATAAAATATTCAAATTTAAACATTTACATAAATAATTTGTTAAAATTGTCATAAAAAATTATACATAACACAATACATTTAACAATAACAAAAAGATGCAACATAACTAAAAATTTAAAATAAGAATTCAATATTATCATGCTTAGAAAAATTTTGAAATGGGAAAACTTAAATATGAAAACAAGAAAACTGTAACACTGAAAAATACTAAACACATAAAATATTCATAAATTGCCACCAAATATGCAATTAATTATAGTAAAAAAAGAAAACATTACTAGAATATATTTAAAGAAGAACAACGAAAGAACATAGAAAGAATTCCACAAACACTAATGACAAGCAAGTATAATTTATTTTATTTAGAGAAGGTAAATATGAGCCATGTGAGAGGGGGTAGATATTATTGTGTATATTAATTTAATAATTAATCGGTTAACCAACATCAAAACCGATATTCATCAATAAAACCGATAACCTACCGTTTAACAGTTTTAACCGATATTAAACCGAACTGCAAAAGCGATTAACCATATAACCGAAATCGTTTAACCGATTAACATCGGTTCGGTTAGACGGTTTCGCGGTTGGGTTT
Source organism: Utricularia reniformis (assembly GCA_009725065.1). NCBI lineage: Eukaryota > Viridiplantae > Streptophyta > Magnoliopsida > Lamiales > Lentibulariaceae > Utricularia > Utricularia reniformis. Next base: position 5,095 of record RWGZ01001121.1, on the reverse strand, counting down.
CCCACCCCTAATTTTCATTTATTTGGTTGAATGTCCAAATGAAGTTTCATATACAAATAATTTGGGATACAATATCATGTGATGAGGGATCCAGGACCAAATACCATGTATTAGATGAGACTCAATCCTATTGGGGCAACCTAGATGACGAGAAAGGAACCTACGCGGCCCAAGATTTTTAACCTGGCCCATTTGAAATAACCGGCCCAAAGACCCACTTATATTTCAAGACCAAAGATAGAGTTAGGCATAAATAAGACACCCGGGGACCGACCCCTTGGATCGGTCCAAACGGTTACAGCTCACGTGCCCTATGATCCGGGCACATGCATGCGATCCACGCTTCGGGTCTGTTCACGATGTTCGCACTTCGGGCACAACCACGTTTTCCAGCATGGGAAAACGACCTTGTTAGAGGCGGTTACATAGTGTAATTCACATGCGTCTTCCCTACTATAAATACATGGCTAAATGACAAGCTCAAGAGGACCCTTTGGACGAGCAATATTCAATAATAAACCGTTTTTACCTTGTCGATTTCTCTTCTCACGCTTTCTTATTGTCTTAGTAATATTCATTAGCCCCATCTGTTTGTAATATGAACTGTTCGATTAATATATCGGCTAAGAGAATTTATAACTCTTAGTCAGGTGGTTTTTTCCCATTTTCCGAGGAGTTTTCCACTTTAAATCGTCGTGCACTTTGTTTGCTTCTTTTTATATTGTCTCCCCATTTCAAACAAATCAAAACTGAGTTCATTTATTACGAATCGAACGACTGTTGGTACCCCGATCTATTGACCACAACATCATATATTCGAAGTTGATTAATTAATCAATAAAAAACTCAACGTTCTCAATAGTAGAGAAGTAGATCTTGGATTTGCAAGAATCAATATTTTCAAAATTCTTGGCCGAGGTGATTAAAAATTTGAAGAGTTTGAATTGTCTATGAATAAATTTATTAATGAGCAAATATAAATTCATATTAAAAAATAGACCATATATGTATTTCTAATTGAATGAGATTAAAGTTGTAGAGATGATTTTGATTGCACGGTAACCAATCATTAAAATGTTTAATCTATTCACTAGATTTTTCCAACACTTGGGGTTCAAGGCGTGTTGCAAGACGCTAACCTTGATCGTTAATTAAATATGTAATATAATAAAAGTTGTTAGAAATAATTAAAGAGTTTAATTTATCAGATATTTTAATTACGGCAAAAGAGTCACACACAAAAGAGATACCAAAATTAACTTTATTAAATTGAAATGTTTAATTCAATAAGAAATAATTACTTCTATAATTTAATTAGAGAAATTTTTTTTCCAATTTAATCATGATGAATATTTTGCTAGGTTGCACGATTCGCTCGGATTCGTGCAACCTAGCGCACCTGTTGCGAGGTGGGTAAAAATTGAAAAAAATTGAAAAAAAATTGAAAAAAAAATATATTTAAATTAATTTGTATGAAATTTTATAAAATCCATCATATTAATAATCGAAATGATTTAAAATATTATTGGATTATTGAGTAAATTGTAAAAAATAATATATTTATATTATTTTAATCAATGAATCATTAACGCACCCTAACCGAATTAACGAATCTCGCAACTCGCACCCTTGTTGGTGTAACATAGATTTTTTGTTAGATATTTTCTACTTAATTTCTAATTGTTTATAAATTGTTTATGAAAGAAATTATTTGTAAAATAAAGTAGTTGTGTTTTGTTAGTTTAAACTGATCTGAAATATTCACAACAAATTGTTCATTTATGGATAAAGTTTGAGTTTACTTTTTCAATAGACTGTTTTAAAAGGAGTCATGGATTGAGTAACAAAACCCTGGCTGCTCACTTCATTATCCGGGAGATAACTAGATATTGAGTTATTGTGAATCTCTCAATCTTCTAGCAAAGATTATTCCAGGGTTGTGAAGATCCGATCACGTGTTGATTTTTGTTATAGGTCATCCGAATTTGGAGGTTGGTGACAAAAAGAAATCTTTTCTTATCTCGAAGTTTATCTCGATACTTGCGACCAACGAAGCTTATTGGAGAATCAAATGTATGATATTTAATTCTTGATGAATTTACCGGTCCAATTTTAAGGAATTTGGAAAATTTTATATTTCACTACGCACCGTATATGATACGAATGTGTATTTTGATACACGAGTGCGGTCATATTTCCTATCACAATGCACCCCGGAGTTTAGGTTTGCTTCACCTAAAATCATTATACATGTCGCGGCGAAAAATATGACGATGTCTGTGATGGAATTTTTCGTTTCTAGCTAGAACTATTCATGTTCCTGAGTAGGCTCGCTCGCCGGGATCACCTCCGGCGGTGATATGTTGGCCAAGATACGTGTAGTGTATATAAGTCTCTTGGGAGAATTTCTAAAATACACACTATTCAAGTTCCAAATTACCAAACTAAGTATCCTTTTAAAACCATTACACAATTAAACATCTTTCATTATTTTATTGATATATCTATTAATTGTTTATAAGTTAAATCTATTATTAAAAAATAAAAAGTCTATGAAGTTAATTGCAATTTTTCAAAATATTATAAAGTAAACTTATTTTGTAACACAAATATAGGCATGGATTCGATTGAAATGACCCGATTACGTGATCTTGAGTCAGGTTAATTGAGTTCGGGTTTTGTACAGGTTCAAATTAAAATGAATATTGGGTTGTTTGGTTTAGCTTTTCAAAATCACGGTGAGGTGCGGTCATCGTACCATGCGTTGAGATTACCGTGATAATTATGATTGTGATTTAGAAAATTGTTTGCAAAAACTACGGTGATTGTATCGTGATTTCATTAAAATGTCTATTTTAACATTTATATTAATATATTTATTATATATGAATATAAGCCAAATTAAAAACAACTGAACTCTGAAATTGTCAACAAAAATAAACAACCGAAAAGAAAAATGGGAAGAAAAACCGAAAAAAAATCCATACAATCGAATATGTATCCTGTAAAAAGAAACATAAAAATCTAGAACCACAACTTTTGTTTGGTTTTAAATTAATTAATTGAACTTTCAAGGGTAATTTTGTAATTTACCAAATCACGGTGGATTGACCATACGTATCAAGGTGTGACCACATTAACTCCAAAAACTCCGGTACGATCATCGCAATTGCACATACTGTTTGGTTGTATAAAATAAAATCATGGTACCGTGACCGCACCGCACCGGCCACCGTGAAACCAAACAATCCCTATATCTTCATAATAAACTAGATAGAAAATACAATAATTTTTTTATTTAGTTGCACTATTATAAAGTCAGACTGGTACTCAGATACATTGAGTCTATTTATTATTTGGATTAAGATTTTAGCTAGAATGATATATTGTTCTTTGGGTTAAACATTAATAATCTTGTCTCACTTTATATTAATGGAACAAAATAAAATAAGATTTTAAATTCTATATATTTCTGATGAAAATATATCGGGTTTTAATTTCTCGATCTAATACAGACATGAACACAATTAATCGGATTCATATAGACGTAATCGAGTCGGGTCTTGGCAGCTTCAAAATAAGTTTATTTTTTAATATTTTGACAAATTGCAATTAACTCCTTAGACTTTTTATTTTTTAATAATATATTTAAAATATAAACAATTAATATATATATCAATAAAATAATGAAAGATGCTTAATTGTGTAATTGTTTTAAAAGGATACTTAGTTTGGTAATTTGGAACTTGAATGGTGTGTATTTTAGAAATTTTCCCTAAGTCTCTTGGCTGCCGTGGATGTCGATTCCGGTTGGGATGAAATGAGTAATGTAGCACTCAATAACTCAACGAATTTTGATTTTTCTTTCACCCCGAAAAAATATACCAAACTCAACACATTTGCTCTCTTTTTTCCGTCTCCAAAAACTCTTAGGATTTGGAGTTCTAATAAATCACGTGGTTGTTGGGTTATCTTTTCAAGTTGTGGATTTAATTCGGTATCGATTTTCGGTAATTTTATTGTTTTTACGGCGAGTTTCGTTGAGCTTCGACTATGATAGTTTGGGTTTCTGGTTATCTGCATAACAATAACCACAACAACATTTGGTTGGTTGTCTCGTGAATGAATAATTTGGAATGACAATATTGATATAAAGAAGGTAATAGAAGTACTAGAGTTTGGACATTGAAAATCGGTTGGCGGTTTCTATGTTGTACATACAACCAATATTTGAGAAATCACGAATTCGATATTGTTGACCACCTAAAAAAATAGAGATAAATAATCAGTTTTCAATAGGCATGTGAAAAGTAATGTTGCTTCCATAATAACATATTGATATGTTTCATTTTGAACAATGACGCTAGTATGTATGATATCATCGACCTTGACTTGTGGACGTTATACTATTGGTGTTAGTATACAAAACATTCCAAAATAATTAATAAATATGGAGTATAGAGGTGTAATTGTACTTTGGTAAAAGTAAGAAACTACATACATTATAGTGTTGTTCATGTATGTAATGTTCATGATTTCCTTTACACTTATTTTGCTCATGTGTTAGAATATCATGTGTGTTATCGACCGTTGACGTTGTAATTTTCAGCTACAAAATTAGACATTACACATAATAAAACATCATCAACCAACTAACATACAAAAATACATAAGTATTGCATTTTTCGAATGTAGTCACAAAATCCATAATTAGTGGATGTGTCATAAAAATACAATAATGGGCATGTGACGAATGTGATTATACATAATATGAGATCTTTGAGGAACATCAAACAAAGAATGAATGAAATATGTGTAATAACAATGGAAAATATTAATTATTTGGAAATTACATATTGTAATATGGAGGTAAACGAAGTATTGTAATACAAAGCATTCACATAATAACAAATTTTTTTGGCCATAAAACACATACAAAATACAATTGGAACGAAACATATTCATTTCAAATTAAAATACACATTAATTGAAAGACTTGAAACTTTATTTGCATGATATAATCTAATGAGAAAACTATTTTCAATAAAATATTACTATAAAATACGTTATTATTTGAATAACTCAAATGTATAAA
>RWGZ01001120.1:179156-288368 GCA_009725065.1 Utricularia reniformis | reverse complement strand
AAATGTAAATTAAAGAATGCATTTGGTTTACACGACAAGCTTTTCGATGTATTCATGATATCGAATGCAATTCATATGGGATTTTATTCTCGACCAATTACAAATTTATGATAGTTAAATACCACTAAGTTATAATATGGTGCCAATTGCTCATAATTTCAACTTCCTACATGAGTCTTCCAGTATTCTTCTTCCCAACTTCGAACTTTTTTCTCTACATCTTCTTGTAACTCAACAAGTGAACGAAACGACACGGGATCGTAAGGCGAAGGCATAGCACAAGGGTTCGATAATGATGGACGTTTAACAAGGGAATCAACTAAGAACTTTTTCATCAACCCTTGTGCAGAACAAGCAATAGACTCTGAACACAACTCCACAGCTCCCTTAGGCACTTCAGGCTTGTATTTCAAAAGCTTAGCATACTCACTCAACGTATGAAACATGTAGTCGTAAACACGATCCATCTTTACTTCTTCGAGCATGAATTTGCTACCGGCTTTCCCTATATCTCTTGCCTGAATAACTAAATTTTGAATAAGGGTGATGTCTACCTACGCCTTCAACTTACGGGATGTGTAAATGACATACCCTTCAAGTTACGAAATTACAAATATGATACACTTTTTGAATAAAAATATAATTTATAGCCCTCAAAGTTCAATTAAATGAACATAAGACACCTCAAGTTTTCAATACCATTTATTATTGACACTTTAATGAACTCGTTAATATTTAATATTTTATGCACAATTCTCGAACATCAGGGTCAATTTTGTAAAATAACTTTTCAAACGAGTCTTATTTGCATACTTGTGAGGGGTTTTCAATTTACGGAAAACGAGTTCTAGAATATTAGGGAAAAAACAAATGGTATTGAAAATTTTATATAACATTCTTGCAATTTCGTAAGTTGGAGGACATGTTCTTTACATGGTTCGTAAGTGAGGGACTAATTATGCAATTTTCTGGTTAAAATAATGTATTGTTTAAAGCATGAAGATAAAACCAGATGAGTTACCTCTTTGAGATGATTGTTTCCCCATTCAACACCAAACTTAATGGATCTGCACTTGTCTGTGCTGTTTACTGGCCAGTAATTCTTCAATGGCTTAAGCCCTCTTGTAAAGAAGTTGTAAAAACGAGACTTTACATATAAAGTCGGTGAATCACAAGCAAGAATATACTTCTCGCTCACAGACCATGCATATCCTTCAATATAGATCTTGAATCTGTCAAACCAAAATTTATACATATGTACAGCAAAGTAATCACTAAATCCGATGTGGGATAATTTAGTCTTGTACTCGACCTGTGAGTGCATTGGTTGACTAAGTTTGATCCCTTAAAGCTATCTGCTGTTTCTTTGCCCCAATCCTGCATTTTAGTTCACTTTTTTCATTTTTGAGGGATTATTCATTAGTTGATAAAATATTAGGTTTGTTTGGAACTCAAATTAAAATCGTAATGGGGTGCAATACAATGGCAAAATAATGATTTTTTTATAATACACAAATTAATTATTTTACAGTTTAAAAGTAGTTGTAGATTTGATTTAAAAAAGATTATTTTACTGTTATTTATATTAATTATAATATAATATATATTATTTTTAAAAATATTATGGTATATTAGTTTTTTACTTAAATTATTATTATAAAACCACAGTTTTACCAAATATATTAAAAAATTCAAGATCTTCATATTTCACCAAGCAAACAATTACAATTTCACCATATATCAATTTTAAAAAAATGAACCAAACAAACTCAATGTTGTGTACCTGAATGTAAAGATGAGCACCCCAATCATGCTCCTTAGTAACGTTACAATTCATCAAATCAGCTCTTTGCCAAGCGACTTTAGGGTTTCCTTTCCAATAAGCATATGGAACCCTATCCAGCCACTGTCTTCGTTGGTTCGCTTCCTTGAGCTCTTCGACCAGAATCTCCCATGGCTTTATATTAACTTCAGGCCTAACAAAACATGCTTTTTTATACTTATTTCACTTCAAATATTCAAAACAAAAGTGACTTGCCAGCCCCAAAAAGTCCAATCTGGAAACACGATGTTAACTGAGAACTGATCACCGCAGTATTCAAATATCGGCGGCGGTGATACTCCGTCGTTTCTCTTAGGTATCGCTGGCATATCTGTAGGCTCAAAAGCCATGTCCAAATCAGGGATTTTTCCAGGGTACTTTCGTAGCAACTGGAGAATTCCCCATTGAGTAAAAGTGCTTCTTATTTGATACGAATCTTTATCTGATTTTATATACGCTTTTCCATCGATGATCACGAGACGAAAGAACGCTTTTGTTGCAGCTGCATCAACCATTTCTTTAGATATTCCACTACTTCTCCACGGTGATAAGTCTTCGTGTATCCATCTGAAGAAATCTGGGCACGTTGAAGATTCGCTCATCTTTAGATTTTTTGTGTAGAAAGCTTTATATAATGAGTAGTAATTTTGAGGGCAGGTTTTAGATGAATTCATGAGAGAACACTGCAATGAAGAATCAATGTTCCTAGTTGAATTCTTCTGGTTCGTTTCATAAACCTGTAAATCAACAACAGTGAAATGCTAGACACTCGTTTGAAAATGTTAAACAAAAGCTTACAGAAGCATTGAAGTCCATGTAACGATTGGCAAAAAGAGCTCCGATGAAGGAGACGATAACGACTAAAGTTACCAGATTATGGGTCCGCAGCTGCATCATCGCCATGCCTTTTTTTATCCCAATAAACACAAACAGAAGTGATTCTTTCCTCTCATAAAAGCTAGTGCTTTTTTATGATAAAGATACATTATTTCAACTGGTTTAATGGATACTGAAATCGCCTTGAATGTAGTAAGGTTTATGTAATAAAATTCAACAGTAAGAACCCACCCTAAATAAAGACTTGACTTAGTGGCTATGTTTGAAAGGATCGTCGGTGGTACAGTGCAGCCATTGTATTGTGATTCTATTTATTACAAATCAAATATCAAAGTAAAATATATTTATCGTAGAAATTCATGATTCAATGGGTTGGAAGAGTGCAAATGTAACGTAGTGCATAAGAGAATTGAATCATATTAAAAAGGCTATTCCAAACTAATTACTTGTAATATCACTTCTCTTATAAACTAGAAGATTTTTATTTCCACAATAAATGTGGAATATATTTCAACATTTATTTAAACGTTAATAACGATCTCATGCTAGTAGATTTTCTCCAACAGTCACAAAAACATACTTTGTAAAATTTCATTTTTACCCTTATTAAATAATTGTATAATCCAAATAATTAAAAGTAAAGGGAAAAAATCTATCTTATGAAATAACGATAATTGTACCACTGTTTCAAAGATTTTTTTTTATATCATGATTACTTATACCACTATCGTATTAGAACACAATACAATAGTCTCACCTCACCGCTATTCTAAATATGCCCAATGATTCTCCTATTTTACTTGGAATGTGTAGAAATTCTTAACTAATATATACATCTCGGTTATAATGCTCAGATTCCAATAAATTGAATTTCCCCGATGTAGACGGCGATTTAAGACTAGTGGTCTATATTTAGGACTTAGTCCAATGTATTCCTAATTAATTTTTAATACTCAAAAGTTTGTATATAATGTAGGATTCAAACATTGAGATTAATTTAATTACAAACTTATAATAAGTCCATAAATTATTTTTCTAATTTACTCATGATATTTCATAATTCTAATAAGTCCATAAATTATGTTTCTAATTTACCCATGATATTTTTCACTTATCGTACACTCCTTATTGGTTTAATGTTTGTTTCAATAATAATTCGATCACGATAATTTTGAATCAATAAACAATTTAGATTTGGGAAGATTGGTTTATACTAACTACATTATAAATGCACCATCAAAAACAATGTTCATAATTCATAGATTCTTAGAGTTAAAGATGCTAAAATTACACAAATTCAAACAATGAATTAATTGAAGTGATTGTGCATGTAGTTTTATGGGTTATATGAATCGATGAAACAAATTGATTTTGGATCATACCAATGAGATAATACAAGAACTGGTGGACAAGATTTTCATATCATTTTATTGTATACAAGCTCGAGGAGAATCCAATTACAAAACTAGATCTTTGATCGGGAAGAAGGGTATGAAATTTAATAAATCATTTTTTCAAACTATATTATAACTCGATTTATTTGATATAATAAAATCAAATTTAATTATAAAAAATAATTAGTTGAATCTTATATAATGAAGGAAATCATTTTTGGGCTGGCATTAATCCAGAATATCAAATTGGTATTGTGGTCCAATTTTTTAGAGTCAGCAATCATCCAAAAATTTAATAAATTTTGATTTAAGCTTGTTTATGTTGGGAAAATTCATACGGTCATTAAAATTCCTTTTATAGGGACCAGATCAACTTAATTTGATGAGAATCAAAATGTAAATTAAGTAGAAGATATTAATTTTAACGTAGAAACCAAAAATTGAGAAATATCACATGATCAATAAATTTGTATTATAACTTACTATCAGAAGAAGAATATTGAACAATATGTTATGCCTTACAATTGTGTACATGAGACTATTTATTGAGTATTACGTAAATTTGGTTCTCGTAGTTTCCTAATTTTAGTCTTCCTACTTTTGCAATTGTGTCTATAGTTTATATGTAAATTAGAAAAATAATGATGTTTATATGATTAAATATCATGACAATGATTATATGATTAAATATCGATCTTAATGATGTTTATATGATTAAATATCGATCTTAACGCCAAAAAGTCCTCATACTTTCGCACTTTTGGTAAAATCGGTTCTCAATGTTGTATTTGTGTGGTAAATTTGATCATGAGATTTGTAATTTTTGCAATTGAAGTCCCTAAACATTGTTAATGACACATTTGGTCTTCGTAATTTCATAATTTTGGTAAATTTAATATCTAACGCCGTTAGTTATCCCAAAATTGGGAATTTGTAACTATTTCAGTCCTTCATGTTATGATGGCAAATTTAGTAATCAAACTTAAGAATTTGTGGCTTTGGTCCATGAAGTTAGGTGTTGCTAATTTAGTCTTCAAATTTATAAAAACTTTGCAAGTTTGGTCCTTTTATGCAATTTTTTATACCGATTCGAACCGTTAGGACTGGTATGAGTGTTATATTGGCTTGACATGAACAAAAACTTGAATCCTTATTTTTATTTTTTTATAAAAATGAAAATATATAATAATTTTTAATTTTTTGTTTAGGGTCGGAATCCGACATTAAAACCTGGTACCGGACGGTACCAAAAAAAACTTTAATGCACTATATCATCGGTATATAAATATGTTTAATTGTGTATTTCAGTAACTAACAAGATATATACTCATATCTTATTCTATATATATAACCAACTATATACATTGATCCAAATCAAATCCAACCGACATCATTTAGACTAATCACAATCACCGATGGATCCTTCAAGATCTATCAAACCGATAATTGTTTCCCGACCGGACACTTCGATTACCACACCAACTCCATTCTTAACAATTTTTACATAGGAAATTATATGATTAACAAATGGAATTTCATTATAGGAAATTATGTATTTTTTGTATCCGTAAAATAAGAAACTAATAAATTGAACCTAACCTCAGTCTATAATAACTAACAAATTACATAGCATGAGTTTTCCAGTAGTTTTTCTCCCAACTTCGCACTTTTTTCTCTCCAAATTCCTTCAACTCAATAACACCATAAAGAGACGAAGGGCTGTAAGGAGACGGCATGGAACAACGGGCCTCCGAATACGGACTTTTTACGAGTGAATCAAACAAGTATTCCTTCATCACTCCATTTGCAAAGCAAGCAATAGATTCTGAGCAAATTTCCACAGCTCCATCAGGCACTTCAGGCTTGTACTTTAATAGCTTTGAGTACTCATTCAACAAATGAAACATATAGTCGTAAATATGATCCATATTAAGCTCATCGAAAACGAAGCTGCTTCCGGCCTTGCCTATTGCTTGAGCCTGAAAAATTAAACATAAATGAGAAAAATGGTGTGTTTGGTCTCTAAAATAGTGTGATTTTGGTAAATTATGTCCTCAAATTTTTATTTGACATTCGTAATCCATATACTTATATAGTTTTAGCAAAAATGATTCCTATGGTTTTCAATATTTGGTCTCTGTGGCAAAGTTAATTCTTAAAATTTGAGGATCAATTTTGCCCTACAGTAAATTTCGAAAGCTAGATTTATTAAAATTTACAAAGTATGAAAACTAGTTTTATCAAAAATACAAAGTTTGGGGATTAGTTTTACCTCCAAAACTTTGATGAGTAAATTTGTTAAAATGAAGAAAGTTTGAGTATCAATTTTGACAAATAATGCAAAATGTGGGATTTTAAATGTCATTTGCCCAAACATAAATGGTGTGTGTTTTCTATAAGAATAAGAGTAAAAAAAACCTCTTTTGGATGACTGTTTCCCCATTCAACTGCATATTTGATTGATCTGCATTTGTCATTGTTGTTAACTGGCCAATAATGCTTTAGAGGCTCTAAGTTTCTTGTGAAGAAGTCGAAATAACGAGATTTTACGAATAAAGTCGGAGAATCGCAAGCAAGAATATATTTCTCGCTTACAGACCATGCATTTCCTTCAATATAAATCTTGTATCTGAAATAAACAGCGTAAGAATGTCCATCAAAAGAGAACCAAAGTAAGGTAACTAACTGTATTTTCTTCTNAATTTCGAAAGCTAGATTTATTAAAATTTACAAAGTATGAAAACTAGTTTTATCAAAAATACAAAGTTTGGGGATTAGTTTTACCTCCAAAACTTTGATGAGTAAATTTGTTAAAATGAAGAAAGTTTGAGTATCAATTTTGACAAATAATGCAAAATGTGGGATTTTAAATGTCATTTGCCCAAACATAAATGGTGTGTGTTTTCTATAAGAATAAGAGTAAAAAAAACCTCTTTTGGATGACTGTTTCCCCATTCAACTGCATATTTGATTGATCTGCATTTGTCATTGTTGTTAACTGGCCAATAATGCTTTAGAGGCTCTAAGTTTCTTGTGAAGAAGTCGAAATAACGAGATTTTACGAATAAAGTCGGAGAATCGCAAGCAAGAATATATTTCTCGCTTACAGACCATGCATTTCCTTCAATATAAATCTTGTATCTGAAATAAACAGCGTAAGAATGTCCATCAAAAGAGAACCAAAGTAAGGTAACTAACTGTATTTTCTTCTTTACCTGTGAGTGCATTGGTTGGCCAAGTCGGATCCTTGGAAATGAGCTTCGGTTTCTTTTCTCCAATCCTAACAATTTTTTTCGATAATCATTTTCGTAAAACATGTGTTTTTGGGTACAAACAAATATTGTCCCACATATATTGTAGAATTAAAATAATTATAGATTATCGGAGTTGTGATATCATAAGTAATTAACTTATGTGTTTTTGGGTACAAACAAATATTGTCCCACATACATTGTAGAATTAAAATAATTCTAGATTATAAGAATTGTGATATCATAAGTAATTAACTTAGTCTAACATTTTACTCATTATATCACATCCCTTAAAGACTAGAATTGTTTTAGTTCCGATATCATATATAAATTCAGTTTTTTAATGGATCGAAGAATGTTGTGTATAACATACTACATTAGATAAGTAAATCACATTGAAAAGATTGAGTCAAACTAATTACACATACTATCACACGCCTTAGAAACTAGAATTATTCTAATTCCGATATCATATAGAAATTTATGATTCAATGAGCCGAAGAGTGTCGAGTATAACACAATTCATAAGAAAATTGAATCACATTAAAAATGTTAGATCAAATTAATTACTCATAATATCATATCATTTATAAATTATAATTATTGTAGTGCACAACTAAAGTAAGACGATATTTAAACAAAAGTAATTGTGAAATGATGAGTACCTGAACATAAAGATGAGCACCCCAATCATGCTTATGAGTAACATTACATTTCATCAAATCAGCTCTAGTAGAAGGAGCTCCAGTCCCAGGATTCCCCTTCCAATAAGCATACGGCTCCCGGTTCGGCCATTTTCGTCGTCTATTTGCTTCCTTAAGCTCGACCACAAGCTTTTCCCATGGTTTTATATTCACTTCAGGCCTAACAAAAGTTTAGCTGATGATTCTCATACTTTTGCTATTTTCATCTTACACAAGTAATATAACTTCAATTTCAATGTAAATTTAGGATCTGATCTACTTACCAACCCCAAAATGACCAATCAGGGAACACGATATTCACTGTGTCTTCGTTGCCACAATTGTTGTTTTAATTCGTTAATCCTATTAATTCTAGTATTCTAAAAGCAATAAAAACACACAGATTTTAGAGTGGTATCCGATCCCGATTCTTATCTTAGAATCGATCGTCTCGGCAATCCACTATTTTTCCCTGCGATATTATTACTAATTAGCAAACTGAAACGTTCTACAAACAAGAAGTTTCGTAAACAGCTAATCACGTAATCAACCAATAAAGCAGTAATTAAAGTAAGGTTAGGAATGCTCAGTTTATTCTCGTATGTTCACGAGAATGATAACTCCAATTCCGATCCTGCCTTCTGTATTCAAATGTTACCCACAAAATCCGAACAATATTGAACCTGCACACTTCAAGAAGATTATCAGATCTAAACTTAAAAGTGATGCTGGACTAACCTCGACAATACAAAAGTCCAGTCCGATTAATCGTGATCTTCAAGATTCGTAGAATCTTTCAGAACAGCGACCACACGTATAGAGGTTCAACCAGGTTAAGAATCAAGGTTACCGAATCTATGCAGGCGGCAAGCCTCAGGCTAAAGGTAACAAACGTTTAAAGAACAGGTTGCAGGCGGCAAGCCTCAGGCTACACAAGAACGTTTTAAAACAGACAGTTCACAATGACCAGAATCACTAGCAGTATGTAAACAGCCTCAAGAATCTCACGAAAATCACATAAACAGAGCAACAGACGCAAGGGACAAGAGCAAGAACAAGAAAAATCGCAAACCCTAGCTTTTGAATGTTAGGCGTGAGAGGCTGTCTTCAGCGAGAAGAATAACAGCGGTATTTATACCAGTGGGCTTAACCGCACGGCCCACTCTTAAACTGGATAACAGCAAGGGCCAACATCACACATATTATCATATAAACAATACGGAAATGTGCTATGCAGCTTCACGTGCTTACCTTTGAATTAGAACGTGGTTGATCCTAAAAAAAACCTGATTTTATTTTATCATTATTCCAACGAAAAAATCTAAATTATTGAGTATACATTGTTCTAGGTATGGTAATCACAAGGCACTGATCCTGAGAGATTTTATTCCAAAAATAAAATATTTTTACTTGATATTTATAATGAAGAAAGAAAACAGTCCTAGTTTTACTGCAACTGTCTCTGTGAAGTGCACACTTGCACAGTGGATTTGAAGGATTTTCTTGAGTTACGACAGGTCTTCCTCTACTAGACGACGAACAAGAAGATTCGTCATGTAATTTTATATTATAATAAATATATATATTTGGCACACATATCAGAATGGGGTTCACTCGGCCATGGCCATTCTTGGAATTTGAATCGAAGCAAAGCAAGTCAAGCTTTTATTTTTCTCACATCGACAAGAATAAAGCAAACCCATCATTCATCACGCCGACCCGTTGTCCTTATCGTTTAGGATTTTGCCTTGATCGAAATGGCATCTGTTAGTGCTTCCCTCAAATTTTGCCAGATCTTGAAATCCCAGTTCGTAATCACTGTTTATTGAAGTGAAATTAGGTTCATCTTTACGATTACTTTGTTGAATAATCTGCGATTTTGAATCTTCCGAGATCTTTTTCTTGCACCCAAATTGATTGTTTTTGTTTTTGNTTACCCATGGAAGGACGGGCCGGTGCAGTTGTGTCGGACCTTAAAGTTGTTTTAGTCTATTCCTTATTATGTTTGAATAATTTCCAATCGATGGATTGGAAATGAAGACTCGTTGTCCCCTTTTGGTTATAAATAAAGCACCGGTAATATTGATTTTAAATAAACTTGTTCCACGAGGCTTCGGGCGTGAATGCGCGTGGCCCACTGTTGGACTCGGAACGAGTTATCGTGGATTCGGGTCGTGACACTACGACCGGGGTGGCTTTATCCTTTCTTTTATAGAAAAGTTTTCCACTTATAAAAGCGTGTCTTTTCCTTCTTGTTTTCGTAATACTTTCGCATATGACCCCTACCCATAGAAGGGGGTCAGAATTTTGTTATTGCCAATTTTTAGCAGCGATAATATTGGCGCCGTCCGTGGGGACGTTTTTAATTCAATTGAATTTTTATTCCAGAGTTTGGTTGGAAAAAACGAATATATATTTCGATTCAACGCAACTTTGTTATTCAGTCTATTTATAAGAATTGAACCGTTCGATCTTTCTGAATATTTTGTATACTGCTACAAGCATATTATTCTCCATTCTGAACGGTGAAGATTGATTTTTATTGTCTTTTAAATGTTCGAATTAACGTGCTCTAGAAGTGTTTGTTTCTAATTTTTCAAGTATACAGAATTTGGTTTTTCGATTCCAATCTCATAGTTGTACCGTTGGATTGTCTTGAAATTTTTGAGCATGGTTACATGCATATATTTCTATCTACATATTGGTGACGATCAAATTTTATGGTCATTTCAGAGGTTGTTTTGGTATCCGACCCGAAAAGCGGTATGATAACAAAAATTTATTTGTCTTAAAAGATTTTTTTGTACCGGGCGGAATACCAACCTTACAAGCATGGGAGTCATACCGGTGGTATACCGCCCGGTATACTGGTCATATAGGTAAATATCGGATTTGACCGATACATCGATATTTCTATATATCATCGGTATACCACAGTTATATTGGAAATATACCTCGTACTGATCATGACCGATAAGAACTGTACCGACCGCTTTAACTTCATTGCTTATAAGTCATATCAGACAGGAACATAATTCTGGATTGGTATACCAGCCGGTACATCAATATTGGTCGGCACCGATATTTTGATAGTTATATATCAAAATAATATGCATATGTAGCTACCATTGTTTCAATATGCATATTCATCTGGTAACAATTTGCGTGGATCAACTTGTAGTATCTACATACCTAGAAGCATAATAATATATTAATCATTTATATATCAATAAACTTGTTAAAAATGTAGCAAAACATTAACCTGCATGACATGTGAACAAGACACTTTATATGCTAACCATTTTCCACAAGAACAAGATCGATCATTGAGATTAACAACATACACTTTAGCGTGACGTCCTGGTTTACCTGGAACATTTACAGATGATGTCATATCAACCATATTATATGGTTTAACAGTAAGCCGTGTTGCTTTCTTATCCCAACGACAATATCGTTTATAAACTTTGTCTGACCATAAATGTTGCTTCTTTTTCAAAAGTTCAATCTCATTGCGATGTTGAGTAAAAAAATCCAAGCAACGAACAAAAGTAGATTGTGCAATAGCTGTGATAGGTAGACGCCGTACATTTTTCAACATACTATTCAAACATTCAGCTTGATTTGAAGTTTTAGCTCCGTACCTAACATTTAATAATGTTAACCAAATATAAAAACACAATAAAAGGATATGAGTCATACCTCGCTCCACCATCATGTGGTTGTGGCACTATATTTTGCAACCACCTATATGCACCTTCACTTTTTGTATGAATCTTCTCCATGATTTCATCGAACTTTGACACTTCAATTGCATATGCAGCAGCCCAAACCAAATCTCTGAGATAACTATTTCGAAATTTATCCATGAAATTCGAAACCACATGTCGAAGACAAAATCTATAACAACCCTCAGGATCATTGAATGCAGACATTCTACGTAATGCTCTTATTAATCCAGGACCTCGATCAGAAACGATACATGTATAACGTTCTTTACGAATAATATGTTCACTAATAAGCTCAAGAAACCAACTCCAAGTATCACTACTTTCCTCATCCACTATAGCAAATGCTAAAGGAATTATATGTCTGATATTACCCGGGTATATTCTCTTGTATTTATCCTTACCCGGGGGCTCGTNGATATTTTCACTCGATCTCAGAATCTGACGTTCTAAGTGTCAAAACGATCGTATTGATGAGAGAATTTCAACGGTACTAAGGATTTCATCGGTGCGGCTCCTGAACGATAATCAGCTTTCGAGACGAGTTGGTGATATATGGTTTACGACTCAAAATCTGAATATGAAATCCAGGGGACTATTGATATTACCCGGGTATATTCTCTTGTAATTATCCTTACCCAGGGGCTCGTCCGACATGGTTACGTAGTATTTTCGGTATTTTCATATCTCTATCGCGAGGCATTCTCAGGGGGTATTCTCGTAATTCAGGCTCGCTGGGCCCTTATACAGTTTTTGTAGTCGTTTTGAGATGTTTTGGGTTATCTCGACCCCGGACGTGGCCAGGGGTATTTTCATAATTTGCCACCCAGGAGCATATCGCTCCGGTGCAACGATGTTATGTGGATGCGTATTCACTGCTTGGAGGCAAAGAACTAATTTGCGAGGTTTTCCGGCATTTTCTCATCGTATTTCCGACTAATATCTCGACCGGGATAGGTTCCCAAAACTTCAAGATCAGCATGGCATTTATTATATTATAATTGGAGGTTATTTAAGTGTTTTGGCTGAGTGAAGTAAACTGGGCTCATGGGCTCAAGTAAGTGAAGTTTGGCTGGAATTCTCTATAAATACAAGCCAGTGCATTTGGACGGGTGGAGACTGTTATCACGCTTTCCAAGGCAAAGCATTATTCTGCAAACAGTAGAGTCGCGACATTTCGCAAGTAACCGCGACTTGTTGCCTGCTTCCTAGCTTGAGTCGCGACTTGTTGCTCTTCATCCCGCAACAAGTCGTTATGGAAGAAGTTCACGCCGGGAACTGTTGTGACCACTCGACAGGTCGATCTTTGGCAATGAAAGTTAAGAGGGCTGGGTATTTTTGGCCAACAGTATTAAAATATTTTTAGAATTTTGTCCGAGCTTGTTCCGTTTGTCAGTTCCACTCAATTGTGCACCATGTGCCGAGAACGAATATGAAACCTTTGCCAACATCATGTTCCTTTGATACTTGGGGATCGATATTTTAGGTCCACTTCCGACCGCACCTAGCCAAAAGAAATTTTGCATTGTGGCTGTGGAACATTTCTCTAAGTGGGTAGAAGTCAAAGCTGTTGTTTTATTTTATTAATCCTATTAATTCTAGTATTCTAAAAGCAATAAAAAACACACAGATTTTAGAGTGGTATCCGATCCCGATTCTTATCTTAGAATCGATCGTCTCGGCAATCCACTATTTTCCCCTGCGATATTATTACTAATTAGAAAACTTAAACGTTCTACAAACAAGAAGTTTCGTAAACAGCTAATCACGTAATCAACCAATAAAGCAGTAATTAAAGTAAGGTTAGGAATGCTCAGTTTATTCTCGTATGTTCACGAGAATGATAACTCCAATTCCGACCCTGCCTTCTGTATGTAAACGTTACCCGCAAATTTCGAACAATATTGAACCTGCACACTTTACAAAGATTATCACTACTAAACTTGAAAGTGATGTTGGACTAACCTCAACAATATGATAATCCAATCCGATAGAATATAATCGTGATCTTCAAGATTCGCAGAATCTTTCAGAACAACGACCACACGCACGGAAGTTCACACAGGTTAAGAATCACCGTTACCAAAACTATGCAGGCGGCAAGCCTCAGGCTAAAGGGAACAAACGTTTAAAGAACAGTTTGCAAGCGGCAAGCCTCAGACTAAACAAAAACGTTTTAAAAAGGTTCACAGTAACCAGATCCAAAAGCAGTAGGTAAACAGCCTCAAGAATCTCACGAAAGAGTCACATAAACACAATGTAATCGCGAGGAACAAGAGCAAGAACAAGAAATCGCAAACCCTAGGTTTTAAACGTTAGTCGCGTGAGAGTCTGTGTGTTCATCGAGAAGGATTACAACGGTATTTATACCAGTGGGCTTAAACGCACGGCCCACTACAAAATTGTATAACAGCAATGGCCACCTCCAACGATAACATCACATATATTATCACATCAAATATATCCGATAATGAGCTATGCTGCTTCAATCTCCCCCTTAATATTTGTTATTCAGTAGACATGCACCTGTAACACCCGAGACTTACTACTCTAGGAGTTTCGGTCTCACGCACACTTAAGAGGGTGATGAACTCCNTAAAAGCAATAAAAACACACAGATTTTAGAGTGGTATCCGATCCCGATTCTTATCTTAGAATCGATCGTCTCGGCAATCCACTATTTTCCCCTGCGATATTATTACTAATTAGCAAACTGAAACGTTCTACAAACAAGAAGTTTCGTAAACAGCTAATCACGTAATCAACCAATAAAGCAGTAATTAAAGTAAGGTTAGTAATGCTCAGTTTATTCTCGTATGTTCACGAGAATGATAACTCCAATTCCGATCCTGCCTTCTGTATGCAAACGTTACCCACAGACTTCGAACAATATTGAACATGCACACTTCACAAAGATTATCAGTACTAAACTTGAAAGTGATGCTGGACTAACCTCAACAATTGATAGTCCAATCCAATAGAATATAATCGTGATCTTCAAGATTCGCAGAATCTTTCAGAACAACGACCAGACGCACAGAGGTTCACACAGGCTAAGAATCACCGTTACCAAAACTATGCAGGCGGCAAGCCTCATGCAGATCCAAAAGGAGTAGGTAAACAGCCTCAAGAATCTCACAAAAGAGTCACATAAACACAAAGTAATCGCGAGGAACAAGAGCAAGAACAAGAAGTCGCAAACCCTAGGTTTTGAACGTTAGTAGCGTGAGAGTCTGTAACCAGCGAGAAGGATTACATCGCTATTTATACCAGTGGGCTTAAACGCACGGCCCACTCCTAAATTGTATAACAGCAAGGGCCAAACCAACAACAACATAACATATATTATCACATCAAATATATCCGATAATGAGCTATACTGCTATGCTGCTTCAATCTCCCCCTTAATATTTGTGATTTAGTATACATGTACCTGTAACACCCGAGACTTACTACTCTAGGAGTTTCGGTCTCACGCACACTTAAGAGGGTGATGAACTCCCCCTTAATTCAAAAAAGGTGTAACCGGGGAGGGATGAACAAACCACAAGACAACCTAATTCCAGGTAGGGATTTCTCCCCCTGAGTCCAGATGCGTATGCTCCTCAATGGGAGTACGCCAGGCCCCGGGAATAAGGTGGTTAGTACATGAAATAGTAACATATTTAGCACATTTGGTTCAGAACAGAATTAGCAAACAATGTATTAACATACAGAAAACATTTCAGTGTCGATTATGAACCTACAGCCGACCAGTACAAACCAATATAATCACACAGTGAGCAAATTACCATGCATTAGAGACAAGAATTCAATCAAGCACTGAGGAAAATTACCACATATCAGAGACAAGAATTACCGCACACCTCCAGTGATGCAAACAAATAAACCACAGTTTGGATAAAGAGACTTAAGGGCACAACATCAGACCTAATGCAGTTCTCAGCTGCGCAAACTGAGCGAATTCCAGTGGTTTCGTAAAAATTTCAGCAATTTGATCACACGAATGCACATATTTCACGCAAATAGTTTTATTTTCAACTAGATCTCTAACATAGTGATGTCTAATCTCTATATGCTTACTTCTAGAATGATAAACTGGATTTTTCGCCAAATTGATAGCACTTGTGTTGTCACATTTAACAATTACAGTTTCGATTGGGATATTGTAATCAAGCAATTGAGATTTAATCCACAAAATTTGGGTGCAGCAATTTGACAATGACACATATTCAGCTTCGGTAGATGAAAGAGCTACCGTATTCTGTTTCTTACAAAACCATGAAATTAGACAATGTCCTAGAAAGTGACAAGACCCACTAGTGCTTTTTCTATCTAATTTACAACCATCATAATTAGCATCAGCATATACCACAAGCTCAAAATCATCAAATTTAGGATAGAAAAGTCCAATATTTAACGTGCCAAGCAGATATCTAAAAATTCGTTTAACAGCTTTCAAATGAGAGACTTTATGATTAGACTGGAACCTAGCACACATGCAAACATCAAACGTAATGTCCGGCCTATATGATGTCACATACAACAATGATCCTATCATGTTTCTATACAAAGTTTCACTCACACTTTCCTCACTTTCGTCAATTATCATATTTAAATGAGTTTGCATTTTTGACAAATAAAGTTTTATCTACACTACCCTTTTTATACCCACACGATAGCAAATATGTACTCAATCTTTCATACCACGCCCTAGGAGCTTGTTTAAGTCCATATAGGACTTTAAGTAATTTGTACACATAGTCGGGTTTGGAGGGGTCTGAAAAACCAGCAGGCTGTTTAACAAACACCTTTTCGGTAATGAACCCATTTAAAAAAGCAGATTTGATGTCCATTTGAAATAGTTTAAACCCTTTGTATGCTGAAAAAGCAATTAACATTCTTATAGACTCCATTCTAGCTACGGGGGCAAAGGTTTCACCATAATCTATTCCTTCCTCTTGTGTGTACCCTTGAGCAACTAATCTAGCTTTATTTTTTACTACATTTCCATGTTCATCTAATTTATTTTTAAAAATCCATTTGGTTCCTATGACATTTTGATCCTTAGGAGGAGGGACTAATTCCCAAACACAATTTTTCTTAAACTGAAGTAATTCATCTTGCATGGCATTTATCCAATTAATATCACTCAAAGCATCATTTACATTTTTTGGCTCAATTAAAGACACAAATGCATGTAATTTACAAAAAGCATTAAAGGACCTACGAGTTCTAATTGGTTCATCAGCATCTCCTAAAATGTTTGATTTACTTAGACATTTAGGCATGTTCGGTATATAGGATGGCTTTAAAGAGGGGGCTTCATCATTCGGTAAAATATCAACATTCTCGATTTCTCGAGTTTCGATTATATTTTCTTCTTTATCCAAAAAATAGTGATCTTCTTCATTTTCAGATTCTATGTTGACTTCATCTAGTGGTTCACTCTCTAGATTCTTATGAATTTCATCAAAGAAAATTACATGAATTGACTCAACTACTTGTTTTAATTCCTTAAAGAACACTCTATAAGCTTTCCTAATGTTTGAGTATCCTACAAACTTACCCTCCTTACTTTTACTATCAAATTTACCCAAGGTTGATTGATTATTGTTATGTACAAAACATTTACATCCAAACACATGAAAGTAACTAACGTTAGGGGTTTTATCAAAAAGTAATTCATAGGGTGTTTTCTTAAGAATTCCTCTTAATGTAACTCGATTTATTACATGACACGCTGTATTTATAGCTTCCGCCCATAGGTTTTTAGGGGATTTATGTTCAATTAACATAGACCTACCCATTTCTTGTAAGGTTCGGTTTTTACGTTCGACTACACCGTTTTGCTCAGGGGTTCGAGCACAAGAGAAATTATGTTTAATTCCTGAGTTTTGACACAGGACTGAAAATTCATTATTATTAAACTCACCACCGTTGTCACTTTGTAAGAACTTTATCTTGAGATCCATTTTATTTTCCCACTCGTTTTTGAATTGATTAAAGTAGGAAAATGTTTCTGATTTTAATTTCAAAAAGTACACCCAAGTGAATCTAGTATAATCGTCAACAATTACAAAGCACCAGCTCTTACCCCCCAAACTTGATGGTTTTATCTCACCGAATAGGTCCATATGCAATTTTTCTAATTTTCTAGTGGAATTTACAGAATTAATTCTTTTAAAAGTTGCTCTAGTTTGTTTAGACCTTGCACATACTTCACAATTGTATTTAGTATTCTTAAAGGTGTTATCTATACCTCTAATTAAATTAAGTTTCTTTAGCTTAAAAATAAGATCTAGACTTGCATGACCTAGTTTTCTATGCCACTCATAAGCACAATCAGATTGAGAAAGTAAGCATGCATCCAAAAGCTCAACATTATTTAGATCATATACGTTTTTCAATCTGCATGCTTTGAAAATTAATTCACCACATTTTTAGACATTGCATGCATTTTTGCAAAAGGACACATCATAGCCGGAATCACACAATTGGCTAACACTAATCAAATTATGCATCAAGTTGTTCACATGCAAGATATTAGAAATTTCAAAATGACTAGATTTAAAGCTACCCGTACCTATTACCTTACCGTTAGAGTTGTCCCCGTAGGTAACTCTACCCCCTTTAGTACTCTTATAATGAACTAGCAAATCTTTGTTTCCTGTCATATGACGGGAGCAACCGCTATCGAGGATCCAAACTTGTAGTTTTAGGAATCCACATTTTATCAAGAGTATAAAATGTGAGACGTTCATGCTTTCTAGAGTAAGAAATCAATCTGTCAATAAGCATTTTAACAGTGATGAATTTTTCATTATTCTGTCTAAAAAATGGAGGTAAGGAAACGGTTGTATGTCTTTTTTTAGAATTCTGCCTAGAAGCATGCGATGTTTGTTGTCTAATTCATGAATTAAAACCAACTCCTTGTCTAGCAGAGTTAACTGGGGCATTAACAAGTGTATTTGTATGATGCTTCAGACTAGCAGCCAATTCAATCTCCCTACTTTCTACATTATAAGAAGTGGAAGCTTTCACAGACTTTGTCTCAAAATTGTCAAACATATGATTTAGAGCAGAGCTATTTATCACATTTACAGTTTCAGCATTTAGAGAACATGCATCAGTATTGATCAAATGAACAGATTCAGAATTTAGAGCACATGCTTCAGTATTTATCACATTTACAGTTTCAGCATTTAGAGAACATGCATCAGTATTGATCAAATTAACAGTTTCAGCATTTAGAGAACATGCATCAGTATTGATCAAATTAACAGTTTCAGAATTCAGAGTAGGTAACGAGCAATCAAAACATTCTGTTGTGGAGGATTTAACAAAGCATATTTTCGATTTGTTTGGAGAACATTCAGAGGCGGTGCTAAAGCCTAGACCGGTTTTATCAAAAAAATTCTTTTGAACACTAAGGATTTTATTTAAGGATTTAGTTCTAGGGTCTTCCTCTATACTAATTTTCTGAAAGTTTCGATTTTGTTCTTTTATCAATGTTTCATATTTAACCTCTAATTCTGAATATTTTTTGACTAGCTTAGCAAACTCAATTAGAAGATCACTGCATTCATCAGATTTAGTTGAACTGACCTCGAAGTCAGATTCGTTCTGATCAATACCGACCAGGGCAAAGTTTTCTTCTCCAAGAGAAGCATACCCACAGTTTTCGGACTCACTTGAAGAAGACATTTCTTCATCAAGTAGCACTTGGAGGACTGTTTTTTTCTTTTCGGTTTCCTGTTTCAAAAGCGGACAATTAGACCTAATATGACCTGGTTTTTTACACTTAAAACAGGTGATATTTTTTAAATTTTCAGGGTCCATTTTAGCTGTTCTTTTGGCCTTTAATAGTTTCTGAATTTTCTTTGCTAACAGGGAGATTTCTATGTCTGAGTCAGTTTCAGAATCAAACACAGGGGTAGTCTTTGATTCTGAAGTGGATGGCCTTTCAGATTCCCTAGACTTTGACTTATGCTTTTGTTTGACAACCTTGTGTGAGGATTCTGTAGTCTTTAGTGCAAGAGAGGGGATTTTTTCAGCAAGTTGTTGCCTACTTCGTAGATGTAGTTCTTTGGTTAAAAGAATACCGAATAGTTCATCTACACTAAGGGTGTCTAAGTCTTTAGTTTGTTCTATTGTAGTCCTAAGAATTTCCCATTTGTTGTCTAGGCTCCTTAAGACTTTAGAGTTTTTTTCTTCGTTAGACATCTTATAACCTAGCAGTTCCATTTCATTCACAAGAAGAATGAAACGTTGCTGCAAGTCAATCATAGATTCATTACTAAGCATAGAGAACATTTCTATTTCATGTTTGAGAATGTTCAGTTTCGTCTTCCTAATTCTAGTTGTTCCTTCATACAGAATTTCTAGTTTGGTCCAAGCTTCATGAGCAGTTTTACAGCTAGAAATCTTGTTAAACTCACTAACACTTAAAGCCGAAAATAAAGCACTAGAACACCTAGCATTTAATTCAATAGAGACATCTTTATCAGCAGAGCTAGGTTCTTAAGTCCATATCAGGTACTAAACCAGTACCATACACTACACATCTATAAATTTTCAGATCTTGTTTCAAAAAAGTTAACATGTTGGCCTTCCAGTAACCAAAATCATTCCCATTGAACTTGGGTGGTTTATTTAAAAACCAGCCAGTTCTTGAAGGGTTACCTTCCTTAGCTACTACTTCTTTTGACTCACCAGTTATAGACATGCTAGGTATTAAAACAGTAAACACTCAAGCAAGTCACGAAAGCAAAACAGAGAACAAACACTTAGAAAAGAAAGGAAAAAAAACAACTTATTAGAATACTTGACTAAAAACAGATTAACTAGTAATTACCCAGCATCTCCACCACTTGTTGTTTTATTTTGTTAATCCTATTAATTCTAGTATTCTAAAAGCAATAAAAACACACAGATTTTAGAGTGGTATCCGATCCCGATTCTTATCTTAGAATCGATCGCCTCGGCAATCCACTATTTTCCCCTGCGATATTATTACTAATTAGCAAATTGAAATGTTCTACAAACAAGAAGTTTCGTAAACAGCTAATCACGTAATCAACCAATAAAGCAGTAATTAAAATAAGGTTAGGAATGCTCAGTTTATTCTCGTATGTTCACGAGAATGATAACTCCAATTCCGATCCTGCCTTCTGTATGCAAACGTTACCCGCAGACTTCGAACAATATTGAACCTGCACACTTCACAAAGATTATCAGTACTAAACTTGAAAGTGATGCTGGACTAACCTCAACAATATGATAGTCCAATCCGATAGAATATAATCGTGATCTTCAAGATTTGCAGAATCTTTCATAACAACGACCAGACGCACAGAGGTTCACACAAGTTAAGAATCACCGTTACCAAAACTATGCAGGCGGCAAGCCTCATGCAGATCCAAAAGGAGTAGGTAAACAGCCTCAAGAATCTCACAAAAGAGTCACATAAACACAACGTAATCGCGAGGAACAAGAGCAAGAACAAGAAGTCGCAAACCCTAGGTTTTGANTGTTGTCTAGGCTCCTTAAAACTTTAGAGTTTTTTTCTTCGTTAGACATCTTATGACCTAGCAGTTCCATTTCATTTACAAGAAGAATGAAACGTTGCTGCAAGTCAATCATAGATTCATTACTAAGCATAGAGAACATTTCTAGTTCATGTTTGAGCATGTTCAGTTTCGTCTTCCTAATTCTAGTTGTTCCTTCATACATAATTTCTAGTTTGGTCCAAGCTTCATGAGCAGTTTTGCATCTAGAAATCTTATTAAATTCACTAACACTTAAAGCCGAAAATAAAGCACTAGAA
Organism: Utricularia reniformis; assembly: GCA_009725065.1. Lineage (NCBI taxonomy): Eukaryota > Viridiplantae > Streptophyta > Magnoliopsida > Lamiales > Lentibulariaceae > Utricularia > Utricularia reniformis. Next base: position 266,824 of record RWGZ01001120.1, on the reverse strand, counting down.
CACCTAGCATTTAATTCAATAGAGACATCTTTATCAGCAGAGCTAGGTTCTAAGTCCATATCAGGTACTAAGCCAGTACCATACACTACACATCTATAAATTTTCAGATCTTGTTTCAAAAAAGTTAACATGTTGGCCTTCCAGTAACCAAAATCCTTCCCATTGAACTTGGGTGGTTTATTTAAAAACCAGCCAGTTCTTGAAGGGTTACCTTCCTTAGGTACTACTTCTTTTGACTCACCAGTTATAGACATGCTAGGTAGTAAAACAGTAAGCAATCAAGCAAGTCACGAAAGCAAAACAGAGAGCAACCACTTAGACAAGAAAAAAAAAAAAGCTTATCAAAATACTTGACTAAAAACAGATTAAATAGTAAGTGCCCCGCATCTCCACCACTTGTTGTTTTAATTTGTTAATCCTATTAATTCTAGTATTCTAAAAGCAATAAAAACACACAGATTTTAGAGTGGTATCCGATCCCGATTCTTATCTTAGAATCGATCGTCTCGGCAATCCACTATTTTCCCCTGCGATATTATTACTAATTAGCAAACTGAAACGTTCTACAAACAAGAAGTTTCGTAAACAGCTAATCACGTAATCAACCAATAAAGCAGTAATTCAAGTAAGGTTAGGAATGCTCAGTTTATTCTCGTATGTTCACGAGAATGATAACTCCAATTCCGATCCTGCCTTCTGTATTCAAACGTTACCCGCAAACTTCGAACAATATTGAACCTGCACACTTCAAGAAGATTATCAGATCTAAACTTAAAAGTGATGCTGGACTAACCTCGACAATACGAAAGTCCAGTCCGATATAGTATAATCGTGATCTTCAAGATTCGTAGAATCTTTCCGAACAGCGACCACACGTACAGAGGTTCAACCAGGTTAAGAATCAAGGTTACCGAAACTATGCAGGCGGCAAGCCTCAGGCTAAAGGTAACAAACGTTTAAAGAACAGGTTGCAGGCGGCAAGCCTCAGGCTAAAGATGACAAACGTTTTTTAAAAAAAACAGGTTGCAGGCGGCAAGCCTCAGGCTAAACAAGAACGTTTAAAACAAACAATTCACAATGACCAGATCCACTAGTAGTATGTAAACAGCCTCAAGAATCTCACGAAAAATCACATAAACAGAGCTTAGACGCAAGGGACAAGAGCAAGAACAAGAAAAATCGCAAACCCTAGCTTTTGAACGTTAGGCGTGAGAGACTGTCTTCAGCGAGAAGAAATACAACGGTATTTATACCAGTGGGCTTAACCGCACGGCCCACTCTTAAATTGGTCAACAGCAAGGGCCAACCCAATCAATAACATCACACATATTATCACATGAACAGCTAATCACGAGAATGTGTTATGCTGCTTCAATATGTGTTATGCTGCTTCACGAATGATTCATTTTGTCTACTTGGAAGATTTTTTATTTTTTATTTTTATTTTTTTTATTTTGATTTTTGTTTTTAGTTTTAGTTTTTAGTTTTATTGTTATATAATTATCTCTCTTGTCTCTTTACTGCTCCGTTTGTGCTCTCCAAGAAGGCAAGAACCCTAGAATTGAAACTCATTCCGAAATTAGATGTTTATTGTCAACGATTGACTTCTCTGGGAGAACAATCGAGTTTATAGCCAAATAACACTCTGCAAAAGTTTCATTTGCAGAATAACCTATTTCCCTAAAAAGTTTTCCAAATAGCCTAGTTTTGTAAAGTTTTCGCTAAATATCCTAGTTTTAGATATTTTTAATAAATTAAATCCGAAAATTCATATATTAATTATATATATCAATTAAAAATATATAGTAAATTAAATTATGATATATTAAGATCCATTTTGATTTTAACGAATTTGAATACGATACATTTACATTGTAAAATAAATTAATTTCATTTAATAAATCATATGAATTTACTAAAATAATTTAAGATATGAAAATATTGATAAAATATTATATCGATAGACACGAGAAATACCGGATATCGGTCGATATTTTCTAGGATCCTAAAATATTCGATCTTAAAATATTTTTCGACCTATACCGAGCATTTCACGTGTCTCTCTATATAATATTTATCAATATTTTTTAACGAGTTTTAATTTATTTTAGCAAATTCTTCCAATTTATTAAACGAAATTAATTTATTTTACAATGTAAATATATCGTATTCAAACTCGTTAAAGTCAATTCGATCTTCGAAAATATCGACCGATACATGACATTTCACGTGTCTCTCGATATAATATTTCATTAATATTTTTATATCTTAATTTATTTTAACAAATTCTTAAGATTTATTAAATGAAATTAATTTATTTTACAATGTAAATGTATTGTATTCAAAGTCGTTAAAGTCAAAATCGATCTTAATATATCATAATTTAATTTATTATACATTTTTAATTGATATATAAAATTAATATATGAATTATTGAATTTAATTTTATTATAAATATAAACCAAGGTTATTTAGCCAAAACTAGATTATTTGGCAAATCTTTTAGGAAAATAAGTTATTCTGCAAATGAAACTTTTGCAGAGTGTTATTTGACTAAAAAGCCCAAGAACAATCTCCATATGATATAGAGTTGATGAGCTACATGTCTAATATACTTATTTATGTCGGTTTTCCAGAGAACAATTTATTTTGATTTCTTGCAGTATGATGCTGGTTGGCGTTTTGGGAATTGAAATTTTTTACCCATTTATTCCACCTATGACCCATAAGATTATTTTCATTGCAGTAATGAGCATCATTTCAATGAAAATTTGCACTGCTAATTGCTTTAAATCTGGTTTCTATGCTTTATTATAACTATTGAAGAAGTTTTCGTATAGTGGTTTGCATGATACAATGTTTCCTTTTTACTTCATTTTTTGAATTCTTTATGCATATCACACTTATTGTGATACGAAGCTATTTATCATGATTTCACTTTTATCACTGCCTGCCTTGCTTTCACAATCATGCACATTCATTGCCTCTTATCGGGCATCATTCATTATCTCTAATGTCCTTTGACTCCTTTCCCTTTCTCATTTGTTAAAGATATGTATAAAACATGCTGTCTGCATGGCGTTATTAATTCAAGGTATGAATATAGTGTTCTAAAAGGATGCCACTCAGATTCTAAAACAGAATTTCATACCGTTTGATTGTACAACTGTATGTGGCTCTCTTTTTTGGAGTTGTTGTGTTATTATCCATGATTCTTTTAGGTTGATTGCAAGTTTGTTTATGTTTGAAGTTAGCTAATGATTCGGTTAATGATGATCAATGTGCGTGCGGTTTATAATAGAAATTAAATAAGAGTAGAAGATGTTTAAATGCTTACAATGTTAACTGGATTTCAATTTCTTTCCCAGGTCTTCTCACAAATGTGGCTTCTTGATGATTATGCCATTTTGGATCATTTTCAATTAGAATTAAGGAAGATTCATCTATTACCAAAATATGATGCAATTTTTCAGTGAAGAATGTTTTATTTAAGTTGTTGACCATTCTCTAGTTACTTTTTAGTTTTTTTAAAATATGACAAGCATGAGTGAAGATGATTCAATGCAAGTAGAAGAAAATGATCCTAAATTTCCTTTATAGCAATTTATGTTGAAACGTAAAAGAAGTGCAGATCAAAGTGGTAACCGAGAGGTTACATGTATCATTTATCAAAAAGTATTTACATCATCATATTCTAAAGTTAGAGTTCATTTATTGAAGATGAGAGTTGGGATAGGAAGATGTTCAAAGATACGGAAATGGTAGAAATGGATAAGGTTACAATGTCTTTGAGAGGAAAAAAAAAATCAACTCCCCAATTTAGTAGCATTGGATAATGTTTTGGCAATACATCGACATCCAACCATTCATCTTCGATTGGAACAAGTTTAGAAACTATTGGGGTTAAAAGAAAAGCTCAAGATAATATAGATACTCTTTTTAGTTATCAAACTCAGATGAAGGAAAAATTGGACGAAGTGATATCTAGATTGTTTTATTCTGTTGGAATACCATTCAATGTTGCTCGAAATCCAAATTATATAGAGGCATTCGAAGTTGCTAAAACAAAAACTATTCCAGGTTATGTCATGAACATTTTAAATTATAACATCATGACCATATTTGTAGTTATTACTTTAACTCTATCGTTTTTTTAACATTATTGGTTGAAAAACCTCAAGGATATAACACTCTAAGAACTGACGTTATTGAAAAAAGAGAAAACTCGAATTGAAAAGATATTATGTACATTTAAAGGTACTTGGGAGGAAAATGAGATGATTTTGGTATCCGATGAGTGGACGGATTCACTAAATAGACCATTGATAAACTTTCTAACGTGAATGAGAATGAAGTTCAGTTTTTACATGCCATTAATTGTGAGTTTGAATATAAAGATTTTACTTTCATTGCTTCATTGATATAGAAGAGAATCATAAAAGTTGGTGCATCAAGTGTTGTACAAATAGTGATGTACAATACCAAAGTTTTAAAGTTGCATGTGAAATTACAGAGAAAAAATATCCTAAGATAATTCATTTAATTTTTAATTTGTAAGTTTTAATGAGATGTATATTTGCAAATTGTACATTATTTATTTTCATATATTTTGGACACCAGGTATTGTGCATACATTAAATTTTTTTTTATTGATATTTGTTCTCCAATGAATAAAGTATATAATTAAGATACTTACATGACATGTCGGTGGATTATTGAGAATACCGAAAAAATGATGAAGATAAAATATTTCATCACGAGTCATCATAGAAGGTTTGCTTTGTTTAAAAAGTATTCTAAATTGAGACTTTTCACTATAGCCGAGATACGCTTTGCTTTTATTATTGTGATGTTGAGACGTTTCAAAATAGTTAAGAATGAGTTAAGAGCTTTAGTTGTTAGTGATGAACGGAGTCATTTAGATATATCTCGAAATGATGAGGCTGAGAAAACTAAAGTTTTTAATGATATGGTATTGGATAGATCATTGTGAGAATATCTTAATAATATTCTTTGTATTCTGGTCTTTTGGTCCTTTTAGTGCTGAATTTTGTCATTACATTCCAGTACTATCCATGGTTTTAAAAATCGGTCGAAGAGGCGGATCGAAAATATCTTCTACTAGTCGGATCAGATGGTCGAATTGGTTTGAACCGGATTCATGGAAAAATTAATAATAATGTTATTAAACAAAAAATATATATATTTCAAAATATTTTTTATTTAAAATGAACTCTAAATAAATTTGTAAAAGTATAATTAGATAATATAAAAAAAAGTTTAATACAAACAAAAGTTTACACTTGATTTTTGGAATTTGAGAGCTACAGTTATAGATATCTAAAGTTCGAGTTCAATAATTTAATAACAATATAAAATAAAATAAGAAAAATTCATCTAAGTATCTTCATGATTAATGTCTTTATCAAGAAATAGAGGGGTATGATCAAGGCTCAAAAAAATACTTTTTAATTTAACTTTAATCTTAATTGTCAATGCAAACCAGTTTTTTAATCGGTTTTTAGGTGAAAAAACAGGTCGGAACGAGGTTTTAAGAGAGTCACGCCGATTTTTAAAATAACATGCGAATCGGTTTGAATCGGATTGGGAAAGCGAGCGATTTCCGGTTGAACCGGTCCAACCGGCCGGTTTTTAAAAACCATGGTAGTATCTATCGATGGAAATCACATTTACGGAAATATCAATTACAAATTATTCCTATTATACTTAATATAGAGACATTCACCCTCTATAGTAATTATGTTATCAGATCATTGTCAATTGTTGTTGAACCATTATTGAAACACATTAATCATTTTTCTTAAAAAACTTTGTTAATTATGATTATTTTAAATTATTATAATTAATATAGTTTTGAATTTTTAAAATAATTGTCCCGGAAATTGACCCATACAATTTGATCGGGTTTTAAAATTATGACAAAAGGTTTTAAAGAGGTAGAAATGCTTGCAATAATCGAGTAAGCATTTGTCCAATTTTTTCCCTATATAGTAAGCAATCAAGTTACTTTATTTATAAATTGATGAAGCCTTCCAATAATTGATAATTCAAATACTATTTATTTATAGTAACACTTTTTCATGAACATTTGAGTAATGTTTTAAAACCATGATCATTCTATATACCAGACCAATCCAATACACATATGTATTGGATATATATCGGTATAGCATATCTAAATTGGATTTATAATAGAATAATAAAATTAATAAAACTATTAATTTAAAGAAAATACATGATTTCTTAATTATGGAAGGAGCAAACTCAGAAATGGTAAGCCTAGAGCTAAGAACATAGCTCAATTAATTTTTTTTACAAACTTAATATTTCTTTCGAGAAAATGGTGTCCTTAATCCCAAAACTTTGATAATTTTGACAAATTTGATCCCTAAAATTTTTTTGGCATTTGTAGTCTACAAATTTTCAATTTTTTCCACTATTCATCCCCAAATTTTATAGAATATTGCAAATTTGATCATCAAATTAGTAAAACAAGTTCTCAAAATTTGATTGTCACAAAACTAGTCATCATAGTTTACATGCAGTGGCAGTGTAGGTTCCCAAAGTTTATTAATTTGACAAATTTAGTCCTTCTATTTAAACAATATTATTTGACGTATTTACTATCGTTTGATATTTAATTTGACTTCCATTCGATTTGTTTCAAGTTGAATGATTGTGCATTTTATAGGTAGAAAACAATCGGTCGAATTAGTTAACCGAACGAACTGAGTTATGACCGAACAAATCGACTTCATTTTCATGATTTTTAATAAAAAAAATATTAACTTAAATTGATTAATTGAACTCGTTATGACGAAAAACAGAATGTTTTCTCATTTATATTGATCCAAAAAATGATTTATATTTTAAAGTATCATACTCGGAAATCGCAATCCAACCCTACAACCCGATATCGGGTTGTAACGAACAAATTTTGATGCCTCCCGGTTTCACGTACCGATCGATATGAAATCATTGATTATATTTTATTATTGATGAGAACTCTAGGACCGGGCACCCTGCAACGGATGAGGCCCAATAACGATTGCGCCGATACATATGGTGGAAGCAAACTTGTGCAGCCCATTAGTACACGTAAGGTATAATGACCCGATGTTCTACGAAGGACGGAAGATTACCTTGGCGAGATAAAACGTTTTCTGACAACTGGCTCCGGAGTTCGGTCCAAACGGTTACAAACCCACGTTTTCCACGCTTCGGGCCTTCACACGTTTACCGCGCCTCGAGCCCGATCACGCAGACCACGCCTCAGTCTTGACCTCGTTTTACATCGCACGACAACAACCTCTAACAAACCTGTCAGAGGCGGTTACATGGCGTGAATTACACACACCATTAACTCTATAAATACAGAGCACAACGACGGAAATAGCAGGACCTTTTAGACGCGTAAGAACAGACCGTTACCCTGCTGAAGTTCTTACTGCTTTCTTATATCTTGTCATTTTCGTTAAACCTCTGATGTATTATGTATGGATTGTTTGATTAGTGAATAGGCTATGAGCGTAATTCGCTCTTAGTCAAGTGGTTTTCTCCCCAATTCCTAGGGTTTCCACTATAAATCGATGTGCCCCTTTATTGTTTCTAGTTTCCTAATCGTTTTCCCCATAAAAAACAAATCAAAACCGAGTTCGTTGGCTGACGAACTGGATGACTGTTGGTACCCTCTAAAAATGGACCATAATAGTTTGGCGTCATCCGTAGGGACGATTCTCTAATCCCATTTGAGTTTTCTACCAGGGATAGGATAATCAAAGGCATGACAACTGGAACTTCGACAAATGACAGTGACGTGCTTCCCGACAGCCTCCCAACACCAACATTCACTTTGCAGGATCTGGAAGCTGTCGTCGAGAAGGTGGTACTGGAGATTACGTCGGAGAGAAATGGAACAGAACCACCGGCCGTTTCAAGCCCTGTTCCCAAAAGCAGAGGATACGAGAGTGATCCTGACGAGCGTAGCACTGATGATGAAGAAATCATCAGGCACGGTGTAACAACGAAGAGGCCTAGATATCGGTCTACTCCTCCTCCCCCGGCCAGGCTCTAACTCCCGCTCCTGAAAATGGTCAGGAGCAGATGCAGCGAGGAATTGACGAGCTCACCAGGGAGTTGGAGAGCATGCGTGCGTTGAAGGATTGCGAACCTAATTTGGGACGCAATCATGGTTTATTCAACAGGGCCATGGAGGCCCCAATCAGGCGAAATAAGGATGATGACTGGTGACATAATTTGCATGCGGTCCAGACATCGTCCCAACAATTTGAAGGCGTATCAGCCGCCTTGGGAGATTTGATGCTCCCCTTCTCTGAAGAGATCTGGGCAGCAGTCCCAGATCGGCATTATCGCAATCCCGAGGGGTTGCCAACATTTTGTGGTGACGGTGATCCGATCGATCACGTTGCCAATTTTGAATTACGCATGGGAATGGTTCGGGCCTCAAATTCGCTAAAGTGTCGCATCTTCGCGGCAGGATTACAAGGCGACGCCCGAACGTGGTTCAAAAATTTGCCGGCCTGATCCATACAGTCGTATGGGGGATTTATTTTGGCTTTCTCAGAGCAGTTTGTTCCAAATGTAGGATCACCCCGAAGCAGACAGGAACTATATCAGTTGAAATATATCCCGGAAAAAGTGAGTCTTCGGTCCTTCATGGAGAAATTCAATAGGACCGCCCGAGGCATCAAGCTTGAGCTCCGGGATAAGATTGATATTCTACAGCAGGTCTTGGGATCGTGCGGCCTTTCGGTGAGTTTGGTAAAGAGCCCACCATCCACCTTGGGTAAACTTGTTCAGAAAATCAACAAATATATTAAGGTGGATGAAACGCTGGGGCTAGGCTATCGGAAACCTAGCGGGAATTCTGAGCCCGCAGGTGATCATAGGGTTTCCTACCCTAAGAAGCAGTCGCGAGAAGTAGCGGCAGTAGGCGAGAAAGATGTCCTCGAAGCAGGAGGACAATCGGGTGTATTGTGAACTACATCATAATCGCGATCACCCGACCCTGAAGTGCCCGCTATTGGAAGAGACAGTAGCAGCGATGAATAAAGAGAAGTCCGACCGGAATGGTCAGAAGGGCAAGCGATATCACTTTCACTATGGCCGATCGGGAAGGGATCATCGATCCATGCGATGATCCCCTTACCATTACTAGAATCATCGGGAATCGTCGTGTCCACAGGATCCTAGTGGACACCGGGGCTTCGTGCAATCTAATGAAGCGCGAAGTCGCTGAAATGTTGGGAGCTGCTGCTCATGACCTCCCGATCGCTAATATAACTCTCTGGTCGTTAGATTAGAGAGAACTATCTAAGGACCGATCGGAGGATTTGGAATTCATTGTCGTTGAAGTCGACTTGGCTTACAACGCCATTATCGGACGGATCGGCCTTAGTAAGTTCGAGACGGCCCCATCTACTTATCATATGATACTCAAATTCTCCTCCATTAATGGAGCTATTTCTGTCAAGGGGGGTCAGAAAGTAGCTAGACAATGCTACATGAGCTCGTGCCGAACATTGGCACCTATCAAAAGGGCCCGGGTCGATCTGCTGGAAGAGCTGCCGCACCCGAGGCAAGTAATGGAACCCGTAGGGTTCAAGTTGATTAATCTGGTTGAGGATGACTCAACCAAAACAACTCGCATCGGGGCACATTTAGCCACTGCTTTTGAAAAAGAACTGATCCACTTGCTGAGAAGCCACGCAGATATATTCGCATGGACCCCGGACGATGTTCCGGGGATTGACCGATCCAATAGTGAACATCGGATCAATACCGAGCTTGGAACGAAGTTTGTTAGGCAGAATAGGAGACACTATTCTCCCGAAAAAATCGAGATTATCCGGCTGAGGTGAATAAATTGCTACGGTCGGGATTCATCAGAGAAATCCACTATACTGAATGGGTTGCAAACCCAATAGTGGTCTCCAAACCGGATGGGAAATGGCGAATGTGCATTGATTTCACCGATGTTAACAAAAGCTGTGAGTCGGACCCTTTCCCCATGCCGCATATCGACCGACTGGTAGATGTTGTGTCTGGCAGCACCATGATGAGTACCATGGATACTGATTCCGGGTACCATCAGATTTTCCTAGCTGAAGAAGATCAGAAGAAGTCATCATTCATGATCGATGATGGTGTTTATTGTTATGTGGTTTTGTCGTTCGGTCTCAAAAACGCCGGAGAAACATATCAAAGGTTGGTCAACTAAATCTTTAGAGAATTGATCGGCCATATGATGGAAGTTTATGTTGACGATATGATTGTTAAATCTATGAATGATGAAGACCACCTTTCTTATTTGTTTCGTTGTTTCGAAGTATGCCGAAAATATAAGTTTAAACTAAATCCAAACAAATGCTGCTTCGGGATCCGAAGCGGAAAATTTCTAGGATATTACGTTTTAGAAAAAGGCATAGATGTTAACCCTGAAAAGGTGCAGACTATCATTGATATGCAACCTCCAAGAAAAAAAAGAGAATTTTATAGGCTTACTGGCCGACTCGCTGCACTAAGCAGATTTATTTCAAAATCCACAGACTTGGCTCTACCTTTTTTCAGAGTGCTAAGAAAATCAAGCCATCTAAACTGGACAGAAGAATGCGATCGGGCCTTTTCCGAGCTAAAGACTTATTTAAGCACTCCCCCGGTGATGGTCAAGACAATTTGTGATGAACCTTTGGGGTTGTATCTTGCTGTATCAGAAGTTGCCGTCAGCGCAGCTCTGGTGACCATCCGAGACGATATTCATAGACCCGTTTATTATGTGAGTCATTCTCTGGTATCTGCCGAAACCATATATTCTACCTTGGAAAAATTCATGATGGCTTTGAAAAAAGCCGTATCCAAGCTGAAACATTATTTTGAAGATCGAACGATTTATGTCTATACGGATCAACCTCTGAAGGTAGTCCTTAAACAAAAGGATTTGAATGAGAGATTAGCAAAATGGACTATCAAACTCAGCGCTATGTATTTGGAATTCTTGTCCCGAAGAGCGATCAAGGCTCAGGTTCTAGCCGATTTTGTGGTTGAAATGACCCGATCAGCCATATATCTTAACCAAGAGGATGATCGATGGACGATCCACATAGATGGGTCGACCTTCGGAGGAAGAGAAGCAGGCATTACCTTAACAACGGTACAAGGTGATCTTATTCATTCCGCAGTTAAATTTTTCTTTGCTGGAACAAATAATGTGGTAGAATACGAGGCTGTATTATCGAAAATGACCTTAGCTCGAAAAATGGGAGTTAGCAGAGTACGAATGTTCTCAGACTCAAAGTTAGTAGTGCAACAGTTCATAGGGAGATTCGAAACTCATGATCCGATGATGGGGTTATATTGTGCCAAAGTCCTGGAATTATCCAAAAAATTCAGTGAGTTTTCTCTTGACCACGTGCCACGAGAGCAGAATAGGGTTGACGACGCACTCGCCAGATTGGCCGTGGGCATACCTGACATAGAGCCGAGCACTATTTCGGTCCACATCCAGGACCGACCTTCGATCGAGATATCAATGACCGAACAGTCTATTGAAGAGATCCGGGCTCTATGCCATGAACTCCAGGGCTTGAATATTAACGCTACTGAATCTCTTGGGAAACCCAATTGGATGGACCCCTTTGTTAAATACCTTTCAAACGGCTATCTCCCTGAAGATAAGTCTGAAGCCAGAAAAATAGAAGTTTGGGCTAAGAGATTCATCTTGGTTGACGGATGCTTGTTTAAAAGAGTTTCGAGGGCCCGCTTCTGCGCTGCTTATCCCCTATTGAGGCTGAAGCCGTCATGATTTATGTTTATGAAGGGATATGCAGCATTCATTCAGGGGCTCGATCTTTATACCACCGCATCACTAGAGCTGGATATTTTTGGCCAACATTGCTTGCGGATGCCAAGAAATACACTACGCATTGCGCCATTGTCAGTACCATGCTCCGATCCCGCAGTTGCCTGGGGCTCCCTTATCGGTTACCCCATTGCCTTGTCCGTTTGACAGATGGGGGATCGATATCCTCGGACCTTTCCCTCGGTCAATAGGGGCAAAGAAAATTTTGTATCGTATCGGTGGAGTATTACTCGAAGTGGATTGAAGCAGAAGCAGTAGCATCATCTCAGAGAAGGTGGTCAAACACTTCTTATGGAGAAATATCGTGAGCCGCTTCGGGGTTCCCCGAGCGCTCATATCAGATAATGAGACTCAGTTCCGTGGAAAGAGCATACGAGATCTATGCACCAAGTTAGGCATCATCCAACATTTCTCGTCAGTAGCCCACCCCCAAACTAATGGACTTACGGAGGTATCTAACAAGGTTATCCTGAAAGGATTGAAGACCAAGTTAGAAGATTTTAGAGGGAAATGACCTGAACACATCTATGAGGTCTTATGGGCATACCCAACTACACCACGCTCAACATCTCAGGAATCACCATTCTCATTGGTGTATGAAACCGAAGGTGTTAGCCCGGTGGAGGTTGCCATCCAATCACCTCGGATATCTCAGTATGATGAGCATATGAATGGTGAAAGGAGATTATTGGACCTCGAGATGACCGAAGAAAAGAGAGATGCAATTTACGCGCGGATGCGTGCTTATCAGCGAACAATGGAACGGGCCCATAACAAGCGAGTCCTCACAAGGGAATTCTTTGAAGGCGATCTCGTCATCAGAAGCATTAAAGTGTAGAGGAACGTTGGAAAGCTGGACAGAAATTGGGTGGGACCTTATCGAATATCAAAGAAATTGGAATCAGGTGCGTATAAACTTGAAACATTGGATGGTATAGAGGTCCCCCGAACTTGGAATGTCATGAACTTAAGGCGATATTTCTTGTGAACTTTCGATTAACCTGTTTGACGTAATAAACGTACATTCCTTTAAGCGTAAGCCAAAAACAAGTAAGTACAAAACAAATTATTTCTAATTGAATGATGGACCGATCTTGAAATTGGGTGACTTAGGACGAATCTGGACTGGTGACCGAAGCTTCTTATCCGCAAGGCTGCCAAGTTTTAGTGATCGCTCTGACGAGTCAGATGCTCCTGCACTTGCCTAGTCCTATGGATGAGTTGCGATTCTCCCATAACTCATTACGAACTAAAACACTCCCTTCAACGGCATTCATTCTTGAGAAATAGCCTTTGTACTTACGAAATCTGCCGCGAAAAGAGGAATGGGAGGGGTCAACATTTCGAAACACAAGTTCGGTCCTAGTATGGGACATGATATGAGCAAAAGCTTAGCCAATATAACCTACGGGACTTCATTAGAACCAAGGTTCGGCCAAAGCTTATAAAAACTCATATTGAACCTAGACCGCGCCTCTCCAATCAAGTATTGATTCCAAGGACGGAATAAGAGTGATCCACATACAATGTAAAACGACCGATCTAATCAGAATTGACATGAGTAAGCCAAACATAATATCTGGTACCGATGGGTTAACACCCTATAAGCATCTCCGATCTTACATTTGGTGGTTAAAACACTCTCGTTAATTTGAAACATATTAATTCACTTAAAAGTTAGTTATAACACTTTGTTCTGACAATTAAAAGGATAAGAGTTGAGAGGAAAGAGTTGTATATTGAAAAGATGGAGCAAAGCAGGTACAAAATACAACTGAAATTTAACTATCCTGTCCATCTTCCTTTTCTTCAATTCCCTGCTCCTGCGGTTCGGTCCGAGCCGCGAGCTGCTTCAATTCTTCCTCCTGGTCGGCCACCTTTTGGTTGACCGCTCTCTCCATCTCTTCAAAGAGATAGAAGAAATGGTTTTCTTGCAGAACATGCTCTTCCAAAGTTGGAATAACCTGAAAGTTGCCATCTCTTTCAAGTGGCTCGACCGCTTTCCATCGCTCTTCCGAAGGGGAAAGCCCGAACTGCTTTATAACCTACTCTCGCGTGTTATCCAGGTATTTAGCAGTATACACCCCATGTATGTTATCCACCAAAGTGAATAACAGGGGGTACCGAGTGAAGCCTAGGACTGCTTCCCGGACCGAACCTTCGGACGAAGTATGGGTTCTTGTCAACTCCTCTTCCAATTTCGCCTTCTCTTCTTGGGCCCGAAGAAGAAGTTCGTTCAACTTATTTCTCTTCTCCTGGGCCCGACCTTGAACTTGGTTGACCTCTTCTTCCTTGGCCCGCAGCTTGGCCTCGAGGTCAGAAATTCGCCCCTGAGCTGTTTTCCCTATCTTCTCCAGCTCAGAGACTTTATCTGCTAAAAGTGAGACCTCCGTCCCAGCTCTTAGCAACTCACTATCCAGTCGGTTCCGATCCTCCAGTACCGTAACCAACTCACCATGTTTGATTTCAACTTGTCTTTTCGCAAGGTCAAGTTGATCTTGGACTTGTTGGGACACAACACTGCCACCCTGGTTCTTCTCCACGGTGATGGCAGTTGTGAAGGCCTTCCTCAGCATCTGCATAAGATAACAAGGTCAAAAAAGTGAAGCTTCGGGTCTTAATATAAAAGAAAATTACCTTGGTGGTGAGATCGAGGAAGCCCTCAATGATCTCTTCCCTAGACATGTCCGCTTGGACGTTGTGTGGGTTTTGCTCTCCATAAAGATGGAAATCCTTCAGGAAAGCACTTCTCCAGGAGGTTAGTTTCCTCCCCTTACTGAACCTGTCTAGCAGGCCTAAGGCAACTTCCCAGTCGGAGTTAGTCTTAGGGCCCGATGCAGGCTCTTTCAAAACGATCCCCTTAGTAGGGACCGAAACGCTCTCCCCTTTCTTCAGCCTTTTCTTATCCCTCGGGGCTTCTACTTCGGTCGCCCTCTTCCCTTTTCCCAAGGGGATCGGCGGCAGGGAGACGTTCGCCTTAAGGTGAGGACCGGAGAGAACCTTCTCCACGGGAACGGCTCCCTGCAGCAATAAAGCAATAGTATTAGCATTAATAAAGGAGTTGTTTCCGATCTGATAAAGGCTGGATAAGCTCAAAGAACGAATTCGAGCCGTTATCACCTCCTCTACCACTCCAAATACCCAAAACGCAGGCCCTTCCCCAGTCGAAGGCTGCTTTGTGCAGCGCAGGGTCAATGTGCCCGCGCTGGTAGTTTGGATCGGGGGGTTCCCGGACCCCGATGGGACCAGCATACCCCCGTTGCTGATTCACCTTCATCAGCACTCCCCGATGCTTCGCAGGACGGACCGAAGCAGCCGCCATACGTTTGAACCGTGAACTAGGCATCGTCTCAGTTGAGTCTGCAAAACAAATACATAAGGATCAGGAAAGGATAAAATAAAAACATTACTTCATACCCGACCCTTCTGATGGATCTGAGCTAGAAAACATCCCCTTCGGGGCTTGGGCTCCGGTCCTACCCACGACACCTATTTCTATCAATCTTTTCTCCCGAAGCAGATCCGTTCGCTTAAGGCGTGCTTCGGGAGGGGGGAACATCGCAAGTGTATTTGCAGTGTCCGGACGAGAGGGGTTGAACCTAGTTCGGTCCAACTGACCTATGCGTGGGTGAGTTATGCGTGGCCACACCTTCAACGTGTCCTCTTTTGGGACTGTTATCCACACATAACAAGACTCCCACACATGGAGAGACTCTTCTTTATCCACTATAGCGCACTATTTAGTGCGCACCGCTATATAGTATAGTTTGCGGCATCCTAATAGACCCTTACCCCTTCGGGACCCCACCATGAACAGGTTGAAAAAATGTTCTAAGGTCGGGGCCCTATTCTGTTGGTGGCAATAAAATATGAACGCCACTATATACACATAACTACCCGGAAATAACGCAAAAGTAGTGCAGTGAATTTCGTTAAGAACGGCTGCTACAAAATGATGCAGCGGAAAACGAAGTCCACACTTTAAAGAAGCGTAACTGACCGGAATAGGGGACGCCGGCACATTCATTTCCGCCGGAAGGAAAAAGGGAATATATTCCCGTCCCTTCCAGATGCAATAATGTGCCGGAATCGAAAACCTAGACCTAAACTCTTCAATGTCCAACTCAGACATGGCTGGGTATCTCATTTTATGAGGAGCCATAGAATATACCTTAACGAAAATCGAAATGAAATGGGTTGAACGTGAAACAGATTGAGGGCGCAGAGAGCTCGATTTGGCAGTTCTTCCTTTGCGAAATGACGATGAGGAGAAATAGTACCCAAAACCCAGATTTAAATATTAATTTCCCAACCAATGGTGAGCTGCCACGTAATATTGTCACAGACTATGGCAGTACAAGCACACTCATCACGCCTGTTGAATTATCGAATGTGAAGAGGCGCAAATCTGGATGTAAATATTTAAAAAATAATAAGGATAAAAGTATAACACAAATATACGCTACTGAGTTTTAAATACAAATTAATTCCTACACTTATAAACTTAAGTGAAAGATCGGTCTCTTGGACGCTCACTACATGCAGGTACGGTCCCATGTTCTCACGAATGTGTAAACATCATGTGATCGGCCTTGTATCACCTCTACGATGACAATTAAGCCCGAGGGGCTAGTGATGAGAACTCTAGGACCGGGCACCCTGCAACGGATGAGGCCGAGTAACGATTGGGCCGATCCGTATGGTGGAAGCGAACTTGTGCATCCCATTAATACACTTAACGAAAGCGGCCCGATATTCTGCGAGAGGACCGAAGATAACCTTGGCGAAATAAAGTGTTTTCTAGTAACTGGCTCCGTGGCACGGTCCAAACGGTTACAAACCCTTGCTTTCCATGCTTCGGGCCTTCACACGTATACCACGCCTCGGGCCCGATCACGCAGACCACGCCTCGGTCCCAACCTCGTTTTACATCGTGCGATAACAACCTCTAACAAACCTGTCAGAGGCGGTTACAGAGCGTGATTTACACACGCCACTAACTCAATAAATACAGAGCGCGACGACGGAAATAGAATGACCTTTTGGACGCATAAGAACAGGCCGTTACCCTACCGAAGTTCTTACTGCTTTCTTATTCCTTGTCATTTTCATTAAACCTCTGTTGTATTCTGTATGGAATGTTTGATTAGTGAACAAGCTATGAGCGTAATTCGCTCTTAGTCAAGTGGTTTTCTCCCCAATTCCTGGGGTTTCCACTATAAATCGCTGCACCTCTTTATTGTATCTAGTTTTAATCGTTTTCCCCATAAAAAACAAATAAACCGAGTTCGTTGGTTGACGAATCGGATGACTGTTGATACCCATAAAAAGGGACCATAACAAATATATAGTCGAAATATGACGTCTAATTTGTAATACGACGGTAGTCGGTAACACTCATGTCGCTATAAATAACATATGTTTACAAACATTATATCAAATTATAAAACTTTAAAGGATCCAACAATTAAATTGAATTTGTATTTCCTCAAATCGAATAAAAACATATTTACTGAAATATTAATTCAATACACTTACATATAAAAATACCAAAACTGGATTTTATAGTTTAAATAAGGTACATAAAATTAGTCATAAAATAACACTCGTTTTCTTTTTTCAGCTATAAAATATAACTCTCTTAGTAGTTAAAAGCTTAAAACCATCAACAAAATGTAGAAAACATTCATTCCGTTTGCCCTCCTATGCAGCACGGACTCGTTCGATCGACTCGGTACGACTCGACTAGGCAATATTGTAAAAGTCGGATTTTAAATAATATAATATTAAATAATGTTAAAATTTGATTAGAATTACATAGACTATAAGTTTTAAATTACAAATATTTTATCAATTTATTATATAAAAGAATTTAATTTTATAAAAAATGAAAATAGTTGTTCTATTTCATCTCCCCAAAAGTAAACATATTTTGGTCTATTATGGCTTACACGATTAATTCACAAGTAGATAGATTATATGACAAAGTTGTGAATGCATATACGTCACTTTTCTAACGAAGAAAAAATATAATTATTGAAGAAATCAAAACGACGTCGTTTTGTGTCAAGAGTCGTAGCGAGTCGAAGAGTCGACTCGGTTCGACACGGATACGTGAGGAAAATTGAAGAGTCGGTGCAGCAGAATTGCCCTCATTATTCTCCATGCCATCAACAAAGAAGTCGTCACTGTCGAAGCAATATTCTGCCTCGGCGAGAGCTGCAAACATGTTTTGTAAGTAACGATATACCGAGTGACATGCCGATGCTAAGAGTCTATTGCCAATCAAAGGATACCGATTTGGGGCTTCTTCGGAAAATTTACTGGTTTCAAATGGCAGTTTTGTCCTAATGTTATTAAGAATATTGTTGGAATGTTAAAATTATCCCACATAGAAAGTGGGATGTCATTTGAATTGGTATATAAGATGTGAAGTGGATCATTGTAATTGACTTGTTCAAGTGTTTTACGATGTGGTCTTCTCCTGTTATACGTCATATCCGTGCAAACTCCCGTTTCGGTCGGATTCTATTATTTCAAAAAATATATTGTTCTTCTGTCATTTTTGGTGTGGGAAAGTAGAAGTAAGCTTTGAAGCTTATAATGAGAATAGAGTTAGCGAGGATGACACGAAGAATCATTGGATTGAGAAGCCAGAAGGTATTTATTATTACTCTGATATGATTATGCTTTCTCCAATTAAGATATATGAATGGAGGAGATCCAAATGAATCTATATAAATTTGTTTTTATATGTTTGTAATCCATAAAGATGAACCAAATAAATTTTGATTGCTTTGTTTTCTATGTTTGTATTCAATAAAGCAATATATTCAAAATCAAACCACTCACTAACCTAGTACAATATGTAAAACTTTATCATATTTTAATTTCTTAGATTTACATGATTTATATAATTTGTTATTTACCTTGAAATATTTTGTAATGTTTCGAATGAATTTCCTTCCCTTAAATCTTTGTAACACTTACTCTTGAGAGAATTTAACAATAACAATAATTTGTTTATTGCAAGATAAATGTTATCTACTTATAGAAACTTGAAATAAACAAAAATCTACATAATTCATAACAGTTCATGTCTCATTATTCCATTTATTAATTGGAAAACTAGGACAATATATCTATTATACCATAAAACTTAGTGCAACTTATATATCAATATGTCTTTATGTGTGAATAGTCTATTTGTGTACTAATAGTGAATGTTTAGGGTACTAAGACAAGTTTTTGATAAATATCACTTATACATATAAAATATAGAAGAATAATATACAACATGATAGTTTTTATAATTGAAATTTCAGATTCCATTTATATGAAATAATAAACTTTAATATATAAGATTTGATGTATCACAATAATTACATAAACTAATAGAATACGCTGAAAACAACATATATTTTTAAAACCTACAAAACAGTTAAATTTAAGTTAAAAAACTTATTTCTTAATTAAATATAATTTTCAAATTTAAATTAAATCATGCATTGTATGTTTAAATTGGGTTTCACCCTTGGTTCAACCTTGTATCCTAAATCTATTATTAAACGTGTGTTAATGTCCATTAAATTTTAGAATATTATAAAGAAGTAAAGGTGTGTTTTATAGGCTAATTTGGGTAAATATTGTTTTTTGAAAAATCAAATATTATTTTAATGCGGATAGCGGACGAGGTTCGCTACTTGCATATGTATAAATATAGGGTGATTTCACTTATGAAATCATCCTGAAAAAAATTCGTATCGTGTTTTGGAGTCCGAAAAAATATTCCAAATTTAGGTATAATTTAGTTTTTAGTAATTTAAATATTTTATTATTTGTATTTTAATTTATTTATTATTATCAATTGCTAGTTTAAATTTAGATATTGTATTTTTGAATTATTATTAATATGTTTTGTACATTATTGTGTAATAGATATGGAAGGCGGAAGACAACGTGCTCCCATAAACAGAAGTGTCCTACATCGTCAGAATAATCATATTAGTAGGAATATTATAAATGGAGAGCATGGTTCGATGATCCAGTTTAAGCATGGTGATTATTATTTGAGTAAGCTTGTGCCGTTGGATGCTAGAGTATCTGCGTGCTTGATACGGTGGGGGTTTTACGGAGTATTCAAGACGATTCGTATCAAGCTGGATAATCATTTGTTGACTGCTATGGTAGAGCGGTGGCGACCCGAGACGCATACATTCTTCCTCCCGATGGGCGAGGCCACGGTGACGCTATAGGATGTGTCACTCATATGAAAATTACCCATATTGGACAATGTTATCACTGGTCCACGACCCGATAGGAGTGTTGGGGAGTGGAAACAGTATAGCACTGCCGTGTTTAGGTGGACTCCTAGAGATGAGTTCATTAGCTATTATAATTTCCGTTTACGTGGTCTGAGAGAATATGTGTTGGAACGAGCTGCTCTGCCATTTGAGTCTGATAATGGGGTCCTCTGTTTTGCTTGGGCTATTTGTCTCCTCATTGTGGTTTCGATTTTGTTACCAAATAATAATGGGGACCGAGCAAAACTAATCATGATGGACCTCTTTAGAGATGATGATGAGATGACATGACTTAGCTGGGGATCGGCCGTACTTGCGTACTTATATCGAGAACTTTGTAAGGCTTCGACCGGTCTCGTGACAGTAGGTGGAGCATTCAGAATTGTACAAGTGTGTCAACGTTATACAAACTTAATCTCATATCAATAGCTAATAATATTGTTTATAATTTTCAGCAATGGACGTGGTCCAGAATTCCGGCTCTGAAGCCTGTGTTCATGTACCGCTTCCCAAATGAGTCCTTCGACCGACGTAGTTACCAGTACTATGGTTGGAGTTTTGTATTTCATTATTTATTATTTTTTATAATAATTTAATTTAATTTAAATTATGTATTTTATAGCGAGTTTACCAGTCGTCTGGACCATACGAACACGGCGCACAATGCACTAAGAGTTTTGTCGAGATGCACTAGATGCTATTGGAAGACGAGAGGTACTGTATTAAATAATTACTTATACACATTATTGTGTAAGTTTGTTAATGTATAATTTTCAGTTCATATGAAGGCCATACACGGATGGTGACCTAGAGCACGCTGATGCTGAGACCACTGCGGCATGGCGTTACACGGGGCCGATAATATTTTTCGGCCGCTTGGAACACCATCACCCCGATCGTGTGGCACGTCAGCTCGGAGGTGTCCTCTCCATTCCCGGACCAGCGGAGGATGCAGGGCTCCTAAGGCTCTTGTATTCTTATAATTCCGAGAAGGGTCAGGATTGAGTCAGTATCTGATATAATCGTGATCGTTGAACCAGCAACCAAGAGAGAGCGAGTACAAAAAACCTATAGTTTATATCACTCGGAAGAATGAGAGTTTGTTGACGGGAGTGAAACCCATTATTGTTCAAATTCTAGATACATATTATCGATTAACGGAAAGTTATGTCTTTCTGCTAAACGGATTCTTTTATTTATTCGAACATGATAGTGCTAACGGAATTATCCTCAAGTTAGCATATAAAAGTTTATCTTTCTCCGGATCGACAAACAAAGATGTTTAGTGACATGCGTTCTATGCATTCGTGAGATATTCAAAATAATGGTCTTTCAAGATTTATATTTTATACAGTGAAGTGTATTGCGAGGCAAGAGAATACTCGTGCCCATCATCATTATGGAGAAATCACTAGTGAGATTATCTCAAGACGAATGTCAATCTTTGAAATCGTGTAATTGGCAACCGAGTTTGCTTATAAGTATTAGAACTGTCAAGTAGAATCGGTTAGTAAACAATTTATATCTCCGCTTATCATCTTGTGCCAAACTAAGTGCATTCAAGAAAGAAGTTTATGCCGGGGACTAGGTTGATTGTGAGAATATGATGAGATAAACATTGCAAGTTAAGTTGGAAATTGGGACAGTGATGCCCTAAGTATCTACGGTGAATATCGCAAGCGAAATTATAAGTTGAGTCATAGTTGATCTGAGTATATGTGGTAACAATTAAACAATTTTTCATGATTTCTCAGTCGACACATGGGGACTGACATTAGTATGGGCCTTCACAATGGCTGTGGACATGAAGGAATTGTCTATTATGGTATTGAAATGAGCCATTGAACGTATATAAGTTGAATAAGTATCCCGAGTTTGTGAACATGAAATGGGAAGTTTCCTCGTGATCGTATTGTTTGCTACTTTGGGATTCCCAAGTACTTGGTGTCATATAATGCATTGAAGTTCTTCATAAAGCAAACAAGTGAATTATGCAAGTAATATTATGTCTAGCAGAAACAGTGGGCACTCCCTCTAATGTTTTATTCTATTTTCGATGTTAGATACTTTACACAATTTTTGGAGAAGATCATGAGTGAAAGGCGTGAAAATTATTATTGCATGTGGCGTCACACATATGGACATTCATAGTCGCTATTTAATCTACTTAAATATGTGGGAATTTAAAGTATTGATGAAATGATAACGCCATAGCGAGGGCAAATATTCATGTGGAAATATTTTAATCACAAGTTCATTCACTATTATTGACTTTTTGGTAACTTGTGATTAAAGAAAGATGAGATTACGGTGGTTGAACAACGTTGTACGTTGTATGTTGTATGAGATTATGGTGGTGATGATTGAATGAGCGTATAAGATTGTGAGCATGAGCGGAGAGAAGCTGCTACGGACTTGGCATATTTCCAATTTGCACAAGTATTATGTATTGACGCGACTCGTCGATCTTTTTAAGATGAAAATCCCCCTCTTTCTTACAATATTCTGATTTTTAGGTATCTTTTCTGAAGACATGATTTTTAGGTATCTTTTCTGACGACATAAATTCAATCATTTGCACAAGTTCGTCGAGAACATACTACTATGAGAAGTACTAAATGTCGTTGGTGCGATAGAGATATCCTTGTTTACGAAATTCATGACAGATTACCCCGGGAGAAATCTTGTTATTTATTGCCGGAGAAAGAATTTATGAAAGTACATTGATACATGATTGGTTTACCTGTCATCGCCGAGGGATACATTCTGCTAAAAGATCACACATTTTCTATTTTTATTGGAATGGTCGGTATGAGTTTTGTGATCGTATTCATGGTTTTCACTTAAGTAAACGATCAAAATGGCCAAATATTCGCCTTATGGTTTACATTCCACAAAATGATGTGATTATTGGGGGCTCGTACCCATGCTCGGAACTATCGTAAAGCTTTCTATGATTATCTGGAATCCCTATCACATTTGCAAATATCTCTTCGCTAAATCATGTCGAAGGATTATTTATCCCTAATGGGCGAACTAATCACATTTGCGTATTCTCGATTCAGATTCTCCGGAGTGAGATTTTTCTTCAAGCTATCAGGGAAATTGAAAAGAAATGAATGAAAGTTTCATTAAATGATGAGGAATACTAAGTTATTTACAATCAATAGAAGAGTGTTTACTATCGGAGAAATTATGAAGCCACGTTATAACATGGCCTCATTTGTTAGATTGCCCACGTTACGGTCCTATATCATGGATTTGTTATTTTGACCACATTTTTTTCATTTACAATCAAACTGACCAAGTGATGGTCATATGGTATCAATTCCCGTTAGTTATGAACGGGCACTCTCAGATATTATCGAAATTGTAAAGGTATACCCCTATAAAAGGGGCCATTGTCTGAAAAATCCGTCATTTGGCTTAATCATCTGCACGTGCATTTATTTGCCGATGGATAATATTCATGGACTTCATTAGGATAAACGGTTAGACCGGCCAAATATTTGCCCGATGATATTAATTCAACTAAATTCTATTACGATTGGGGACTCACATTTATGATCAAACAGTTATGATCAAAGCGATCGGAGAAGCAAACCACAACAAGGAATATTCTGAAGTGGACGAACATGTATTTTAGAGCATGTATTTCGTATGAATGGTGTATCCAGTAATTGTCTCATGACTGTCTCGTATTTTTTGTTATGGTTGAAAGAACAAAGAAGCTGGCTTGGATGTATTAAGATCGCTCCCTTATACGCAGTTGCGACAGTCAGGGGTCATTCCCTTATGTATGACAATGAAACTTATGTTACAATCTCATTTACGATCAGGGCGGCCTACCCGGGATTCGTACGAAAGGTCTAGACTCTTTCATCATATGGCGAATGACTTTTATGTATTTTATGGATGCCTCGTGTGCATTATCTATTAGAGGGAGGGATTGGCACGTTGTTGTATAACACGTGCGTCGCTATTTATGGTCATATGGTCCAGAGAATTATTTCGTGCATGACACAGATTATCCTATTTACCATCGGAGATGTCATAAAGTCGTTTTATGGACGGCACAGATTTGCTTACCCAAGATAATACGAATATATGAACAACTATCAGGCTTGCTCAAGTTGTGAGATTTTATTAGAGATGGAACAAAACAAAGTCAAATCGTAAATTCGCAAATAAAGGGAATCAATTCCAAACGGAACTCGGACTTATTTTATCAAGGGAAACATATGGGAGATCAAAATTGGTGAGATAGAAATATAACAGTCATTGGCTTTCTTATGAGGCAATTTTACGTTATTGTCATAACTTTGTGTGGTTTCCTATATGATTCTCAGTTGAAGCCCTCGGTTTTCTTTTCTTATAACCCATAGAATTCGGCTAATATCTTTGAGGTGAATTTCTCCCAGTGATAAATATTTATTTCAGAAAGAATTTTAATTCTTGGATAATATATATGGGAAGTAGGATTAGAGGGAATGTAACGACCCTACCTCGATCGGTACGTCTACATAATATTCGATGACCGTCAAAGCTATTATTCAGTTGAGCCCTACCTTGCATACTTAGATGTCGGCTAGAGACACTTTGTTCTTTATAGGATCGTATCTAAAAGAGACTATAAGTCATCATTTCGCCTCAAAGTTGGGAACTCAACCTCAAATTTATATGTTTCTCTTCATGTTTAAACACATGACCTTGTTTATTTGAACGACCCTTATTAAGAAATCATGCATGCTATATAGACGATAGCCTTTACATGTAGCCGGTAATTGAGTTGCATATAAAAGATGCACCTGATCGACTGTAAGCGTAAAATAGTTGCCCCGAAATAGTGAGAATGACAAAGGAGTAAGTACCAACCTTCTGCGAAGGTGAGAAAGTGATGTTCTTGTTCGAACATTGGGATATCTTATGCAGGAAAAAGATATATGAGATAGAGGTCGCAGAGTAACAATCACGACGGGAACAAGATTGAATTGCGAAGTTGAGGAGTGTGACAAGCCCCCTAAGTTGTGAAGAGCTGGATTTTGATGAAGCAAAAAGTGATAGCTACACGTTGAAATTGAAGCCTCTTGATAGACAGTTAAAAAATATTTTCTAAGTTCGATTGCGTAATATTTACGAATCGAAGCAGTGCATCAGAATTCCAGTGTATAATGAAACGCGTCAGTACGCAAAGTAAAGAGAGATATGTCTAAGAGCAGACCCTCCGAGTTGAAAAATCTGATATCATTAGTGACAACGAGATGATTTCGACCGTATTCATGGTGTTCTAAAAAAAGTGTATGAACGAGTTATGGATTGCTAGACGAGCTTATATAATGTGGTTTACGACTCAGAATCTGAATCTGCAAACCAGGAGGCTATTGATATTGCCCGGGGTTATTTATGTAATTATGATAACCCCGGGGCTCGTCTGACGTGGCTAAAGGGTATTTTTTATTTTCTATTATATTTATTGAACAATGTGATTTCGAGGTAATCTCGTATCTGGGTATCCTGGGCCCAAGTATGAGGATTCTGATGGTGTTTTGAGCTGTTTATGATGATTTCGGTCGGGAATGATGCCAGGGGTATTATCGTAATTTGGCACTCGGAGAGCTTGTTGGCGACCTTAGGCGATATTTTTGGCTACCTCCTAAGCATTTGGAGACGATCAACTGGTAAAAAAGTATTCTCGGGTATTTTCTCGGCATTACGTGTTATTCATGTTCGATCGGGGTGCATTTTTGAAGTTCTGGGATGCTATGAAACTTATTCCGGTTTCATTTGGTATTTTCTAAGTAAGTTAGGCTAATTTGATTAGGATTGGGCTTTTGGACCTTAAGTTGACTTATTGGGTCGAGTTTTTCTATAAATACAATACCCTAGGCACCAGAAAATGGTTCAGACTCTTGGCACGCTTCCCAAAGCTCCCGTTTTCGTGAGATTAAGCCCTAGTCACAACTTTTTATCATAAAGTCGCGAGAACCTTACTCAAGCCCCAGACTCGCGACTTTTCGCTCAAAAAGTCGCGAGAGCATGTATGCATGGCTATAGTCGCGAGTTTTCGTTCACTTGCCCCTCACTCGCGACATTTTGTTCCATCCGCGAGATTTCGTATGCTGGAATCGCTAGTTTTCGTCCATGTACTCGCGACATTATGTCGAAATGTCGCGACCAACACCCATCCGCGAGATTTCGCATGCCGGAGTCGCAAGTTTTCGTCCATGTACTCGTGACATTATGTCGAAATGTCACGACCAGCACCCACTCGCAAGATTTCGTGCAAAAAGTCGCGACTCCCACCATCTCGGGCACGACGGAGTGGATTTGATCATTTTTCGTACCGTTTTCATTCGGATTATCATTATCCTTTGATTGTACATGTATCTTTTCATTATCATAGTGAAAACCAAGGTAGAGCTTCGCTCTCCCGAGAACGTAAGCTCACACATTGTGGGTCCAACCTGTCACGACCCGGACCCACGATAGCTCGGTCCGAGTCCAACAGTCGGCCAGGCGCATTCACGCCCGAAGCCTCGTGGAACAAAATTGTTTAAAATCAATAGTACCGGTGCTTTATTTATTACTAAAAGAGGAAAACGAGTCTTCATTTCCAATCCATCGATTGGAAATTGTTCAACATAACAAGGAAAAGACTAAAACAACTTAAAGGTTCAACGTGACTACACCGGCCCGTCCTTCCATGGGTAGCTTCTTCACTCCGCATGACCGCCATCAAGCTCGGGTTCACTTAAGCCTACATATCATAAACACACAAATGAGTTGATAACTCAGCAAGAGACCAACGATTAACATAACCCTATGTCCGTGCCCGCACGAATACCGCGCCCGCATCGAGTGCGGCGCAATGCCCATGACCCCGATGATACCTCTACCATAGTCATGCCATATATCATACCATACCATGCTCGAGATTTGTCTCGAGTTAACCGATGGTGGCTACTCTGTGTCCCATACCACGGTGCCTTCAGGTTCGGTCTTAATCGACCGCAAGCTACATCCATACGTTCCCCCTTGGGGTGAACAAGTTTGGCTCCTACCGTGACCTAGTCACGTTGCCACCGGAGATACCCTGGCCGAGGGGTCTGATCCCGCCCGTCCTTACACGAGCTCGTCATAGTGCCTTGCCCCAGGCAAGGTCTTTTCCATACCATGATGCCTCGCCCCGGGCGAGGTCTTTTCTACCAATTTCCCGTATCATACATCGCATCTTGCCTTGTCTCCAACAAGGTCTTTCACATTTGCGTGTCTTGGTCATGACTCGGGTTGGGGCCAATAACAACCAAAATCCGGTCATAACCACTCATCCACACTTCTTAGTTGCCTCGCCCCATACAAGGTCTCCCATTTCGAGGAATCGAGCGTCAATTTTACCTGACGTGGTCGAACCCTCGTTGTATCATTATCCCTTCGTGGTTCACGATAACCCACATGACATGGTGAGTACCGTTTCGCAATCTTAGGGTGAACTTCTTACGTCGATTCGCCACCGTGAGCTCCTTAACCGTTCCGCTTAGCCGAGGCTATCACGTACTAAGTTAGTCACTGCACGATGACCGACGAAAGTGTTCTTCATATCATGACCCTCCCTTCCCGGACATAAGCATAAACGTAAAGTCTCTTACCCTTCGTGGTACTCGCTCCCGCTCATCTACCACCAACTCCTTGGCAAGTTTCGTTTGTATCTAATTCTTGCCAAGGCTTAATGTAATTATAGAGTTCATGACATGAGTCATGTCTTGGTGTCAATCACTCCCTAATTCCAAGACAATCTAATCAATCACTCCGTAATTCCAAGCAAATCACACTAATTTGCACCCTAATTCCAATCCCATTACTTGAATCCCGCGGGGTTTCCTATTTCCTCTCATAACTTGTGCATTTACTATTTTTATGTGGTCAACACTACTAAATTCCCCCTTTATCCAAAGACATGGACTTGGGTCATGTCTTTGACCCTTAAGTGCATCATTTCTTATTTGATTGGGTCTAATACCATTTGTTATATAGTATTGGACACGGGCCCAACCTTGCATTATTTCCCTTAAGGTATCTTGGTCTTTATTCACATTGGGTTGATTTGTTCTTGGCCCGTTCCAATCTCAACCATGCTCGGTTGCTTTGCTCCTTTTGTACCGAACCTCCATGCCGTCACGCTTCGGAGGTATTACACCAACCTCGTATATCGCTCGTGTCCCCACAACAATTAAATTTCGAATAATTAAAAAAATTACTTATCTAAGAATAAGCGCTCCTAAAATATTTTTAGACGAGATCAGCATCCATGCTAAATGGATCGATATGTGGAACCACATTTTCGAGCACTTGTTCGAAGACGGAGCTCATGTGTCGGAAGACACATATTTTTCGTGGTATTGTACATATGGTATACCACATTTAGCCATCCGATCGAACGAGGAGACCGGTTGGAGAGGAGGAACAGCATAACCCATGGCCCGAGTGCTAATAATTCTATAATACATTGTGTTGCATTTGTCTTAATTTGATCAGTTTTTTTTGTTTGCAGGCCACACAATTAGACGACTTTGCAGGCACGCATCTACGAGGGAATACAGAACCATAGACGTCTTCTGGCATGGGCTATGGGTACTTACCTTCCCCCCACTACACGTCGTCTGACATGGACTTCTCGCCTCCTATTGAGCCATCTCCGATGCCTCGACCGTGGACGCAGTACCCTACATCCGGGTACTCACACCCACCACCTGACCCAACTGCTGGGACGTCGTACGGCTCACAGCAGTACCCTCCTATGAGTTATCCATATAGAGATCAACCGTCTCGTCATCATGTACATTTGCCAGCTTAGTACTAGACCCCACCATACCCACGAGGGCCTAATCCCAGTGAACCGCCCTTGATGAGCCGTGACAGTAAAAGGCGTCGAAGACCTTGGGAACGTGTAGAGTCTAGCGGGGCACTTGAGCAGCCATGTTTTTATGATGATAACTTGATATATATGGAATTTTTGGATAGAACTCTCTCATAAAAATTTTGTATTAAATATTATTTTTTTGTTATTGTTATTGTTATTTTAATATTAATATTAATATTAAAATATTAAAATTAAATTAAATTAAAATATACAATTAAATTTAAGCATTAAAATTAAAATTAAGTCAAAATTCACGAGAGATCCATATCCGTTGAAATTCTGATCCCCCTACGTCGCCCCCTTCGGATAGCTTTTAATCTACTGGGGTGATGCCACAACTTCCACCCTAGTCTCGTCCATGTGTACTCGGGTCTAAGTGAATGAAGGACTGCTTCCCCGTAAGCTGTCTGCAACATCTCTAGGGTTGACCCCCGTATGAACATGCGATCAGGTGCACGCTCAATTTGTTTCGCTGCTTTAATAGCGTGGGAACATGGTACCCGGTACGTATGCCACTTCGAACATGTACATGTTTGTCATTGCAGCTCAACAGTGTGAATGTATGCCTCATGACTACGGCTCGTGTCTACGTCAACTTCAGCGACTAGGCGATCGGCGTCTCACATCTTCAAAGTATGATAATCTGCTTTCTTTTTGGCACGTCTGTAAAAATTTTTAGCAGCTTCCGTCAATAATTGAGCGTTCGAAGTCATGGATTGGATCTCTGAGCGCCTCTTCATGAAAGTCTCGTTAGCCTGATAAAATGTCGCCATAACTATTGTGGTGATCGGTAAGCGCAGGACAACTTTCAATACTCTATTGATGGCCTCAACTTGGTTCGTGGTAAGTGTCCCACATCTCTTACCATCATCGTGTATCAAAGTCCACTTGGTAACATCTTTTCGCTCCAACCAACGATATGCCTCTTCATTTTTGCTCCAAATTTCGATCATGTCATCGTGTTATTTATAAACTTTTGATCGGGCACCGGCTCGATAAGCGATTTGCTTCAATTTAGTGTTCTTAAATGCGCTATAGAAGTTAGAACATAAGTGTCATAGACACCAACGATGGTTCAGATGTCCAGTTTGGAACGCTTCCATCGAACTCACCGCCTCCATAATCTTGATGCCCGATCGAATATTATACATGTCTCACGTATCCCGATAACAACGGTGTCAAGCATCTCTAAGAATCATGTCCATGACTGTGTACTCTCAGAGTCAAGAAGAGCATAAGTGAGAGGAATCACATGACCACTACCGTCTTATGCCACAGCAACCAACAATTTGTGGTTGTACCTACAATTCATATATGATTAAAATATGAACTAATAATAGTTTTAATGTAAAGAAGTATTTACCTCGCATACAAGTGTTCCATCCACAGAAATAACTGGGTTACAGTATTGGAATACGTCCACACACGGTTTAAACGACCAAAACACGTACTGAATCATATAGTTCGGCGGTCCCAAATCAGTCTCGTACAGTTGCCACCGTACCACACTCTCATTGTTCATATGTAACATCTCACCAAATAAAGAAGACAATTTTGTCATTGACGATTTCCATGATCTGTACACCATCTCAAATGCACGTTGAAGTGCATACCACGCATGCTCGTATTTCACAGTCAGTCTATAATTCACACGCATATGAGTCTGAACAGTCTTTAATTTTATACCTGCATAACAATGTTAGAGATTACAATTATTATATATTAAAATGATAATATATAACATTTTACCATTATCGTTTCTGATGAAATGTTTTATCTCATATGCAATAAAATTCCAAGACATGTTATGATGACCCTCCAGGAGTAGTATGTTATCGCACGTATGATCATACTGGTATACAGATATTTGTCATACAGATATTTGTCATACCTTATCGCGTTCCCAACATATTGCTCAAAGATGGAATGGACAATTTTCATGTACACATTTAATTACCCATTTCTCCGATGCGCTCTCCACAACTTTGTATTGGCATCTTTTTCGAATATGAAAATGTGCAATGCAATACTGAAGATGAAACTTATCTTTAAATTTCATACGAACAACCAAGTTTGGTTCATCAATTTCATACTTCGTGTATTTGCGGCGGCTAGAGATCTCTGGTGTTGGATCAGATGCTATCAATGGCACAACTAACATATCATACATTTCATTGATTTCTTCAGCGGAACATCTCAACCGTCGAACTAACCCACTGCCCCGGTCCACTCTCCGTGAGGTTCTACTAATGCCCTCTTCTTATATTTCTTCGTCATCATGTTCCTCGTCTGGGGAATCGGGCTCGGTGTCATCACCAGACACTTCCTCTTGACCACCATAAATCGAACCAATGTCATCATAATATGTTGCCCATTCAAGATCCATCTCTATGATTACTACATGTCAAATACATAATATCAAATATTACAAGTGAATAATAAATATTCAAATAAATATAACATTAACGAAATTCAATTCGAAAATAGGATTCGATTATACTTGAAATTCGTAGTCGCTGCACACTTCAATTAATGTTGTATGTGTTGTTTGATATGAATTTGTGTTGAAATGCAATCCATATATATAGAAACATTAATATTGATTGATAAACGCGGAAATTGAGTGTCAATAACTATAGCGGACGTCGTCCGCGGAAAGCTAACATGTTCAACTATAGCGGACGACGTCCGCTATCCGTATTAAAACAATATTTGATTTTTCAAAAAACTATATTTACTCAAATTAGCCGTGTTTTACAATCTATCATACGTCTTTATGAGATGATTTGTGTTTATGGTATTTATTTGAGTTCACTAAAATGTTATGGCTGATGTAGATTTGTTGGATTTCGATCATTTGACTTAATATTTGTGTTAGGTTTTATTGAATGTGATGCATTTCAACTAATTCGGCCCAATAATGTTTAGAATGACTCATTATAATTAATTGTCTACTTTTGTACATGGTATGCACATGGCACGACACCGCTGTCGCATGGCATGTTATATAAAGGAATTAAGTTTTTAATGAACATTGTCCAAAATGAATAATTTTATAAATATTATACAAATCATTTTGAGAATATGATTATTAAAATTAAAAGGATTTTTGGAGAATTTGCAATTTATAGGTTAGATAACTACAAGACACGTCAACATCTACAGTCTGTGCGCAATTATTAATGGGACCTCCATACAATATTCAATTCTTTTCACTATTTGCTTTGATTTCTATTTTATTTTTTAGTTAAACCCAATTGAAAACTTAATTTAGTACAATTGATATACGACAAATCCACGCTAAAAAACTTGGGGATATTGTGCAAAATAATGTAGTTTTTGAATTCATTTTGGGTTTTGTAGTGATTCGAACTTGTGAAAAGCGAACGTTGAAAAATGTGTTAAATGGCGTTTCCAAAAAGCGAACCATTAATTTTTGGAATTATTGGGACACTCGTTTTTTGGAAGCTACGAAGCATACTCCACATCCGCATATTCCTTAGATATGCAGGGGCGGCCGGAGAAAGATAGGAGTTGTGCTCCACAGGTCGATTACAGAGGAAGAATTACAAGAAAAAACCTAAATCTATTTGCTCGTCTTTACAAAAAGTGACACGCTTTATCGCATTTCCAAAAATCGAGTGGCCAATTAATTAAAGAAATTAATGACTCGTTTTGGGGAAATCAAGTTTTTCAATACTCGCTTTTACGAAATCATCACAAAACCCAAAATGAATTCAAAATCTACCATATTTTACACAATATCCCAAAAAACACTTCTTTACATGAACAAGATATATGATTTATATACAACACATGACATGAATGCTGAAACTTAAAACGACAAAACTCAGTTATCACAATCCATGCATCTCCTTATTCACCTTTTGCTTCAGAGCTTTTCATTATTCTCATTCTTTTGCACGAACTTATAAACATTTCCCATGGTACATCTCCAACAAGCATCCAGTCACCGTCTTTATCTTGGTATGTAAGCGCGTATTCAGATGCGTTGTACCCTTCTCTTTCTGAAGAATTTCATGAGTAAGTCTCAGGCTTCGTTGATATTATGTTATTCGTTGATAATATGATCTTACCGAGTTTACACTTGAACATAATCTCCAAGGCTTTTAGGAGATCAGCGTAGTTGCTGTACAACTTAAGATCGATTTTCCTCAGATATGGAGCTCCATCCAGGCTAACCTTTATCAACATCCCTGAAAAATTCTCCGATTCGGCGTTTTTCTGTTGAATGTTTCTCCGGTAAGATCTAACCGGTGGCCAACCAACTACTTGATGTCTGTCATTTCATCGAACATGTTGAGGTCAGAAAAACATATAAATAAGCGATTTGTAGATATAAGATTACTCACTTCTGAACACCTGAAGATCTCTTGGTGTGAAGTGTATTCACAGACGAAGAAGAAGAACGTTGGGTGATTTCCATATCATCGGCTCCTGGTAAACCTAATCGGAGCTCTGTTGCATCCAGATTCAGATCCATTTTCTGTCTCAATAAAGATAGATGCAGAGGTGAAGTGGGTGAGTTTTTATAACGGGGGACTTAAGTTAACGGCGTTAGGCGCTCCCACGTTTGCTGGCATGATAGTCACTGTAAGATAAGAGCGTCTTGATTGGATGTGGGGACACCTCTTTTATACGGACACGTATCACTGTCGGCAAACAATGGGTAAGCTTTAGTGGGCCAGTCATGATTCGTTGTGTAGGGGTCTAGGGGAACACAGGTGGGCCCAAACCAAAATGCCGTTATTCATTATCGTGGACCTGGATTTGACGGCTCAGATTCCAATATCTCCAATTTTCAGCCGTTGGATATTAGATGATTTATAACATTTTTCAAGACGAATTATATATTAAAAAAAATATTACTAACGTATATTTTACTAATTTGAAATACTTAATTTTTATTATTTTGAGATTAACGATATAATTTGAAAAATATCAAAATTTTGAAGGTGATATGAATGCATCAGACTATGTTGCTAGCTATTGTTTCAACTAATATGCAATTTTGATTCTTAAAACTATTAATTTGATATCAAAATTAACTATATCTAAAAAATACCAATTTTTTTAACATTTAGCATTAATTTGATCTATAATGATTGATAAAAGGTTATATGAAAGCATCAAACTAAGTTGTGTTAAGTGTGAAGATCGGTATTATTGTCGAACAGTCACACTTGAATGGCGGTCGACATTGTTGTCGATCGGGCGCACTCAAAGGACGGTTGGTATTGGTGTCGATCAATCGAGTACCGAAGCACGCAATACTGAAGGTGACAAAAGGATCGATTCGAAGATATGAGATGGAGACAATCAGTCAAGGACTGAACTGAGATATGATAGAGCCCATTAGTCTAGGATCGTCAGTTATGGAAGAAGATATTCAAGAAAACAAGATAATATCAAAAACAATATATATGGACACATATGTATGATTTGATTATGGAATAGCATATATGGAAATATTATCAAATATTAAGGATATTTTTTAGTTGTTTTAATTATCTCAACCACTTCATTAATATAAAAAGATCTTAGGGTTCATTTTCAAAAACTTCAATACTCTTGTATTCCGAATTTCTTATTCGGGTGTGTGTGTTGTATTCTTCTCAAGTGATAGTGAATTTGACCGTTCCACCGCTCACGTGGTTTTCTCATCCTTGTTTCCACGTTAAATTTCTTGTGTCGTTTTTTTCTCTTTAATTTTAATTCTCGGGTTCTACATAATCTATCGAGATTGTTCGTACATGTGTTTAATCCCCAACAATTGGTGGTGGCTGTGAGGTAGTAGTGGTACAATCGACGATTGATGAGGACAAGGGAAGCCTAAGGATGTTTGATGGAAATGAATTTTCCTATTGGAAAATACAAATGTGTAATACCCTTTATTGAAATGATTTAGGAGAAACATTTAAAGAAAAGACGCCAACAAAGATGGAAGATGCGGATTGAAAAAAACTGGATCGCAAGGTGTTGGTGATCGTTCAATTATCGTTATCGAAGAAAGTGGCATTCAACTACCACGAATAGAAGACGACATACGGTATGATGAAGACGATGTCCAATATGTATGAGCGGCCATCATCGACAAATCGTGTGCTCTTGACACGGTAGTTGTATACCATGAAGATGGCGGAGGGTGCATCAGTTTTCGAACATCTCAACGATTTCTACAATCTTGTCAACCAGTTGTTACTGGTTGGACAAGTCATTGAT
This sequence comes from Utricularia reniformis, assembly GCA_009725065.1. Lineage (NCBI taxonomy): Eukaryota > Viridiplantae > Streptophyta > Magnoliopsida > Lamiales > Lentibulariaceae > Utricularia > Utricularia reniformis. The sequence continues at coordinate 231,462 of RWGZ01001120.1, read as the reverse complement.
GATGACACGTAGGCCATTGCGGTTCTTGGTACTATGCCTGAAAGCTGGTCAACCACGGTTGATATCATTAATAATCAACCAAGGAAACTTATTTTTCATGATGTCCACACTTGGCACATCAGTGAAGAATTGAGGCGAAAGCAGAAGAGGGAGACCAAAAGTAATGCATTGATTGTAGATTTTTTCCACGGTCGAAAGAATAACCAAGAGCAGAATGGCGAGGGCAAGAGCCTTTCTAAGAATCGGGGAAAGTCGAAAACTCGGGGGGAGCCTGAGTACAAGAATTGCGGATAGAAAGGACACTTCCGCAGAGATTGCAAAGAGTCGAAGAAGGAGGAGAATTCAATAACGGTAGCGGTTGAATCCGATGATGCAATTTTACTCTGTCTTGGGAGTCTCATAGAGTCATGGGTGGTTGACTCAGTTGCATCCTTTCACTCATGTTTTAACTAGGAATTATTTAAGTCTTTCAGAGCAGGGAATTTCGGGTAGGTTTATCTTGCCGATAGAAAGTTTCTGGGGATCACTGGGCAGGGTTATATACCGATCAGATATTCAAATGATTACTCTGGGACATTGGAGGACGTGATGTATATATCTAGAGTAAGAACCTGATATCGGTCGGACAATTAGATTCACAGAGGTACCGAACGTCTTTCGGGAGCGGTCGGTGGAAAGTGACCAAATGAGCTTTGGTCGTCACTAAAGGAATCAAGTCTGGAATTTGTACGTGGAGAAACTAATTGGCGCAAATGGGGACCGATCGACTATTACTACACTAGAGGCCGATCGGTCACATGAGTTTCGATCGACTGAGGACCAATCGGGGTTGCTGAAGATATGACATGATCGACTTGGCCATATGAGTGAGAAGGGCATGAAGATCATGGCCCGTAAATTCTTATTACTGACATTTGAGTCCAAATAGGTTGGATTCTGTGAGAATTGTGTGCTTGACAATCAGAAGATTGTAACCTTTACGAAGGTGATTTGGGATTGGAAAACCAACAAACTGGAAATCGTGCATACCGATGTGTGGGGTATGGCACTGGTTGAGTTCATTGGAGGCTCGAAGAACCACGTCACCTTCATAGATGTTTGTAACAAGATAGAAAGCAAAGGTGGAACTCGAGGCTGGAACCAAACAGGTTGGATTCTGTGAGAATTGTGTGCTTGACAATCAGAAGATAGTAACCTTTACGAAGGTGATTCGGGATCGGAAAACCAACAAACTGGAACTCGTGCATACCGATGTGTGGGGTATGGCATTGGTCCAGTCCATTAGAGGCTCGAAGAACCACTTCACCTTCATAGACGTCTGTAACAAGATAGAAAGCAAAGGTGGAACTCGAAGCGGGAACCAAGTTGAAGTGTCTGAAATCAAACAATGGAGGAGAGTATGGTGTGGAGGAGTTCATAGACTACTGTTTGGCGAACGGTATAAAGCTGGAGCGATCGGTCCTAAACAAGTCAAGGCAAAATGGAGTTACCGAATGTATAAACAGAATGAGCGTGCCCGATCAATGAGATTGCCCGATGGTCTACCAAGCACCTTCTGGGCGGATGCTGTGTGTACGACACATACCTGATTAATTGGAGTCCATAGGTACCACTGTATTTCATATTGCTCGAGGCGAAGTGGACTGGAAGGAGGTGAACCTGGATCATTTCAAGGTGTTTGGTTGCGTTGCATATGTCCACATAGACCCTAAGAAGAGGGATAAGCTTGATACTAAAGCTGTAAAGACTATTTTGGATGATTATAGAACTTATTATTTTGGTTACCGTTTGTGGTCCAAATGGTAGAAAATAATTAGATCAATCGACGTGACATTCAACGAAGATAAACTTTATAAGGATAATATCACAAAGACTAAGAAGAAGTCTACTAAGGTGATAATAGTCATACAATCAAGTGGGAACAGTTGAACCCCGGACTGATCGGAGAAGCCGATCGGTATCACTTCTGACGAAGAATCATAATCTAGTCTGATCGGTATGATACCGATAAGGAGAATGAAGAGTGGTCGACAGATGACAATGTCGAACAAGTCACTCATCAGTTGAGATGGTCAACCATGGAGAGAAGATAACCTGATCGGTATACTCATGCAATGTATCACACTTTGCTGACTGACGATGGCGAGCTAGAGAATTTCCGAGAGGCTGTTGAGTCTCATGATAGGGGAAAAGTAGGAGCTTGCTATGAAGGACGAGATGACGTCTTTGTCGAAGAACAAGACTTGGGTCTTGACAACACTGCTGAAGGGACATCGAACGTTACTCAACAGATGGGTCTTCAGAGTAAAGTAGGAGGCAGATGAGTCCAAACGTTACAATGCGAAACTAGTGATCAAAAGAATTCTTGCAGAAGAAAGAAATTGACTATTTTGATGTATTCTCACTAGTCGTCAAAATGACGACGATCAGGGGGATTTTGAATATAGTGGCTGCCGAGAATATCCATCTTGAGCAGATGGATGTGAATACTGCTTTCCTTCATGGTGATCTGGAAGAATAGATTTAAATGGTAAAACCAGAGGGGTTCAAGGCGTATGGTAAAGAAAATCCAGTATATAAATTAGTAAAGAGCTTATATAGATTGAAACAAGTTCATCTGTAGTTTTACTTGAAGTTTGATTTCTTAATGACTGAACGAGGATTCAAAAGATGTCAGACAGACAACTGTTGTTATCTCCGATGGGGAAAAATTATATACGTAATCCTTCTACTGTATGTCGATGACATGTTGATCGAAGGGGGTAACATGGAGGAGATAAAAAAAAGTCAAGCGGGAGTTGTCTGAAGCATTCGAGATGAATGACCTGAGATCGGTCAAGCAGATTCTGGGAATGAAAATCTCGAGAGATTTGCATATGGGTACACTTACCTTGTCTCAGGAAAAATAAATTGAAAAAATGATTGATCGGTATTAAGTGGGAGATTTGAAAGTAATTAAAACACTTTTGGGAGCACACTTGAAACTCTCAAAGGAGTAGGCGCCGATGACCGACCAGGAGGCAAAAGAGATGAAGAATGTGCCCTACTCTTCAGCGGTCGGTAGTTTGATGTATTCAATGGTCTGTACGAGACCTGAAATTGCATATAGAGTGGGAAAAGTGAGCAGGTTCATGTCGAACCCTAGGAAAGAGCATTGGAAAGCATGTTATGTTTGCTTCGATACCTCAATGGAACATCAAAGAGGGTGCTATGTTTTAGAAGAGGACCGAATTAATTAATAGAGTACATGGATGCCGAACTCGGAGGAAATCTGGACGATCGAAAAAGTACATCATGGTATATATTTACTATTCGCGGTACAACTGTTAGTAGGAAGTCAAAGTTGCGAAAGTTTGTCTCACTTTCCTCAACTGATGCATAGTATGTTGCAATTTCTGAAGCAAGAAAGAAGATGGTGTAGCTCCAGAACTTCCTGATGAAAATCGGTAAAGGGACCAATTAGTGGAATTTGTATAGTTACAGTTAGAGCGCTATATGTTTGGCGAAGAATTCGGTATTTCATGCAAGAACGAAATACATTGAGTTGAAATATCACTATATTAGAGATCTGCTCAAGAGAAAAACGCTTCAATTGATGAAGATCAAAGACACTAAAAATCCGGCAAATATGCTGACGAATGGAGTCATTATGACAAAGTTAGAGCTATGCATAGCTATAGTAGGATTCACCAAGTGAGTTGGTTAGCGGACACTATCAAGAGGTGATGTATTATCGATCTCCAAGTGGGAGATTGTTAAGTGTGGAGATCGGTATTGTCGGCGATCGGTCACACTTGGATCGCGGTCAACATTTTTGTCGATCATGCGCACTTAGAGGACGGTTGATATTGATTTCGATTAGTTGAGGACCAAAACACGCAATACCGAAGGTGACAAAGGCACCTATCCGAAGATATAAAATAGAGGCAATCTTCGAGGACCGAACTAAGATATGGTGGGGTCGATTGGTCTAAGATGTCGTTAGCTATGGAAGGAGATATTCAATGAAACAAGATCATATCAAATCAGTATATATGTATGCATATATATGATTTGATTATGGAATATCATATATGGGGATATGATCAAATATTATAGATATTTGTTAGTTACCTTAATTATCTCAATCACATCATCTATATAAAGAGGTATAAGGGTTTATTGTCAAATACTTCAATAGTATTGTATTCCGAATTTCCTCTTCGTGTGTGTGTTGTATTCTTATCAAGTGATAGTGAATTTGGTCGTTCCGTCGGTCACGTGGTTTTCCCATATTGGGTTTCCATGTTAAATTTCTTGTGTAATTATTTTTTCTTTTACTTTAATTCTCGGATTCTACTTAATCTATCAAGGTTGTTCGCACACATGTTTAATCCTCAACAAGTTGCTATTGTTTAAGCTAATATGTAATTTTGATTCTTAAAAATTTTGACCATAGTTAATTTTGGACATTACTATAATTTATTAAGTTGATTCAACCAAACATTTGCTTATTAAGAATGGGGCATAGTATCATTCTACAATGATTAAAAATTGACAATATTGAATCTAGATTAGATGATTTGTACTGTTTTAAGATTAATGATACAAATTCAAAAAAATTTCTAACAAATTATGATTAACTATATGGAGTAAATAACAAGCGTTAACATTTAGGATCATGTTATCTACAATGGCTGACAGAGCACGGCTGGTGATATATGGGCCCAATCGTTAACAAGGGATGGCCCATCCTCTTACAGCACATGTTGTTTGGTGTACGTTATATCTTCAATTATTATTATTAATAGTTCGATCTTTTACAGATGGATATGCATAACCCAAAAGTGGTTTTTGAACTGATATGATTTGTCCGTTCTTACTAAAAATCAGTAGCTATTCCCATTTATATCCTTCAGAAAAATTAGAAAATATTGAATATATATCAAGTTTTATTGAATAATTGAACTTAAATGTATGAGTAGGAATGCATTTTTTGTTTGAAATTCGAAAAATCCATAATTGAACTATGACTTAATTATAAGAAATATAAACGAATTTTTGTAAAATGCAGCATTGCAAGTTGAAGCAGAAAGCAATAAAGAAAAGAAGATATGGATCCGTAAAAGAAACTTTCAGACAAAGAGGAACCACCATATAAGAAATACGAGAAAATTTGTAAAGAATGAAACCAAAACTTACATATCCTACTTGCATGAAGTGTAACAATAAACATTTGAGAGAATGTAGATTTAGACAGAATGTATATTATAAGTGTGGGAAAGGATGACAATATGCGAATGAATGTCAGGAAAGACAAAAGAATATGTGGGCAACCAATAAAGAAGTCAAGGGAAAGCACGTTGGCAAGACAATAGTCTTTGCTATGACAAATGATCAAGCTTTCTGTCTGAGGATGTGGGAGCAGGTACACTTCATATTTATGATGTTCTTGTGCATATTTTATTTGATTATGATATAATACATTAATTTATCTATAAGAAGTTCGCATATTTGTTGGGATTAGAAGGAAAAAGTGTTTGTTCGATGGTTAATATCCCTGGCGATAAGAGATTTATATCAAGAAAGATGTATAAGAATTGTAAGATTAGTATGAATCATCAATTTTTTACTCTAGATATAATAGAATTGGAATCCATACAATTTGATGTTATTCTAAGAATAGACTGTCTCCATCAATATGGAGTTTTAATTGACTGCAAGAATAATGTTATATTTCTTGATGCGACTGAGAAACATCTAAGGCAAGAGTCTATTGTCGATAGCAGTAGACAAGACAATAGTCGACATGGACGTGGTCGGCCGACGAACTTAGCCTATATGGCAGTATTTGTGTTAGATTGTACACAAAAAATCTTGTAAGCGATACCAATAGTTCGTGAATTTCCAAATATATTCCGTGAGGATTTACCAGAGAAACTTCTAGTAAGAGATGTCGAACTAAGTATTGATTTACATGAAGGAGCAAAACCAGTTTCAAAGACTCCATACAGGTTGGCACCAAAAAAACTAAGAGAACTTAGAGTCCAATTGCAAAAATTGTTGGACAAAGCTTATATAAGGTCAAGAACTTCGTCATGGTGAGCTCTAGTACTATTTATACCAAAGAAATGTGGTAGCTACAGATTGTGTTTTGACTATGGAGCGTTGAACAAGTTAACTAAAAGAAATAGTTATCATCTTCCTATAATTGATTACTTGTTTGATCAATTACAAGGAACTATTGTATATTGTAAATTGAATTTGAAGTTGGGATACCATCAACACAGAGTAGGAGATGATGATGTATGCAAAATAGTGTTTAACACATGATATGGACAATATGAATGTTTATTTATTCCATTTGGACTAATGAATACATCAGCATTATTTCAAGATCTGATGCATATATATTTTCATTCGTTGTTAGATAAGTGTGTGGTGATATTCATAGATGAAATACTTGTATATTCACCATATGAGGAAACACATGAAATACACTTGAGAAAATTGTTGGTGACAATGAGAGAATTGAAGTTATATGCAAAATTAAGTAAGTGTGAATTTTGGAAATCAAGTATTGCATTCTTAGGACATATAGTGTCCACTAAAGGTATAACAATGAATCCTGAAAATATACAAACCATAGTTGAATGGCCGCGGCTGGAAACTGTGAAACAAATAAGAACTTTCTTGGTTTAACTAGTTGTTATCGAAAATTTGTGAATAGATTTGCACAAATAGATGAAGCATTGACAAACTTGACCATAGAAAAAGTAAAATTTATATGGGATGAAAAATGTAAACATAGTTTTCTGAAGTTGAAAGAAGCCTTAACAACAGCTCTAGTTTTAGTTTTGTCGAAAGAAAATGAGGAAATTGAGTTGTATTGTGATGCGTCAGATAAAGAACAAGGATGTGTATTAATGCATAATGGTCATGTAATAGCTTATGCATCTAGACATCTTAAGATACATGAGTAGAAATATAAAGTTCATGATTTAGAGTTAGTTGTCGTGATTTATGCATTGAAAAAATGAAGACATTATTTGTATGGAGTAAAATGTAAGGTGTTTAGTGATCATAAAAGCTTGAAATACATTTTTATTGAAAAAGATCTAAATTTATGGCAACGACGATTGTTAAAATTAATTGTGGACTTTGACTTAAATATACAATATTGTCCAAGAAAACTGAATAAGGTGGCTGATGCTTTGAATAGAAGGCGAGATCATGTAAAAATTAATGTTTTTCTTATCGAAGAGTTTCAAAAGTTGAACTTAGCAGCAATAATTGCAAGTCCTTCAATTATTGACAAACTAAGGCAAAAAATGTCGACCGATGATGAAATGACAAAGGTCAATCAAAAGATACAAAAGGGAAAAGAGAAACTATCATGCCCCTTATTTGTAGGCAAAACATGTCGTGTCCAATACTCACGGTAATGAACACAAGACTCTTAGCGTCCTTCATATATATAACTTATTCTTTCACTTGATAGTTTGAACTATGTACAACCATTTATTTCATACCAACATTATTTACAAACCTAAACATCACAGTAAACATACAACAAATCAACACGCAGCGTTTTATTTTACAAAACTCAAAAGTCTACACTAACGTACAATTGTAGACATCACTCTCGATCTCCTTATCTCATCTTGCCAACCTTCCCTACTCGTCACTAGAATCCCTTGTATGAAATCATTCAATTAATTGGTCTAGAGAGGCATTTAAAACCAGCACATATATCATTTACAATAAGCATATGATGCATCAATACATCTAAAACATATAAATAAATAAACACGTAAGTACTTTCCAAACTGCTATTTTCTTAATCTTTCTTTACAAGTATCAATATACTGGTTCATGCTGTTAAACTTTGGTTTACGCATCACCTCGGGTTAAGGAATCTTTGCATAAGATACCAAGCTTCATAAATGGACAGTAAGCGCGACCAAACCATCAACACTTCCGAAGTTTCGGCAATTCTTACACTTCTTAATAATCTTTTCCGTTTGTGGCCACTTCCTTAACTTTATTTTCTTCCAAGCTAGCATGTAAATTGACTAAAACCATGTCAAAGACATGTTGTCTGGGTTGTGCGTCCACACTCCCTCGAATATTCACAAAAGAACACATAACATCACGTAATCTTTAAAAACAGTTTGATGAAAACATTAGCAGTTTGTCGAGGTAAAACACCAAAAACTATTTTAGTGCTCAAATGATCTTCAAAAATCATGAAACTACTTTCTTTGAAAAGCCAATTCACATGGCTAAAAATGGATAAGAGTAATCGTTTCCATAAAGGCCGAAACTGTTTTTATAAACTTTAAAGTTCTGGACCATCCTCACAAAACATAGTAAAACATGAACATTCAAAATACTTCTTTCTTAAAAACCATTTTTTCATGAAACTAGACTTCTTAAGGAAACTAAATATGTATGGTACATCATCAACAAGTAAGTATATAAAAATCAACAAATTAAACAAAACAGTAGCAAAACATGAACTTAATAAAAATAGTTTTCATGCATTCCTCCCCTTCATCCCACTTACCTTCTACTTTCTTTACTTCAAGACAAATTCCTTTCATTTACTATGAAATATAACTTCAGCCTGATGAAAAACAACCCTCATCATGAGAAACCATATCAAAACCATATATCACAATTTCCACAACTAGTTCTACCTTCTTATTTCATGGTGTTGTTTCATTCATCTCCCTGCACTTTTCTTTGCACGAAATAGAAATGGGATCATGTTACCATGGATATTATGACAGGGTTGCCGAGGTCAACCAGAAAGAATGACACCATTTGGATTATTGTCGATCGACTTACGAACTCTGCTCATTTTATTGTCATGAGACTTTCTGATAGTATGGATAAGCTTGCAAGCATGTATTTGGATAACATTATAAGACTACATGGTGTGCCTTTGAGCATTGTTAGTGATCGTGATCCAAGATTCACTTATTGATTTTGTACTAGTTTTCAAGTACTGCTATGAAAAAAGTTGAACTTAATTTCGGCTTATCAACCTCAATCAGATGATCAATCAGAAAAAAACAATGCAGACGTTTTAAGATAAGTTACGAAGTTGTGTGTTGGAATTCAAGGGAAATTGAGAACCATACCTTACTTTGGTGGAATTTGTGTATAATAAAAGTTATCACACTAGCATAAGAATGGCACCATACGAAGCCTTGCATGACAGAAAGTGTAGAACACCTTTGTATTGGGATGAAGTGGGAGAAAAGTATTTCACATGACCAGATATGATAGTGTTTGTCAAAGAAAATGTTGATGTGATAAGAAAGAAATTGAAAGAGGCACATGACAGAAATAAGAAGTTGGCTGGTAAAAGAAGAAGACCATTAGTGTTTGAAGATAATGAATGAGTATATTTAAAGGTCTTTTCATACAAAGGTGTGGTACGTTTGGAAAAACAAGGAAATTGCAGCCAATGTTTATCATATCATTTCATATTAAGAGAAAACTTGGAGAAGTAGGTTAAGGTGACTTTAAGGAAGGAAGATGCATGATGGAATTAAGAAGGTTGCAGAATTTATGGGGCTAACTTATGAATAGATAAGGTGACTTCAAGGCTCGGCCCAAGCACGAAAAACTTTATAAATATCGCAGTCATTGGCAAAGTTAGGTACAAAGGAACTTGGCAAGGAAGCGATGATAGGTGTGATCATTCCATAAAGCTTTTGGATGGATTAAGGGATATATGTTATGATTTTACCTTAGCGCATGGTTGATAAGTCGCTCCGTGGGACCTCTTGTCGTGGTCGAGCGAGTCATGATATTTTCAGCTAAGTGACTATCAAGGCAACATACGGTGGTGTATAGGTGGGCGACGTTTACCCTTATTGGCTAGATTCGATTGCTTAAGCCTTGTAAGAGCGGTCTGGTCAAGCCGAACGGGAACATGGCACAAAAGAAAAGTCGAGGTTTCCAAGGTCAGATGAGGTGGCCTGATTGGAACCCGAGTATCTATGGAGGATCGGTTGTGATCGAATCATAAAGCGCTTGATGCCAACAACTTACTCAACGTGACTAGCTCACTTTAGGAACCAAATTTGTTCACCCCAAGAGGAAACACATGAATGTAGGTTACATCGAATGGGGCCAAACCTTAATTATGAAACTCAATAAAACCCCAAAAATTGCCCGAGGTAGCCTCCTAATTCCTAGTGGTGGATGTCGTGCATTAGTACGAAGAAAACACAGTAGATACAGAGGAAGGCTTCGATTGGGGAGAATTTGAGGAAGCCTTCCACACTAGAATTATCGCGGGCATAACTGTGTTTCAAAAGATAATCTAATTGGAGAGCGTAGCACAATGAAAGAATGAGTCAGTCAGTCACAGAATAATTGGAACGCTATAAAGCCCTAGCACAGAGGGTGAAGCTCCCGAGGTACTAAAAATTCTTAAGTTCCACAAAGTATTGTTGCCAAGGGTGCTCTGTAAGACTTCGGATAATTGGGCATATATAAAACAATACTTAAAATGCTAAAAATGAGGTTTAGAAGACAAGTCAAACCATAGACTTTCTATTTCATTTTTTGTGTTGTCATGTTGCTATTGGAGTCTCGGGGAGTAGCCTAGATGTGTCCCACGTATATTCAGCAACCTAAATGTCATTATTTTCCAAAAAACTCACGCAAGAAGTAAAAACAAAGGCTGATCAAATGTAAGAAACTCGAAAAACAGCATCTACAACCAAATAGTAGATTTTTGGGAGTAAGTTGGAGGCAATTGTATTCTAGGTTGTTTATAAGTTGATTATGGTTCTAAGGATGGTTTTACAGCAGGTGTAGGTCAGTTCTGAAGGTTTTAAACTAGATAAATCAGTAAGAAATTGAAGGTGAGTTGAATGATTAAAAGAATATATAGGTTAGATTTCATATGCATTCATGTTACTGCTCTATGTTACGAATTACGCTGTTATTTCTATGGATGTCGTATGATTATGAATTTTATATGTATGAAAACCTCTGTGTGTCTAAGCTAAGATTAATTTAAGTTTTAATGAAAAACAAAACCAGAACATCAAGTAATTTTATGTTTTACAGAAACAATACAGTTTTATCACTACAGCAGAGCATCATATTATTGGTCAATTTTTCTCATGTTTCAAGAGCTTAATTGAAAATGGTTTCTTTTATCCGTTTTTAGAACAGTTAATTCACTTTCAAATAAGTTTTTTTATGTAATTGTTGATGTCATTTGAGATCTGAAAAAAGTATAGATTTACAGTGTCGACATACTATTGTGAAGTTTTTCATAATGATTTTAGCATATGTATATGTTTATATGATATTATGTGAAAACTCTTGAGTTTGTGGATGCACAACTCTGACAACATGTCAGTAGCATGGTTTCAGTCACGTTATAATCTAGATCATCAGTTTTAGTTATGTGATCATATCAGATCAGTTGATGTTAAGGAATGAAGTATGGCTGAAAGTCGGAAATGTCGATGGATTGGTCGCGCTTTCTATCCGTTTCTGATACTAGGTGACTCATGACTTATGTTCCTTGATTCTTGGTGATGCGTAAGCCAAGGATTAATACAGGGATCATGACTGTAATGTTGGTAAATTTAACATGATAAGATCAACAATCTATAGATTATGTGTTTATGTTAATGTTTATGTGTTATGTTTCATGTTTATGTGATGATATTTGTTGCATTATTATAATGCTTGTTTATTCTTATCACTCTCAGGACCAGTCAATGAACTATTGTTACTAAACGAACTGAATAATAGACATTTTCAAGATCGTCAAGATAAGAAGAAAGTGCCATGGTTTATTTTGTAAGAACTTTTTCTTGGTTTTATGTAGTATATAAACAAGTGAAATAGTATATGAGTATGTAAATTAGCTTCCGCTATATATAAAGGAATGAACAATATTATAGACAAGTTTAAGTAGAGTCTTGTGTTCTAATTTTTAGGGCACGACATCATTTTTTCGTATTAGGTAAATTGGATTAGATGTAATAGGGCACGACATGCTAGGCACAAGTCTCCGCGGCAACGGTGACGAAACTCAACGACATGTACTCGGATGCCTTATCGGTTGAGGGAGAGTTGGCGGACGATGATGCTAGTAACAAAAGGGCTCCACAAGATAATCGAAGAGGGGATACAAGTGGGTTTAGGGACCCTAAGGTTGCAAGGTTTGAAGGCGGGATAAACTACCAAAGACGCCACCTAGCCGAGTTTCGTTTAGCTACGGGAGCATACTTCAACTGTGGGAAACTAGGACATTTCGCACGGGAATTCCCGAGCAACAAGGCAATGCATGGGGAAGAAATACATGGAAGGCGGAACCCCGCCCACCTCTATTGACAACCGCCAAAGCTAGGAAACACGAGGGTTTACAACCTTATCCGGGAGCAGACTGACAAAGACATAGCGGCCATTACGAGTAAATTCTCTGTCTTTAACTCTTTTAATGAGACATGGTAGGGTAAAGAAAACTGATTGGGTCTCACATGGTACAAGAAGTGGTTGAACATGTATGGCTAATTAGGAGGAAATCAATGGAAGCATCATATTGGCATCGGAATCAAGCCAACAAACGAAGATGGCCCATCGAGTTCTTCACGTGGGATAAGGTATATTTGAGGATAACCCCGACCAAAGGAATAAGTAGAACTAAAGGAGACAACACTTACTGTCTTTCATGCCTAGCTTCTGAAAGCTTTCTTACTGCATTTTATGCATAGCTTATGCTCACTATGTTGACCTTGAACGCTCCTCTGTTTCTGGTTTGAATTTGTTTGAAACTGTCTTCAACCTCACGTTTGAGATTGTGACTGTACGACTCCGGATCTACACATTTTTAGTAGATATGTCTGTTTTTTACTCGAAATATTGGTTATTTCTTGATTGATTCTTTATCAAGAAGTTCTTGAGCCCTAGGCTTCAAATCTTCTTTTAGAGGTACTGGATCTGTTAGAGAACTGCTACAATTGTAACTCTCAAGTTAGCCTTGTATCGATTTCAAATATTGTGTACTAACTTGTGTGTTAGTGTGCAGGAAACAATACGGTTAAGTTTGTGGTTTTGTTGAACACAAACACAATACTGAAAATTGAGTTTCTTGATTTCAGATCTGTAAGTAAAAACTTTTGATATGAACCATGAACAACTAGATCGGAACCTTGCTGCGCACAAAGGCTTTGAAGAAATAACTAAGCATTCTTTAACTCTATCTTTGTTTGTTTGTGTTTCTTCCTTATTGTGTTTCTTGAGTAGCTAGTGTGTGAATTATCTGTTTGTAAAGAACAATTCAAGCGCTTGCTAATTAGTGAAAAATAATTCAAGGAATCATAATGAATTGCTAAGATGATCGATTCTAATATATGAATTGAGATCGTATACCACTTAAAAATTTTGCTGTTTATTTTATTGTTCTTAGAATACTAGAGTAATTAGGTTATATAAAATTTAACAAACCTCAGTTAGCACAAATAAAACACAATTGATCCCTTGCTCAAGCATTACACATCTCACTCTAACTAGATCCTACATTACATATAGTGTAAATCAAATATATCAACACATGCATAAACCAACACATGAGAATATGGAGGCTATCAAAATAATTTTGAAATATGTCAAAGGGACTATATATGACAGAATTGTATTGAACAATGACCCAATCGATCATATTAATTTACATTCGATACAGAGATTTTGTAATGTTGGATGGACAGTTGACCCAAACACAAGACATTCAGTGAGTGGATTATGCATCGATATTGGTCGGAGTTTAGTAGCATGGAAAAGCTAAAAACTATAGCTCGTTAGCGGCCAATGTTACAGGGTTGTTTTGATTCGGAAACTATTACACTTCTCACTCAAATGTGCTATAACCTATCACCTATAAACTTAACAGTCTATAAGAATATTTTCTAATTTTTATAATTGGATATTTAACAAAAAGATTCAAAATTATTGTCGTTTGGTTTTAATATCTGTTAATGTTATGAACACGAGTATCGTTTATATTTACCACATATAGTGGATGCAATCAATTTAAAATATAAAAAATATATGTATATTTTAAAATAGTGTAAATCACATATTTATATATATAAATTATAGAAATAACACTTTAATTTGTCAAAATCAGTATATTTATACATATCTTAAATATGATTCTAATTAAAGAGATGCATATTTATACATATCTAAAATAAAATTAGTATATATTATATACTCTTAAAATGCTCCCTACAAGATGGAGCATCTTCATTAGGTTCTGAAATGCCCAGCTTGGAATAGAGATCTTAGACGTGACCAACTCCAATGTGTTTTGCAAATGTACTTACCAATTGAGAGTGTGTTGGAATGTAACGAAGGTCAATGAATCCATTTTTACAATTCTCGCAGACCAAGTGGCGATCAATCTCCAAGTGCTTTGCCCTCTCATGCAAAACACGATTTGAAGCAAACTGAATTGAGGACTTATTATCTCAGTAAAGGGGAATAATGATAGCATCCGATGCCTATAACTCATCAAGGAGGAAAGAAAATCATTTCAATTCGCATATAGTGTATACAAGGCTGAGGACATGTGTAACATGTGCTAGATCTGGCCTTGTAAAGCTCAGATCTAGTAGTCAGCCAACCAATCTTCTATATTAGCTTGGGTCTGACATGAGGTTCCAGAGTCTCTAGTGGTTGATGGAAAATCTAATGGGAGAGGTTTGAATGAAGGCTTAGCTTGATTCAGGCTTGTGTGAGTAATGATGTCCATAGCATATTTGCGCCGGTTAAAAAATATTACATCATCATAATAAGCAATTTCCATCCTTGGAATAATTTAGCTAGGTCATGAAAAGTTTGTGTAAGGCGAGCTTGACAAATTCAATCCTTGCAATTGAGCTTCATGTGATCAAGATATCATCAACATGCACCGTTAAAACCACTGAAGTTCCATCAGAATCATTTTGATTAAATAAGCAATAAGCCTGCACGGACTGATGAAAGCCAAAATCCAACAAGTGCTTCGTTAATTCATGATTCCACTGTCGCGATAATTGTATTAGACCATATAATAATCGTTGTAAGAGGCACACCTGGTCCATGCTTAGCATAACCATCTAGAATATCCATATAAATTTCTTCATCGAGATAACCATGAAGAAATGTATTATTGATATCTATTTGATGAATATACCACTTCTGAGAGGGTGCTATAGTAAGTAAAATTATGATGATGCTGATCTTGGCCATGGGAGAAAAACTGGCCGTGAAGTCAATTCCTTCGATTTGATGAAATTCCTTTGGAACCAAACGTACTTTGTGTCTTGCAATCGTGTCATCCGAATTTAGTTCTGTTTTGAAAACTCATTTGCAGCCAATTGTATTCTTATTTGGAAGAAGTTGAACCAATCTCCAAGTGTGGTTCTTTTCTAATCCATCCAACTATTTGGCCATAGCAGATTTACATTCTATCAAGTATTTAGCTTCCATGAAATTTTTAGGTTCTTTGTGTGTGTCTGTAGTGGTGAGGAAGGCAAGGTGAGATGTGGAAAATTGGATGGGATTTTGGGATGTGGTTGGAGAGTCGACATTATATGCAAGGTGATGGAGGGGTGTGGTGTTGGTCAAAAGAGTGGTGAAGTCATTTGGCCAAGCCGATGGGTGTCTGATTTGTAAACTTCGACATGGAGGGGAATGATCATGGATAGGGGGTAAAAGAATGAGAGGTTCAGGAACTCGAGGAGGAGGTTAAGGGTGGGATTGATAAGAATCAGAAGAAGAGTTATCATACTCACAAGAAATGTGAGTACCTTTGGGAGGGACAAAAGGGAACAAATGAGTAGAGTCAAAGGTGTTAAGATGAGAATATGATGAATTGAATGGGAAGATAGTCTCATAAAAAGTAATATTACGAGTAACAAATAGATTTTTGGAATGGAAATCATAGACTTTATATAATCTATGATTGTTACAATAATCAAGAAAATGCATTTTCGAGCCCTATGAGCAAATTTGTAATGTAAATGAGTGTTTTCTTTTACAAAGCAAAGAGAGCCCAAGGCTAATGTTTGAATAGTTGCGGCTATGGCCAAAATGTTTTTAATAGGATGTTTTTCATTGTGCTACGGGTGTAGGCGCAATTGATGATATATGTGGCGGTAAGGATGGATTCCCCCCAAAAATAAATAGGGAGTTTGGCTTGGAAAAGAATTATCCTATCGGTTTCAAGAAGGTGTTTATGCTCCCGCTTCACTACTACATTTGTTGTGGGGTGCGGAGGCAAGAGCAATGGTGAATAATCCAATGGGAGGAAAATAAGATAAGACATTTTTCATTTATGAATTCACCCCCGTTATCCGAGCAGATGAGTAACCACCATGTTTAAAAATTGCTCAATAAGCTAATGGACTTGTGTTTTTCGTTTCATCAATAGGTCCTTGTGGCTCTACTATAGTCATCAAATATAGTAAGTATGTATTGATCCCCTTGAAGTGAAAGTGTTTTATAGGTCCCCAAATGTCAAGGTGCACAAATTCGAAAAGACCTTTGGAATGTATAGTACTAGAGAAAAAGGGTAATCGTTGTTGTCTCACAAAATGACATATATCACAAGGTTGAGTGTCAAAATTACAACCTACAAAAGCTAATGCATTCAAAACTATAGGAGATGTATGTCCTAGACATATATTCCATAAAATGGAATCAGAATGCATACTAGTTAATACAAAAGAAGTAGAGGGTTTAAAAACTGTAACAAGAGCATCAATGGTGTTAGAGTTTATAATACCAGCAGAATGAGTGTCATTGGCTTGAAAAACATAGATATTCCCAATGACATGTGCGATGGCCAAAGGTTTGTTAGTTTTCGGGTTCTAAAAAAATACAATGAGATGAAGTGAAGTGAAGACAAAGTTGATATGGGTACTAGATGCTAAGCGATTTATAGAGAGTAAATTGAAGTTGAAGGTTTGGAGATAAAGCGTATTGGTAAGTTTAATGTTGGCGAATTGGTTTATGGTTCTGTGATATCGAACAAATTTAGAGTTTCTATCTGGAAGTTGTACATGTATTGGGAGAGTAGAGGGTATAACTTTTCAAAGTAAGTCATGGAATTACATATGTGAGTTGAAGCTCATTTGTCAATAATCCAAGAACCAAATTAATAGAATATAAAGTTTTAGTGGTAGAAGTGCCTACAAAATCCATGTGTGCAAAATTCACTTGATGATTGTCTAATATCATTGCACTTCTTTGCAATAGCTGTTGAATTCTCTATAAGACTATAATTAAAGAAAATTCAAGAGTTACATTTGAGATAACAGTTGAAGGCAGATTAATTTGATTTTTGAGGTTTATATCATTTGAAATCGCAATGGCTATGTGTGCAAACTGCCTTGGAATATATCTCCCTTGACTATTTCGAAAAGCTTTCTACCATTCTGGAATTCCAGTAATAAGAAAACAATCATCCTTAACGTGGAGATGTTTCTTATGAGTGCAATATCGATCCGATTTATGTAGAACCTGGATGTGTCATGTTGTTTAGCATTACTTGGTGTTCTTGCACGAGCCAACATGGCACAGGCCTCTAGTGGCTACTCTTTTTCCACATCTGAATTTATGGTTGCAATGATAAATTTTTCTCTTTGAGCTTGGACTATCATAGAATAAGCCTTATTGACATTAGGTAGTGGATCCATCATTAGAATCTGACGTCTAATTGTAGATAAATCCTCTCGTAACTCCATCAGAAACTACATCACCCTTAATTTGTGTGATGTAAAATAAATTAGGCATGGCTGAGCATAAGCATTTGGCAGTGGTGAGATTCTATTAATTTCTTCCCATAAGCTTGATAGCTTGTTGTAATACCCAATAAATATAACAATCCTTGGATAAGTGTACGTGCATCACGTTTTACTTTATATAACAAAACTCCATTTAATTCACGAAACCTTTCTTCCAATTCAAGTCATAATTTCTGAGTAGTTGAGACATATATAGAAGATTCATCAATTGAAGTCGTAATTGTGTTTAGGATCCAAGATTTCACAACACAATCCACTCTATACTAGTGCGGAAAATCGACTTTGGTTTCATAATGAGAAATTACATGTTCATTGATGTAACTTAGCTTAAAACGTTTGATGAGTGCGAGTGTCATAGATTCGCTCCACAAAGCATAATTATTTTCGATAAGTAAGTGAGCAACTATTATGAGGCATGAATGGTCACTTGGATGGAGGTAATATGGTGAATCCACATGGTAAGCATTCGCGCGATTGGAAGGAGGTTTGTTTCTAGCCATGAATATATGATTTGTGCTTGAATAGATGGACATGAGGGGGTTCTAATCGATCAGCAAGAGGCAGTTTACCAAGGCTCCGATCCATGTTATGAATGGGGTAAAGAGATAATATTATGTTATTTTATTAAAACTAAAAATATGATTCTAATTACAAAGTTGTCAATTTATACTCTTAACATGATTTTACATATTTTTCAGAGTCATCTACTCTTGCACTACGTTCGACAATACCTTCATCAATGAATTTTCTTAATTTCCACAATTTCAATTATTAATAGTGCGGTAGAAGTATCAGATCCTTTCAGTTACAATGTTTCTTCCAATGGCATGTGCCATGTCGGTCATAATCCAATTTTAAAACATTGGTTTCTTCATAGATTTTGAATTACAATATGAAGTAAATATGAGATTTCAATTATTATATTTTTAGGTTTGATGAAATTGTTATGGTTCTAAGACAATAAAATTATTATCTTACAAGTACGAAAAGTACATGTGGTACTAGTGCAGATAATGACGTTACGGATGTACACAAATTGGATAAATGTTGGTAATGTATTAATATTCTGCTATGCTTCGAGATGATTTTTGATATATTATAAAGATTAAATATCTAAATTGTTTAAGGAACTCTTATTGAATCATTTCCATATTTAATTTGTCAAAAATATCTCATAAATCAAATATCAATGTTCAATCGCAAAGATTGTTATCCGAAGATGATTTAGACAATCTAAGGAGTAAGGACCAGGTTGCTAGCAACGGCAAATGAAAGAACCAAAAGTGGTCGATGTGGAGAAGGCTTGTGGTTTCCTAATGGTTCCATACATATAAAGATCATGTTGTTAGTAACTTACAGAAAGTAATCCATTTTGGGGTCGAATAACCGACTTCTATGTAATATATGGAGGAACAAGTTGCAAAACCCCCGACAAGGAAGTCATTGAAGGAAACTTGGCAAATCACTAAAATCGTGTCTGAATTATGTGGAGCATGGTGTCTCACTTGACAACCAAGTGAGTACACTGAATACGATTACTTCAAGGAGGTCATGATTGTTTTTCGAGCAAATGAATGAAAATACTTCGCGTACGAACATGCATGACGGGTCTTGAAGAATGACATGAAATGACAACAAGAACAAGGAAACAAGTGTCACTAAAACGGTGAAACATTGACATACTCCCATTGGATCCGGCATCTAAAATCCGATCTATTGAGAGAAGTGTTCTTAAAATAACATATAAACAAAAAGAATCTTGGACGATCAAGAGTGCTTCTCCCAATTAGAACAGAAGACGGGGAAAAACAAAAACATTGATGGAAATAAATAAAACATTAACGACTTCAAAAAACTATCTAACTCAACAAAAACGTAATATTGATTAAGATAAATTTTATTTTACATTGAGAATTTTATTTAGATATACTCTTCACAAATTTATCCTAGATCCATTAATATTAGATGTAATGAGGGACAAAACGTCAATTTAAATAATCAGAACTAAAGTAAGGATGTAAAAACTAAGAAGAGGTCTTCTCTCCTCTCTAGATCCGAGAAAATTGTATGTCACATGCTAAAGATTCACGAAACTCATAAGTAGCTTCAGGTAATTGGCGTGACTCATCCCTACACAACACGTGAAAAGTCTGCTACCCAGCTGTGCTTTTTCAGTTATGTTTATTGTTTGATTCTGGATGAAGAAAGATGACAAAGGCGGCTTGAAATTTCTGGGTTTGTTCTTGTTTTAGGCTTAGCTTATTCTTTCTGAGCAACAGTGAAGATGTCGTAACTCCAGTGACAGTTTCGATTGTAGATGATACCATGGAAATCTGTGTTTCTTCAGTCAGCTTTTCTTGTTTTGGGTTTCAATGTACTGGGTGTTTCCGAATGTGCGGTTTTCTGAAAAATTGTTCTTGAATCTTTTCGAGGTTTCAAGGCTTAAAGATTTAATTTTCTTTAAATTGATTTTACTGTAAAGTATTCTTTGACATGTTTCCAGTAATTTGGTGTGTTTCTTTCAGATTTGAAGCTTAGACGTGTTTACAGAAATGGGGGATAAGGTTTGGATAAATGAGGAAGATAAAGCTGTTGTTGAAAGTGTGTTGGGCCATGAAATCTCTGAATACTTTTCCTGGCTGGCTTCAAATAACGTGTTATCTGAATTCTCTTCATCCAGTGGGGGTCTTGGAGTTCAGCAGCTTCTTCACAATATGATTGATGGATCTGATTGGAATTACATTATATATTGGCATGTTTCAAAGTCGAAATCGGGTAAATCAGCATTGATATGGGGTGATGGTCATTGTAAAGAACAAAAGGAATGTAATGATGAAAGGTGCAATGGTTTAGCAGATGAAAATATAACTCAGTTACATTTTAGAAAACAAGTGCTTCAAATGATTCATGCTTGTTTTGGTGGATCAGAGGATGATAATGCTGCTACAAAGCTGGACCGAGTTTCCAATATAGAAATGTTTTATCTGACTTCCATGTACTGTGTATTTCCTTTTGATAAGCCTTCTGTTCCTTCTCAGTCATTTAACTCCGCTCGAACAATTTGGATTTCAGACAAGAAAGGCTGCTTAGAACGTTACCAATCGAGATCACATTTAGCCGAATCGGCTGGATTTCAAACTGTAGCATTCATCCCTTCAAAATATGGAGTTGTTGAGTTGGGTTCTAGGAAGTCAATTCCCGAAGATCACAACATTATCAAATCTGCTCAATCAGTTGTTGTCAAATTGAGTTCAAGTTCAACAGCAGCAAGAGGTGTTCCCAAGATTTTTGGTCAAGAACTCTGTCTTGGGGCTTCAAGATCAGGACCAATTAGTTTTAATTTTTCTCCTAAACTAGAAGATGAATCTGGTTTTTCTCCGGAACATTATGATGTTCATACAAATGGGCATCACTCTGTTGATAACGGAAAAGTAAACAACATATTTTCCCATATGAATCATGGAGGGCTTACAGAGCAAAGCAAGGAAGACACATTTCCTCTCAGTGATGATCAAAGGCCAAGGAAACGAGGTAGAAAGCCGTCAAATGGGAGAGATGAGCCACTGAATCATGTTGAAGCGGAAAGGCAGAGACGTGAAAAGCTTAATCAACGTTTCTATGCATTGAGAGCTGTGGTTCCTAACATCTCAAAAATGGACAAAGCTTCTCTTCTTGGTGATGCAATTGCATATATCACAGATCTTCAAACAAAGATAAGGATACTTGAAGCAGAGAAAGGAATTTATAACTCTTTAAATCATCAATGTTTACCATCAGATATTGATTTCATAGAAAGGAGTGAAGATGCAGTTGTAAGAATAAGTTGCCCTCTTGATTCTCACCCTGTATCTGGAATTGTGAGGACTTTGAGAGAGCATCAGTTGACAGCCCATGAATCGACAATCTCCATAACAGAGAACGGTGAAGTTGTGCATAAATTTTCCATTAAAACAGAAAGAGGTAGTGCACAAGAGTTGAAGGATAAGTTATCTGCTGCTCTTCTTAAATGATTCATGACAACATCTGCAATTTGTACCTCTCTCTATCTTTGTATTATGTGTTCATGTCCAAATTATTGCATTGAATTGATCATGATATAACATCTTTGTAATTAAATGAATTGTGTCAAGTAAAGCATTAATGTTTTACATGATACAATAAAAGATTATTTTTAACCAAATAATGAAAAAATCTTGAACTTGGAGAAATGGTGGTCACTGTATGATCACAATGAGACCCTCTTTCATTTTCAGGTCAGATGATGTAGATGCCACACCAGCGAAATTCTTCTCGCCGATGAGGTTGTGACATGAACCGCCATTACTGCTTCCTGGAATGAAGGTGCAGGGGTTTGGCGATGGTGGCCGGTTTTGCAACGAGGGTTGAAGGAGATGCTCTAGTTCTGTGAATTCCTCCGGCAGGAGACGTATTGCTTCATATTCATCAGCAGTGAGGGCAATTAGAAGTACAAAAACAGAGAAAGCAACTGTAAAACTCTTCATAATCTTGATAAAAAATGTGTAGTGTAATTGTATATTTATAGTAATGAAGAAATGTTAATATGTTGAATTTGACAAGTATATTCAAAAGTATTGCATAGGAAAAAAGTCTTATTGATTTTTCAAAGTATTTAAGGAACTTTCAAAGGTTTGATTCTTATATTGAAAATCTACATCCAGAGCAGGATCATTGAGATTTTTTATGGTATGTATTAACAGCACAAGAATTCCATGAATGTTTTAATTTTTGTTATGATTAACAAATATTCGAGTTTTTGATATTCTGAAAAAAATACAATATACCTTGTGAAAGTACAAGTCTAAGAGATCATCCAGTCAGGCTCAACGGGTTACAGGTCTAACCCGTCAAACCCAACAATCTATATGGGTTGACCTAATGAATTATTAAAGTATTTCAACCCGTTAATGAGTCAACCGACAGGTTGGAGTATTGACCCAATGGGTAAACTTAAATGTATTAAGATTTAAGTGTATCCAAAGGTTGTTTTAAATAAAAAATTCTAAAAATGTAATTTTAAAGCAAAATATGAATAAATGAAGTAATTCAAATCATAGTTTAGAATACAAATAGTCATAAAAAACACCTAACAAACTAACTAAATTAACAATAAAAAACATTGATTCATCAACAACACCACATAATCCTGAAAGACTATCACATAATTGAATTACAATCAAGCAACATGTTCATCATATCATAAGTTGAGTTCCATCGAGTCTTACAATCAAGTTTAAAACGTCTAAATGACACATTATGTTCTCTACACAATCATTGCATATCCTCTCTCCTAGCGGTTTAATGTCTAACATGTAAAACAATTTCACGAAATGGTTTCACAATGTTTTCAGCCATACTCAATCCATCTTGCACACACAAGTTCAAAATATGACACACATTTATTGTGAAAAAAAATACCATCCGAAATTGGATTAAAAGTAGTTTTCAAATAAGCAATGACATTATTATTAGATGAAGCATTGTCAACCGAAATCGAAAAAATTCTAGAATATATTGCATCATCACGACAAACAATCTTAACAATCTTATATATTGATGAACACGAATGAGGACACTCCCAATGTTTAAAAGCTAAAATTCTTTTTTTCAATTGACCATTTATCATCTATCGAAGAACATGTCAAAACCATATAACTCTCATTATTAATACATTTTCAACCATCACATGTAAAACCAAACTTACTGGTCTTGAAATTTAGGATTCAATTGGCCGGGGAGTGCAGTCCAATCCATAAGAGAAATAAATCACATTGAAAAGACTGGGTCAAGTCAATTACCCATGATATCACTCCTCTTATAAACTAGACATTTTCTATTTCCTCTACGTGTTTTTTATCTTGAAAACGTTATATAATGGTTGAGCTTTTCTAAGTAATTCAGTTAAACTATCATCCTCCACCATAGAAAGAGGGAATTCTTTTGAATTTAACCAAATAACCATATCAGTTTCAAATTTATCTAAATCAAACACAAAATTTGCATATAGTGATCCATCACGTATATAAAGTTGTGTTTGTTTAGTTGTAAATATCTTATTCTTATGTTTTTTCTTCATATGCCTCTTCATATTTCCGGTACCCCAAAATTTCCCCATTTCTTTATAAAACTTGTATGTTTCTCCACAGTGAATACATCTAATCATATTAGAGTTGTGGTGATTTAATTCAAAATGATTCCACCTCTTAGAACGTTTACCATAAGTAATAGATGAATTTGATACTAAATTTTCTAAATCGTTCTCTAAATCAATAGGAAATTGATCTAAGTTGTTGGCATCCATTTCAACATCCACGGTTTCTAAATTAGTGTCCATAACATTCATATTTTCATCCATATTGTTCGTATATTGAACTAATTAAAAACATAAATATGAAATAAAAACATTTAGATAATGCATACTAAATTACTCATTCAACAATAACATTTATAATAAAATCATCACATAACGAGACAACATAAAAATACTTACGAAGTTCTTACTTGGAAATAGACTTTGTAGGACAACGGTTTATGAACCTACGAGTATGAGAAATCAAAGGTATTTGATGGATTTTATGTTTCCAACATTAAACACAAGAAAACACAAATCTATTACAACTTTGGTGAGAAAAAACGAAACTGAAAAATAGGCAAAATGGTGTGAGAAACAAACTCTATATGTCTATTTATTCCATGGGCCAATGAGCCAACCAAATGGGTTAACATATAATCGTCTCATTCCAACCTGTAGCCCACAACGAATTGGCCCACTACGGGTCCCGGGTTCATTTAGTCGACCCAACCTGTAACCATTTTTTAATTGGGTTGACCCACGGGCTGACTCATACTAACGGGTTAGATTGGCCCATGGTCACCTCTGGATTCGAGTGTTGGGCACTAGAGATGGAACCAAACATTCCCATCGTGGGAATAATGGAACAAACTTATTGATGATATACCATAATAATCATTTAAAATTAAGAAAAAACGATCGGACATTTACGATATAATCACCATATGAATGCTTTGTTATAGAAGGAGAAAATTGGTTTTCAAGAACAATACAAATTATATATAATAGAATATATTACAGTATTTTATGAAGTTGTGGAAAATGCAATTCTATAAATATAAAGGGAAAATTTAATGAGAAAAATGCATAAATAGCTCTCCAATTTACGAGCTATATAAAGAGTATGTCTCAATTTACGAAATTTTGAAAATAACACATAAAGTTATCAATACTGTTTGTTTTTTACCACTGACATTTTAGCATCCGGTTTTCCGTTAAGTTAACGTTTTTACGCTTGCATGAGTGATCCTCAAAGTTAACAAAGTACACAAATAAGACCCGTTTGAAAAATTATACAAAATTAACCTTTGATGTTCCAGAATTGTGCATAAAATATTAACGAGTTCAATAGAGTGTCAATGATAAACGATATTGGAAACTTGAGGTGTCTTATGTAAATTTAATTGAAGTTTGAGGGCTACAAATACATATTTTTGCTCAAAAAATGAATTATATTTGCAATTTCGTAACTTAGAAAGCATGCTTTTTACACAGCCCGTAAATTGTGAGCCGTAGGCAAACGTCACCCAAAATTTAATTTTGACCTCTCCAAATTCTTACAAATCTATTTTCGTGGTTTCATTGTTTAAGGAAATCAAATTAAATCCTTCAGTGTTGTATATTATCAATTTCAATTTGAAAATAATGATACTCTTAACCGCACACTATTATAATATTTTTTGGGTTTTAAAATGTAAATGCAAAAGTATTCATTTCTAATTTTCAATAATGAATTTTGAACAACGGCAAAATGTTGAATTCTTAATTTTTCAATAAATTTTGAATTAAATAATTATTTTTATATTCATTTGTAGTTTAGATAATGCTTTCATATGGTGGCAAGCCTCTACATACAATCAATTGTGATTTTTTTTTATGGACACTAGCAGCCAACTCATTTTAAAATAATTACCATTTTACAGAATCAAATTTTATTTACATGGCTATAATGCTAGGTGAAGACATACGAAATTCACTTGAACAACCTCAAAAGAATGCGGAAAACCATATGGTCGAGAGAATAAGTTTTCGGAAAATCCACTATAGTAATCATGTTTCAAGAGCCAAAAAAATCTAATGGCATGAGAAACTTAACAAGAAAATCAAATATGGAAAAGCCAATCTATTTCCTACATTATGATATTGTATTTATAGATCTCTCTAGGGCTCGATCGTCTTTTACTCACTCAACATTCATTGCCACTAATGACCGTTAAATCCTTAAAAATCGATAACGTCAACCTTGACTGTGCATTATGCCATAAAAGTCTTATGTTTCCTTCCGAGTGCCCCGTTGACCCCATCAGAGCCACTCTTAGAGTACAGTGATCGATCATCTTTGCCTCTCACAAACATAATTTGATCCGTTGTGAAAACCCTTCCATTACTTGGAAGGTTTTGCTTCTTTATTGTTCATAGACTTGGTCACATCATGGGTCCTACTTTTCCATTTAAGTGGGGCCTATATATATTGGGTCGAACTGTGTCTTAGTCCAATGCTATTCACGTTGGGCTAAACCAAATATTAGACAAGATTGATTTACTTGAATTGACATGTACCTTGCCTAGATGTTCAGTTCACTAGCCCCTTGAGTATCATCGACCTTGGAAAGGGTGACAGGAGGCAACTATCATTATATTAGATCGTTCTGTAATCTTCATTAGAGCATCTTTCTTAGCTAAGATCGTTCAATGACTTTGAATCACATGAGTTGGGCCTGTTTTTGGGCCCACTATATGAATAACCAGAACGTATGCTTAGAAGCCCCGTTGTAATTTTTGAATTCCCACTCCGTTATAATGAATGAAATACTTCTAACTTTGCATCTTCAATCAACCAAGTTTTAGAATTGGTCAAATTCTGGAGACCTATAGATGTCTTGGAGCCCTTGTTATTTCCATTAGTCCCAAGTCGAGCCACGTTCCTTCTGGAACTTCAAATGATCATGGAACCCCGTTTTTTAATAAGTCTCATATCGGGCTTCGTTTTCTTGTTTCCCCATATAGAAAGCTTCATTTATCTAATCCCCTATTATTCATTTAATTCAAAGACATGATCGACCTCTTCCGTTCTAACAATCATTGTGCCACCGAAATTGATATTGGTCGGGGGCATTTTTTAATTTGGATACCAATGAAATCTTTTGGCACGTTGTCCAAGGTATCTTAAATATTTCAAGTTGAAGTGACTTCGGATGTATTTTCTTAATTTGGATACCCCGAGGTCGTCCTGCGCAATTTAAATGGCATTTTCGATGAATTTGGATGATTTCAAATCGAAGTGATTGCAGGTGTATTTTCATAATTTGGATACCCAAAAGGCGTTGCAGTGAATCTACGGTGGTAGTTTTGATATCATTTGAATATTTTGAGATGGAATAATGTCATGAGTATTTTTCGACTTTTCATATGGTTAGGGGTCGATCAAGATGCATCCTGAAAAATCAGGGGTATTACGACAGACGTCCGGGTGAAATCGAGCGTTTCTGGAGAAAATGGGCCAAATTAGATAAGACTGAGCTTCTGACACATAGTTGAACTTTTGGCCTTAGTTTTTCGATCAATATAGCTCCCTGTGCACATGAAAATGGTTCGGAATCCAAATCAGGGTTCAAAATAGGAGTTTGAGAAAAATGCACTAAGTCCTAAAATCCACGGTGAATTGCACATTATTATAAAATTAGTGGGGAATTTTACTGGTGAATAGTAACAGTGCAAAAATCGTGGGTATTACGAAACAAAAATCCGCAAGGAATTGCTTCTTACACCAAATCCGCTGTGAATTGTCACAATGAATAGTGTTGATGTCTAGAAATCGCGGAAAATCGTATTACGAATCAAAAATCCGCAGTAATTTGCACCCCTAGGCAAATCCGCGGTGAATTTGCATTTAGAGGCCAAATCCGTTATGAATTTGAAGGTAAATAGTGTTGCATAGCAAAAATCAAGTGATATCTATCTAAGTATAAAATCCACGGTGAATTTGCACTATAGAGGCCAAATCCGCTGTGGATATTGTTACAGAGAAAAAATTGAAGGGAAATTTGTCTAAGTGCCAAAGCCACGGTGAATTTGCACCGCATAGGCCAAATCCGCGGTGAATATAAAGGAGAATAGTGTTACAAAGCAAAAATCGAAGGAAAATCTGTCTAAGTATAAAATCAGCGCTGAATTTGCAATGCAGAGGCAAAATTCGCTCTTAATTTGCATTGTGAATAGTGTTTCAGTGTTTTCAGTCTGATTTTCAACATCAAGCTCATTCCTCGATCCATGAGTAGTTATGTAATCGATAGGGCGGTCGACATCTTAGATCCTCCACCTAAGTATGTAATCCCAAAAGTATTACTTTGTTGAATAACTCTATAAGTCCATTTGTTTGCGAATGAGCCACTGAAGAAAAACTATATTCATCCGAGGATTGGAAAACATAGACTGCATATTCCTACCATTGAATTCGGTTCTGTAATCACCATACCATAACTTTAAGCTATCCATAACGGCACACAATGTTTCTACAAAGAAACTTCGTGACGACCTCCTCTGTTATCATGGAAACAACGTATGCATCAATCCATTTAGAGTAATATTCAGAACCACGATACAAAACTTTAGTTGACCAACTTAACGAGGAAAAGGTCCTAAAATGTTGATTCCCTTAAATAAAATGGGCATGGAAATGGAGTGGCCAACAAGAGGCAACCTGGTTGATGTGGAACCAATGATATTGACATGTTATGCAATGTTTTGTGAAGTCTTTTGCATCTTAATGTTAGTAAGTAGTAGCATGCTCTCATGACCTGATAATACAGTGATTGAGCCCTAGAATGGATCCCATATATCCTCTCATGGACATGGGTCAGAGCAGCGTTAACTTATAATGGAGTCAAACGACGTATGAGTGGTTGTTCAAAACTTTTCTTGTAAAGGTGCCCTTCATGGAGGGCATATCATTATGACCACACCCTTATCTTCTTATCCTCAAGCCAATCCTCATGAAGGATACTGTTCCCAAATATGCGACAATTGGATCCATCCAATTGACGAATCGTTTGACCTCTGACTTTGTTTGTAATCCTATGTGGGATACAGAGGTTATCCTTGAGCCCACTAACCAGGATGGATGTGAAATAATATGGGGGTAAGGATGGGTGCAGCAAGGATATGTGGGATCTCATGCCTTCATAGCGGCTAGGTAATCGATCAGGGAACCAACTTGCCTAATCTTTAGGAAATTCCCCAAGATGCGCTCTGGATCCAAATCATCAAATCTTAGCATAGGTTATGAGACAAAATCCTCCTATATAGGATTCAATACGGTAGAACAATACCATGTAACCATTTTCGGCTTTCCAGTTGAAAGAAATTGTTGCATAATTGAGCTAGGGGTGTGTGTAGATTGGGTCACCGATCTAATCATCATTTTTTAATCAAATCCGATGGATACGGATCAGAAAAATGATGATCTGAAACCGATCCGCAATAGTTGATCGGTTTGCCGATCGGTTTAAGGATCGATTTACGGATACCTTAATATTTATTTTTTAATTATAATTAGTTATAAGAAATTACCATTAATCACCAAAAAATGTTACTTATTTGCAAAACATACAAATTATAAAACAACCAAAAAACGCATGCTCGGAATTTTCAAACATCCAATTTACTATAAACATATGAGTTTGTAATTTTTAAATTATAAGTAAAACTTGAATTCAATACAATAATTGAATTAAAACAAATGTATGTAAACAATGAATTATTTTCTTATTCTAAGTGCAGGAATCTGCAAAAAATAAACATAATTCACTAGATATTCGTAATAAAAATCTACAAATAAAATCAGTTGTAAAATTAATTACATTTTAAATAATAATATAAAATATTCGAAGATTTATCTAACTTATTAAAACAAATGAATTTATAATAAGGAAAAAATGACTTACCATATATAACGCTTTAATTTTAAAAAATAGAAAAAAAGAATATAATATAATACAAATATTGGATTGGATTTGAATTTTGAAAAACCGTATCCGATCCGAAATCGCATCCGATCTGATTAAATATTTGCAGTTCGGATAACCGTAAAATCGGTTCGGTTACCTCGGTTATTCGAATCACCTGATTTTCATGCACACCCCTAAATGGAACCAATTAGTCTTGGGTATATGCTCCATGATGAAGAAGTATAAGGTGATACGACAGAACCAACTTTTTGGTTATGAACCATTGAGGAAGGAAGATCCAATTTTAGTGAGTATGGATTGAATGATAACGTTCTCGC
Organism: Utricularia reniformis; assembly: GCA_009725065.1. Taxonomy (NCBI): domain Eukaryota; kingdom Viridiplantae; phylum Streptophyta; class Magnoliopsida; order Lamiales; family Lentibulariaceae; genus Utricularia; species Utricularia reniformis. The sequence goes on along the minus strand of RWGZ01001120.1, from coordinate 201,272 downwards.
TATCTGGGGGTTATTGATGCATTTGGACGGAGTGGTTGTTGATGGCTACAACCACTTCCAATCTATGCTGTTAGGATTTGGGAAGCGGATTCGTTAAAGCTCCGAAGTGGAAGCGTTCAAACGGAAATTTTAGAAGAATCATATTTTCGAAGCGATAGTATATTTTCATGTAAATATGTAATTATCATAGCTTGGAAGAAAAATTTAAATTTCTTGTCTGAAATTGACATTTTCATTTGCTTTCTTTTATATTTTTGTTTTTATGGGTTTTATTATGACCAAAGAACATCATGTTACTCAAGAAAATATTATTCATTATGTTTTAAAAGAATACATCATATCATTATTTTTCTATATGGTCTTTGGAGACATAACATCGGTTTAATCATTTTAGGCAATGTTTTCATACCGACAGTATACGGTTCGATACGTCAAATATCGGGCTTAATATGTATCTTTTTGGTATCGTCCGATACTAGGTATTAGGGTCAATTTTTGTTTTTAAATATTATTTTTTATAACAATAAAATAAAATAAAATTTGATACCAACAGTTATACCGATCGTACCACCTGTATGAAGTTTTGGACCGATATGAAAATATTTATTCTAGGTACTTCCGGAAGAGCTTCGTAACTGGGTCCATTTTAAAGCGGGAGCGGCAAGGGTTTAGGAGCTTCCGAACAGCAGAGGAAGGACAGAACGTCCTTGAACTATGGAGGTAGGGATATTTTAAGTAACTGCGTGTGAATTGATTCGCTATTATCCTTGGTATTCTTTTCTTATTCTGAAATCTGGTGCTTGACCGATTATGTTTAGCTGAATATCGCTATTATGTTTAGGTTGACTGGTAGTCATGCTGCATATATCCTTTGCCTATTGAGGTATGTTAAGTAGTGGTGAAGGGATCAATCCCCGGGTGCATGGTAAGACGTGTATCGAGTTTGGTCGTTGTTTTCTCTTGCATTTTAGGACTCAATTTGGCTAAGGATCAATAGCCCTGATACCACTTGTCGTTTCTAAATTGTCTTAGGAAGATATAGAGAGAACCAAAGGTTGAATGTAAGAGATAGTGGAGAAAATGCAAGTAAGAAGTAGAATGATTCAATTTTTTTAAAAGATAATGAGTACAATGTCCTCCAAACATTTTAGAAACACGGGTACCTAACGGTAAGGGTGGGATTCGATCGGTTATATAGTTAAACGATCAAAACTGTTTCTATTAATCGGTTTTGTAGCCTATTTTTTATAATTGAAACCATATCGTTTAACCGTTTTATGAATTATTAACCAACCGAAACAGAAACATACCAAAATTGACGGTTAACCGATTACCATTTAACCGATAATTTTTCAAAATTGTCAATAAACATATTAACAAAAAATAACACAATAATCCATTATTTGTATAGAATTTAGAAAGATTCTAAAATATAAAATATGAGACATTAAATCTGAAAATAAGAAAGCAACTCAATAATATTGGACACATAAAAATAATCAAATAAAATATTCAAATGTAAATATTTACATAAATAATTTTTTAAAATTATCTATAAGCAAATTAAAACATAACACAATACATTTAAAAAAAACAAAAAGATGCAACATGACCCAAAATTAAACATAAGAATTCAAATTTTATTATGCTTAGAAAGATTCTGAAATACGAAAACTTAAATATGAAAACAAGAAAATCATAACCCTAGAAGAATACTAAACACATAAATTACTCACAAATTGTCACCAAATATGCAATTAATAATAGAAAAAAAAAAGAAAATATTAGTAAAGTAGATTAAAAGGCACAACAACATCATAACATATAAAGAATTCTACAAACTCTAATGACAAGTAAGTGATAATTTCTTTATTTAAAGAGGAGAAATATGAGTCATGTGTCATGTGAGTTAGGGGTGAGAAATTATTGTGTGTATCGACTAGGGGTGAAAACGAACTGAATCGGTTCGCGAACCTCTCGAACATAGCTGGTCAAGGTTCAGTTGGAATTCCCAGCGAATCGAACCTCGACCCTCAAATTTCTAACGAACCTAGCCGAACAGGTCGCGAGCCATTAATATTATGATATTTATATATATTAATAATATGATATATATTTTAATATTAAATTTATATTATTTATATTAAAAATATATTAATTCGATCCTTTAATTCGAACTCGAATCAAACTCGAACCTCAATTTAACCGAACCTTGTATATTTTAAGTTGAACCCGAACCTTAATAAAACACTAAAGTTCTGCTTGGTTCGGTTTGTTTACACCCCTAATCAGGGCCACCAAAGCCAATTAAAAGTCCAATAATTTAATCTGGTAATCAGTTAACAAACATAAAAACCGATATTTATAAATAAAACCGATCATCGATCGTATAATCGTTTTTACCGATATGAAATCGAACCGTAAAACCGATTAACTATATAACCGAAATCGTTTAACCGATTAAAATTGATTCGGATACATGATTCCGCGGTTGGGTGTCCCATCCGTATCTAACGTTAATAAAAATAACTGAAACAAAATGTTTGGGCTAAAGAATCATTGCAAAATTTAACATCAACTACATATTGGGCCGGGGTTAATTGATGGCCTGAAGTCATCTTCCTGTTATTCTCGATCTCCTTCTTCTGCCTCTACATTGGAATTAAGAGTTAATGTGGGTGAGGGATTTAAGTTATGCTTTAGTAGACTAGGAAAGCATATTGAGACATTCTAGTTAGTGAGAACAAGATGGGTGCTGCTAAAGGTCACTTCCTTGGTTGTGTTGCTGTGTTGGGCCTACATCTGGTCGCGTGTTTCTTACTGTTAGTTAACTCATAAATTTCCTTGCGTCAGCGAATACTGATTTTCGAGATTTCCTGAAGCCGTTAATGGTAGAAAGGACAGGAAAGGAACTGCTAAATGATACTGAATTCAACCCGGTGTTTGAGAAATTGTCCTGTGAGTTGTTATACTTGGCACAAGTTGAAATTATTTACCTTATTTAAATTGATACTGATGGATTAAATAGAGTTGTAATTATTTTTTGTTTCTTGTTATCTTACCGAAGATTTTAGGGCAGAGGGGATTGGCTGTGCAAAGTCTTGAAATTGATGGAATTAAGGACATTGTTGCGGTTGCTTCTGGGAAGGGTGGCGTCGGCAAGTCCACTACAGCCGGTAAAATCATGATCAGTTTATTTGTCTGGTAAATAAGTTATCATGTTGGGAACATCTATATGTACGCTACACATTGAGAATTGTGGTAGATTTTGCAATTCTTTTATCATGGGATCAGTTTTGTGCATTATCTGAATTTACAGTTAATTTGGCGGTTTCACTGGCAAGTAAGTACAACTTGAAGATTGGTCTACTGGATGCTGATGTTTATGGCCCTTCAATTTCTATGATGATGAATCTCAAGGGGAAGCCAGGAGTGGGTGCAGGTTGTGATGTGCAATAAGAGTTAAAATTTTGATGTGATTTTTTGTGATGCTCTATTCTTTTGCAGATAAGAAAATGAAACCAATTGAGAACTTTGGAGTTAAGTGTATGTCTATGGGTTCTCTTGTTGCTCAAGGCGAGGCAATTGTCTGGAGAGGTCCTATGGTAAGTCTTTATAGTCTTGTTTATTTCCTATTATCCGTCTATATTTCAAACTGCGTAGTTTTGTGAAGATTTATTACGAAATACAATAATCTCTTGATAAAGTTTATAGCGGTTGATTATCCATCTTGTGTTTTCTTTTAGAAAAAGGACTTGTTTTTCACAAAATTTGTTTAACTTTGTGCAGGTTATGAAAGCACTTGAACAGATGACTAGGGGGGTCGAATGGGGGGTATTAGATATTCTTCTGATCGACATGCCGCCAGGCACAGGTGACGCTCAAATCTCAATATCCCAGAGATTGCAACTCTCAGGTAGTAATTTTTTTCAGGATTTTATTTGAAATGAAAGTTTTAATGATCATGCTCGGATTTATAGTTTTAGTGTTTGCTTTAATGTCAGCTTTGCCTTTTGTGCCAAATTTGTAAGTTTACACTAAAATTAGATATGAGAGTAGATTTAACATTCAATTTTGCTTCTTCTTTTTACATTAATAACAGGGGCAGTGATTGTCTCAACACCCCAGGATGTTGCATTGATGGATGCTCGAAGAGGTGTTAAAATGTTCTCGCAAGTGAATGTTCCGGTATATGGTTATATAAACCTATATATCAATCAATCATTAAAGTTCCGTCTCATTTCGATATGAGCAAATTGGTTATTGTTATATGTTTTTTCTTGATGAATCACAGATTTTAGGTATACTGGAGAATATGAGCTACTTCATATGCCCCAAGTGTTCACAGTCCTATTACATATTTGGAAAGGGAGGAGCCCAAAGGACTGCTGATGAAATGCAAATAAAGTTTCTTGGTGAGGTAAGACCATTAAGCTCTTCGATTCTTTCACTAAATGATGTTCTTCGAATGGACTCCGTTTTATTGGAAGTTAATTTTGATGTATCAAGATACCTCTCGAGACAGAGATAAGAAGTGGCTGTGATGAAGGCATGCCTATAGTTATATCGAAACCTAACTCGATTGTCTCCTATGCTTACGGAGAAGCAGCAGAAAAAGTCACAAAGACGCTTTATGAGCTCAAGAAACATCAGAACCTCCGGCCAGAGATACAACTCTGAATCAAGCATTACAAGTATCAAAAGCTGCTAGAACTCCTGTATTCATCTTGTTGAATTTCATTTAGAAGAAAAATAATTTTTTCCAGAGTTGCACTAGATCAAGTGTCCTTTTCTGTTCCCTAGAATTCATTTTGTTTCACAAGCTTCATTGTTATCAACCCTGTGAAAATTTGGGTATAAAATCCAGGAACTGTGAGTACTTTTCATCTTTCTGCAGCAAGTCTACGACTATATTCATTATATAGGTATGAGGTAAATGTTTTTGTTTCTGCAGGAGCTCGATAACTTTGAGCACATCATTGTTATTGAATGTGTGTATTGTATGCTTATTAAACATTTCAGTGGATGGACCTGGCTTGCACAGACCATCTACTAGGCAATTCCAGTTCACATCCGGATTTGGAACAAGTTGATTTCATCCATAAGGTACATATTCTTGCAAAAACCATTTATAAAATGGTCCATGTAAAGAAATTAGGAACAATGTCATTCGGACCATGTCCTTAAATTTGTCCATTCCATCATCGATGCTATTGTCACGCTCTTCTCTCACGAATGTTGGAGATTTCACTAGGTGAAGATTACTTTTATCCAAAGGTTGTATTGAATTAATGCCATTATAACCAAATAAACATAGGGATAAGTAGAAGCACGAGATTTAACATGGAAACTTAATCCAGGAAAAACTACATAACCGATAAATTTCGATCATAAATTCACTTTCACAAAGGGGCTTTTCGCTTTGATGATTTACCTGCCTTTGGGACACCAATCTATCTTTATATGCCCATTTGGAAATAGGGAACCTTAGGTTACATACATTTGAATCAGTGAACCAAGTTTGGACATGTTTTCACCCATGTTTTCATACCGGTCGATATGGAGAAAACCGAATGGCACCGGTATTTCGACCGATACAGAATTTCCGGGTCGGAACCCAGATTTTTCTGGTCCGGACCAGAACGGGACGCCGGATCGGTATGAAAACATTGGTTTTAACCCTAATTTAAGTGAAGTAACAAAACTTATAGTCTTGGCCTTCAATGGTCCAGATAGGTTGGATCGATCCCTACAGGGGTTAATTCTGTCTGAAAGCTAATAAAACTTGTAGAACGTGTTCTTGCTCAATAACAGTTAACGAAAATGGAAGGCGATTTTCATTCAAACGAAAAATGTTCGAAAATACAAGAACAGAAAGAAAAGCAGCAAGTGTTTTTAACATAACAAAACGAAAGATGAAAAGCAGCACTAAATAGGAACAAAGGAACTTAGCATTTGAAAGCAGCAGCAGCACGTTCACCACGATTCCATGAACCACAAAATCAGCGACGTAATGGAGAAGAGGAAGAACGCAGAGAAGTTAGGGCAGCAACTCAAAATCGCACCCAAAATACGTAAGGCAAGCTGGGCCTCAGACTATAACATCATGGGCTCACGAAGTCCCGGCCCAACAACGTTAATACGAGGTCCAACAATCTCCTCCTTAACGTTATTGGCCGAAACNTTTGTTTCACAAGCTTCATTGTTATCAACCCTGTGAAAATTTGGGTATAAAATCCAGGAACTGTGAGTACTTTTCATCTTTCTGCAGCAAGTCTACGACTATATTCATTATATAGGTATGAGGTAAATGTTTTTGTTTCTGCAGGAGCTCGATAACTTTGAGCACATCATTGTTATTGAATGTGTGTATTGTATGCTTATTAAACATTTCAGTGGATGGACCTGGCTTGCACAGACCATCTACTAGGCAATTCCAGTTCACATCCGGATTTGGAACAAGTTGATTTCATCCATAAGGTACATATTCTTGCAAAAACCATTTATAAAATGGTCCATGTAAAGAAATTAGGAACAATGTCATTCGGACCATGTCCTTAAATTTGTCCATTCCATCATCGATGCAATTGTCACGCTCTTCTCTCACGAATGTTGGAGATTTCACTAGGAGAAGATTTCTTTTATCCAAAGGTTGTATTGAATTAATGCGATTATAACCAAATAAACATAGGGATAAGTAGAAGCACGAGATTTAACATGGAAACTTAATCCAGGAAAAACTACATAACCGATAAATTTCGATCATAAATTCACTTTCACAAAGGGGCTTTTCGCTTTGATGATTTACCTGCCTTTGGGACACCAATCTATCTTTATATGCCCATTTGGAAATAGGGAACCTTAGGTTACATATACATTTGAATCAGTGAACCAAGTTAGGACATGTTTTCACCCATGTTTTCATACCGGCCGATATGGAGAAAACCGGATGGCACCGGTATTTCGACCGATACCGGATTTTCGGGTCGGAACCCAGATTTTTCTGGTCCGGACCAGAACGGGACGTCGGATCGGTATGAAAACATTGGTTTTAACCTAATTTAAGTGAAGTAACAAAACTTATAGTCTTGGCCTTCAATAGTCCAGACAGGTTGGATCGATCCCTACAGGGGTTAATTCTGTCCCGACAGTGTTGGATGGTCCGGCACGTGATGGATAGGTCTTGACAGGTTGGACCGGTCCTAATAGGGGGTTAGATCGGTCCCATTAGTGTTGGATCGGTCCCGGAAGGTGAGAAATAGGTCCTTATTGTGTTAAATCGTTGGATGATGGATAGGTTCTGACAAGCTAGATAGATCCGCTTGATGTTGACCCAAATTTAATGACATAGTTGTATTCGTGATATATATGTTTTTTAAGGTAAACTATCTATTAGGAAGGATCTAATAACAGAATTAGTGTGGGACAATGAGAGAATAATTGGTAATACACCTTTATATAAAAAGAGAAGTTTGGAGACCCAAGAGGGTCTTTATCATCAACCTTAACATGCTATTTATTCATTCATTTTTCATTTTCTTTATTGTTTTTCAATAAGTTATTTATATCCTTATTGTACTGCTCCATCTATTATTTGTTAAATTGGTCTTAGAGGTTTTCCTCTCAACACGGTGGTTTTTTTCTCATTTCTTAAGGGATTTTCAATGTTAAAATTGTCCGTTCTTTTCATTTTCTATATTTAAAGTTGTCTTAACAAACAATAAACTAAAAACCAATTCTTTGATATATTTTCTTATCAAAATCCTTCGACTATTGGTACTCTTAAAAATGAACCATAACAATTACTAAATAATTTCTACCTAATATAAAGTATGCAAGGTTCCTTGACCAACCATAGATTCGCCTGAAAATAATAACCTTACCAAAGACTTTCACAAGGGGTTCTTTTTTCTATAGAAATAGATTTGTTCAAGATAAAATTCAAAAGATGTTGATAGTAAATGAAAGGATTGGTTACGTATAAAGATGAAAATTGATTCATATTGATATACATGAAAATTATATAAGAAGCCGGAAAGAAAGTTATCAACTTAATAGGTGACTGTGTCACTTTGAAAAAAAATAAAGTGGAATTGGAAAAAATAAACGGGCATCAAGATTAAATAAATAAATATATATATATATATAATTAAACATTTGGGTACCAAAAATATATATATAATTAAACTGTTTTCGACATGTATGGCTATGTTCTAAAACCGGACCTGAAACATACACCGGTGATCCATCCGGTTCAAACCAAACCGATTTAGAATTGATTTGACTGGTTTTTGGTTTTTTAATTATTTAACTTATGTATATTATATATGTATCCATTAAATGGAAATAACTAAAATAAACATTCCAAAATATTATTATCCATCTTTTAATACCAAAAGTACTAACTTATCAGTCGTTAAAGTCGTTGCTCTCTATAGTCATGTCATTTAATTATCTTGTAAATTATTCAAAATTCATTAGTGTATGTTTATGGTTACTCAAAAAATCATAAGAGTTGTTCTAAAAAATCAAAACTAAACAAAAAAGTATAATACGATAAATAGTATAATTGACCGATATAAGTAAACTAATAGTTGTTATCTTTCAATTGTAAATCATTCTTGAATTTTATTTAATTAGCATTTGTTATTGTATTTCATAAACCAATTGACAGATAAAATTAGAATAATCGATGATTCAAACCACTAAATCATATAACTGAAATTGGGCTGGAATGGAAAACTTGACCCTAAAGACGTCAAGATCCATGGAACTAATGTCGGGATATCTAGACCTACGGGGTGCCATGGAGGATTACCTTGAAGATTGGAATAAAATCTGGAGATGAGCAGCGGTTGAACGAGAATCGCCGGAGATTTCAAAGGCTGGGCAGTCGATTGCAGATAGTGATAATGGCCACACAAAGGAAAAACCCTGACTTTTATATGGCGTACTGCCCAATTACAGGATGACACGTCACCTCTGCAGGCGCCTGCAGTCTGACAGTCTGCCATCCTTTGGAATATGAAAAGGCGTTAGCTGCTGCAGAGCCTGGAATTACGCCCCTGCCATTCTACTATTCTGGGTTTCAAATTCAAAAATCCACTTCAAGAAATTTCTAAGTATTGGATCGGTCCACAGGGACACCATTACGATCGGTTCGGGTACTAGTTTCCGAAGTTGCGATCGGGCACATGTGCGCGAACGATCTCGATTGTTGATCGAACCCCGGTCACCACCAAGGTGGCGACTGAGTCCGAGGGGCTAGTGATGAGATCATCGGAACCCGATACCCCGAACAGGGTCAGGACCAGCCTTGGCCATGACGGCCCAGACAAGTGAGCCGAACTTGGAGGCCCAGANCGTAAATGAAAGGATTGGTTACGTATAAAGATGAAAATTGATTCATATTGATATACATGAAAATTATATTAGAAGCCGGAAAGAAAGTTATCAACTTCATAGGTGACTGTGTCACTTTGAAAAAAAATAAAGTGGAATTGGAAAAAATAAACGGGCATCAAGATTAAATAAATAAATATATATATATATATAATTAAACATTTGGGTACCAAAAATATATATATAATTAAACTGTTTTCGACATGTATGGCTATGTTCTAAAATCGGACCGGAAACATAAACCGGTGATCCAACCGGTTCGGTCCAAACCAGTTCAAACCGACTTAGAACCGATTTGACTCGTTTTTGGTTTTTTAATGTTTTTTAATTATTTAACTTATGTATATTACATATGTATCCATTAAATTGAAATAACTAAAATAAACATTACAAAATATTATTATCCATTTTTTAACACCAAAAGGACTAACTTATCAGTGGTTAAAATTGTTGCTCTCTAAAATCATGTCATTTAATTATCTTGTAAATTATTCAAAATTCATTCGTGTATGTTTATGGTTACTCAAAAAATCATAAGAGTTGTTCTAAAAAATCAAAACTAAACAAAAAAATATAATGCCATAAATAGTATAATTGAGTGATAAAAGTAAACTAATAGTTGTTATCTTTCAATTGTAAATCATTCTTGAATTTTATTTAATTAGCATTTGTTATTGTATTTCATAAAACAATTGACCGATAAAATTAGAATAATCGATGATTCAAACCACTAAATCATATAACTGAAATAAAATAAAATCAATGATTAATTAGACACATTTTGATGAACTAAATCGGTTAAAGAAACAATTATAAGGAATAAATATTTAAATTGATTGTTTTCATGTACCCACGTCCAAAAAATAATAATGTAGCCCTATTTTCCTCAAGTTGTGATTAGACTCTCATACCCCACACAGATTTGTTACTATATTTAATTTCTTTTCAATCTCCTCATTTTCACAATTATACACTTACATTTAAAAATAATTTAAACCGTACCGGTTTTGTCCCGGGTCCGGTACGAACCGGCCGAACCGGACAAAATCGATCCGGTTTTGGAACACAAATGTATGGGTTTAGGTCGAAATTTCATAAAGATAAAAACCTTTTAATAATCACATTCACAACAAGTAACCATAAAATATGAATTAATCAGATTCATTGGATTTCATAATTCAAGGTGATGGGCGTAACCGCATGAGGCTAAGGCTGAGGCTAAGGCTAAGGCTGAGGCTTCGGTTTGATACCTGAAATCATATGCTGGATCAGTTGGTCGGGAAAACCTTGCAATGATGAGATGTTAGAAATTGAAACAAAAATAATATATTTGAGGAAATTGTGACATTGGTCCCCATATTTTCATGTTTTAAGCAAATTTCATCCCAATCTTTTTTTTGGCGTTTGTAGTCCACACATTTCATAGTTTGTCTTCTATTGATCTCCATAGTTTTCAAAATTGCTTAAATTTGATCCCCAAAGTTCGTAATTCGTTCCCACTATATTTTTATGTCAAAACTAGTCCTTTTATTTAAGATTTTTGGCAAATCCAGCCCCCGAAGTTTCGTAATATGGCACATATAGTCCTTACACCGTTAAGTTGCCGTTAATTCAATTAGAATATTAGAACCCTAATTTCATTTTCTACATTTTTGTGGGCCTACTTCGTCTTCTCGCCTTCGGCTCCGCAACAGATTTTCTGGTCCCTTACTTCGAACGTTTTTTGCGTGTGGCTGCGTCTTCTCGTCGTCTTCGGCTCTTTTCTTCTCCAATATTCGGTCAGTTTTATGGTTTCCTTTTCGTGTTTCAGGTACGTGATCTCCTCCTTTCTTTCCAACTAGTTTTATGTTTTTCAGTTCGTTTTCATACCTATGTCGACGTTTGCCCTAAATTTCTTGCCCCAAAATCAGCCACGGGAAAGCATTGGATTTTGTTGGGTTTAGTTTGGTTTGGTTTGGTTTGCCCCAAAATTTCTTCCCATTAATACAAAATCAGTCCCACGGTAAAGTCATGATATAATTACCAAATTTCTCTTTAGTTTGGTTTGCAAAAAAAGAGCCCGAACGGATGGTAATAGATATCTCTTGTTAAATGTGTATGCTTAGCGTAAATATTATGATCATAATATGATGTCTTGCGGTCGTTGCAAATAAAATCCCTATTAAATTTTTTTGCTAAAACTTTAATTGAATTTTAATTTGTTTGTTAAGTAAAACTCTTTTTTATGGAATTTTTGGGTGTTTGAAGGTGGCAAAATGGAAGATGACTCGACATGCCCCAAAATCTTTAAGAGTTTGTTAGTTTTGTTTCTGTTGCATATGAGGGCTCGGGTACTGATTATAGTTTCTTTTACTTAACAAATTACAGTTTTCTATAGATTATGTAAAGTGGTGTTGCAATATTAAATAGTATGAAGGATGAGAAAACATCCAACATTACAACATACAGTAGCCAAGAAACTAGGACAATTTTGATTTAAGACATTGTCACGGATTTAGAGATGTTATTTTCATATTAATATATAGTCACATTATCTCAAACTTCTCAAATTAAAGCAGGTGTTTTGGTCATAAAGATTTGAAATCATGCAGAGTAGTTCTGATTATAACTCCGGTTCTTCGGCGCAGAGCAACAGTGGCATAAGTATGACTATAAATTGAACCTTTGTCATTATATTATTGTAACACCAAGGGACATGATTTTTGGGTGCAATGCAAATGTTGAAAAAAATAATTCAAGACGACAATCATCTGATACTAGTGGGATCGATTGGTCTAGTGACGAATTAATTGGGGAAATGTACTTGAATTTGCAAGACAGTGATTACGTTAGCGATGATGGTGATTCTGCAAACTTTTCAGATAAGGGACTTCATGATATTCCCATTCTTGATAACTCGAGCTCGGCTGTCCCCACTTTTAGGACATCGTCAAAGCGCAAACGCCCAATGATTTTCGATCCAAGTAGTGAGTTGAAGCCAAGAAATGTGGTGAATCATTTGTTATTGTGTGATGTGATTCTTTTGATTGTTCGGTGTGATATTGTGAGACCCCCTACAGACAAAAAATATGCGTTTAATTAGACAAATGGTACTAAATAATAATAATGGCAATCAAATAATAAACGGTTTTCCGTGGTCGTTCGAGCCGTCTTAGAACATTTTCCGGTACTTTTTTCATGACGCTTTTTCTTGCTTCGATAAGCAATAGCCGTACGACAAACAAACAGAACTACAAATATTTAGATAAATGCACTACATACATTCTTATGTGACATACTATGCTCGTTTGATTTGGGACACTTCCTTTTGTTGTGACCTTGTACTCCACACATTTTACACCTAATTTTCCGAGCTAGCGACACCAGTTTGTGTTGTTGGTCCCGCTGAAATTTTCGAGGTCTAGTTGCTCTTCGTCGTTTGAAATGTAGAGGTAAGGGTGGCGGGACATCACACATGGGCCATTCTTCGTGGCCCGGAAACTCTGACACGTCATACTGTTACTGGATAAGGTACCGTTGCACATTGTAACAATCATAGATATAGTGGTAGCACGATTCTCCACGATTTAAAATGACCGCACATGCATGCTTGCATAGTATTCATGCACGTGTATTGATAATCGTACATTTAAAATTACCTCGTGGCTGCCACGTACGACAAGTGCAAGTCCCGCTTCGAATGTCGACCAACACTCGTTCTCTCCTAAATGCCCATGTTGCACGCCAATCATCTGTGGGAGCAACATTTCCAAATGTACCTTCTTCTATGCAATGGTTAATTAACCTATGGACTCGATGACCAAATCCATCATCTAACATTGATCGAGAGGAAAGACGTCTCTCATGCATACGTTGGCCGAAAAATGTACAAATCTCATCAAACATCCACATTTTAAGTCGACGACGACAATGTAATAAAGAACTGTTCAATGATTTTGCATATTGTTGAGTAGTAAATGACCTGCACTAGTGCTCTTTCGGAACTCTACTCATGTAAGCGTGTGCTCCCAGGAAGATGACATGTAAATACCGCATACGCTGATTGAAGAGGGATTCTGTGGTAGCTTTTGTCGTTGCCCAAATAGCCAATCCAAGTGGCTTCGTCGCAAATCCGGTTTTAGCCACATTCTTTATAATGTGTCACACATAATGTTAGATCTAAGTAAAAAATGTATAAGTAATTGTTTGAAATTATTAATGAAACTAAAAAATGAACTAATATTCACTTTAGGAAACAAAACACCTAGAGCGTGTATAAGCCTTTTCCACGATAAGACATAATTGTGAAAGTCTCTTGTTCGTCCACATGTATTCCGCAATCACTTTGTAGAAGCTCCAAGAACCATAGCCACGACTCTTGTTAAATACACCGTTATTGGCGTCGACTCCTGATGCTGTTAAAATATGTCTTTGTTCTTTCTCTTTCGTATGCATCTCATCAATGCAAATGATGGGTCAACAACCATCTTTAAATCCCACAATAAAAAAAATAAACATATTACACAATAAACAATTTTGCAACTCTGTAATATATTACTTACCATTGGATATATGTATATCCCTTCAAAACGACTACAACCAACGACAGTACGAGAGTTCTTCTCTTTAATTACCACAGTAGAACCCAGATTACTCATGCAATACCTTCGAATGTCATTAAATGAGACCATTGATCCTACTTGCACAAGCCTCAAAGTCTCTGGTCGTGTCTGCCTAACTTTTGTATCTTCCCAAATTCAAATTGAATGAACTGTGTAGATCATTGAACAAAGTTGGAGTCGTGAACTCTAGATTATCTAGAAATTTCTGATAATATTTTTTCGCTAACCATTTTGAAGTAACAGATGAATTAATCGTCTTCCTATGTTAATAAGGGTCATGTGGGTGAATTCCCTTCACGCACCGCATAAACTTAAACACCAAGTTTAAGTTTAAGTTCATGAAATCCCATGTGAATCTCCATCCCTTAGTTCATACGGACTGCTTAGCAATAACATTGTCCAGAGGTCTATACAGTAAGTTCAAGTTTAAAAATTTAATATACCATTAGTCTTTGCTAGATGTTAGAGTGTATATATATTGTGTAGGTCAATTACTTCCAAGGTTGCTTGTGCTCGTCAGAAAGGGTTTTGCAGTTTCGTGGATGCTATTGTGTTTAATGCGTATCTTAATGGGAAATATCATATTCATTTGGCTGGTTGTCTAAAATGGGATGTGTTGTGTGAAAATTCATATGTGCTCATGCATATTGTAACAGGGTATCGTGTTTACGTTAATCAATTCATAATCTTATATTAACATTGATGATGATTTAGTGAATATTTTTTTGTATCCTAGGGGCATTGGTCGTTGTTAGTGTTTTGTGGGTTTGGAGATGTCACCACTCGCACAATGGCCATGTTTGATTCATTGGGGACAATGCGGTAAACCTCCATCGAACCTAGTGTATATATGTATTATGACTTAGGTTTCTTAATGACGTGTATGAACTGCGCAATGGCGTCGACATAAGAGGTATTATCCGCAATATTCCGATTCGGTGGCCTGATGTTAGTAAATAATGTCTTATAATTGTTGTTGTGTTATTATCTACTCACATTAAGTACAAGTATAACACCAAATCGATCATTCTGAATGTGGTATATATGTATTGTACTACATATATTGCTTTCTTACGGTATTCATTAGTAACGGTATTCATCAAACGCTTAAACCCAAAAAATTAAATACAATATCAAAATGATGATCAAAAGTGCAACATATTCGAAAGTATGAGGATCAAATAAGCATATTCAAACTTTAGAGACCATAATTGCCAAAAATTTCAAAATTGAGGACTAAATTTGTCTCAACAAACAAATTTGGTCACAACTAACGCTTTTAGGAACCAATATTACCATAAGATTCAAATTACAATTACCAATAATACCATATTTTTCATTAGGGATTTCAATTGTTAAAATTAAAAATTTTGAGGACATATTTACCAAACAGAACAAAAACTTGTTTTGTATATCTGTACAAATAGTGTGGACTAATTTTGACATTACAAAACTATAGAGATTAAAATTACCAAAATTTCACTGGACCAATTTTATATTAATCCCAAACTATGGGGATTTTTTGGAGCATCCCCATATATTTGGAATTTCGGATAAATTTCAATTAATTAAAAGTTAAAAGTTGAAAGTGCATAATTGAGGCTAATTCCAGTTGCAGGGTTTTGCGGAGAACAGCTTTTGAAGGGTTTTGACGTGCTCTACAAATCCTCGATTCATTCATTTTTACTTGGATTCTGCACTTGCTAATTAGAAATTGTATCATGAGATCCTCGTCTAAGCTTCTCTGTTATCTTCAGAGAATACGCACTAAAACCCTAGTTTCGAGGGAATTTACCAGCAATTTCAGCTGCAATTTCACGGCTCCTGCAAAACCCCATATCAATTGTTTGCCGGAGAAAGAATGCTTCGGCCCTGTGCTAGTGAACTCGACTCAGTTTCAAGGAATTCAAAATCGAAGTCTCAACACAATTGTAAACCCAGTTGTTCGTGATGAACCCCAGATTTCATCTAGACAAAGGAAAATCAAAGATAAATCCGCCCTTGAAGAGTCATTCGAGTCCGCGGAGACGCTTGATGAAATGTTGAAGGCATTCAAAGAAATGGAGTTATCCTTTGAAGAGAAGGATTTGGGTTTATCGTGCTTGAAAATTGGTCTTAAGCTTGACCAGGAGAACGAGGACCATGAAAAAACTCTGTCTTTTGCAAGAAGGGCTTTTAGAATACTCGGTGATTGTGATGATCCTGATGGAGGCAGCAGACTGTCTTTGCCCGTGGCTATGTCATTGCACCTGTTGGGTTCTTCATGTTTTAAGCTAAAAAAATTTAATGAAAGTTTAGGTTACTTGAATAAGGCCAATAGGGTTCTGAACAAGTTAGAAATGGATAGTTCATACGCTTCTGATGACATTTTGCCTATTTTACATGCGGTTCACATAGAATTGTTCAATGTGAAGACAGCTATTGGCAGGAGAGAAGACGCTCTGTTTCATCTTAAGAAAGCCTTGGAAATTAAAGAGAAAACTTTAGAGGAAGACAGTAGGGAACTTGGGAAAGCTAACAGGGATATTGCAGAGGCTTATGTTGCAGTATTGGATTTTAAAGAATCTCTGGTTCATTGTCTGAAAGCACTAGAGATACATAAGATACATTTAGGTAATAACTCGGTGGAAGTTGCGTATGATAGGAGGCTTCTTGGAGTTATTTACAGTGGATTAGAAGAGCATGTAAAGGCATTGGAACAGAATCAGTTATCTCAAAAGATTTTGAAAAAATGGGGTTGCAGCCCAGATTTGGTTCGTTCAGAAATCGATGCTGCTAATATGCAGATTGCTTTAGGGAGATACGAAGAAGCTATTAACACTTTAAAGGGTGTTGTACAACAGACTGAGAAAGAGAGTGAGGATCGAGCTTTGATCTTTACTTCCATGGCAAAGGCTTTGTGCAGTCAAGATAAGTTTTCAGAAGCCAAGGGGTGTTTAAAAATGGCTTGTGAAATTCTTGGTAACAAGGAAAGAAGTTCTCCTCTTGCTGTTTCTGAAGCATATACAGAAATGTCTACGCAGTATGAAGTGATGAACGAGTTTGAAACGGCTATATTGTTGTTAAAGAAAGCGATTTCGATGCTGGAGAAGGTGCCGGAAGAACAGCATTCGATGGGGTCTGTTTCTGCTCGGATTGGTTGGCTTCTTCTGTTAACTGGAAAGGTGGATCAGGCAATCCCATATCTGGAAGATGCTGCTGAAATTTTGAAAGAGAGCTTTGGTTCAAAGCATTATGGGGTAGGTTATGTTTACAATAACTTAGGAGCTGCATATTTAGAATTAGGCAGGCCACAGTCAGCTGCCCAGGTTTTTGCTTATGCAAAAGAGATAATGGATGTTTCTCTCGGTCCTCACCATGTCGACTCAATAGAAGCTTGCCAGAATCTTTCGAAAGCTTATGCTTCAATGGGAAGGTATAAATATTTACTGCTTAACGTAAAGATAGCAAGAGGCTTTTTTTGCCATAGTTTAAGTACTAGTAATTCCATCTTTTTTTCCATATTTCAGTTATCCATTGGCACTCAGCTTCCAGGAGAAGGTAGTCGAAGCTTACGAGGGACATGGTTCGAGTGCGGATGAAGAGCTGAAAGATGCTGTTACAGTTCTAGAGCAACTCAAGGAGAAAGCTAGTGTAGCAGTTGCTGAAACTCTAATTCAATCTTTGCCTCCTCCAGAAGAGAACGAAGCCTGTGATGCTTCTCTCAAAACAGTGAATTGAATAGAGTTCGAAGCCTGTGATACTAATTTCAGCATCAACAACTACTTTATTTGCCTGTGTGTGACTACACAAATAAACCTTTTTGTTTCCATTTACAATGGGCTTGCCCAGAAGCATTTTTATAGCATCGGAGCTTCATTTTTATAGCCTTGACCAAAATTTTCTCTATTGGGTATGATTGGTTCTTCCATAGAAATTGTATCACGATAAGATCATCAAATCGTGAGTTTTTTAATGTACACAAAATATAAACAAATTTATGGTATATTTCATCATAACCGTTAAAATATTAATTTATTATTACTTTTATTAATTATAATATGATTATATTTTATATATAATAGTATATTAATATTTTACATAAATCACCATNTGAAGCTCTTGACTTTTCTTTGTTCACTACATTTGTGGTAAAACCCTTCATTTATGCAATGACAGAGGGACTTCCAATTTGAGGAGCATCATCAACCCTATCTATGTGAGTATGCTTGTCTTCTCTATCTCTCAAATGGTTTATCTCATCCGATGAATCTTACTGCTCTTTGTTAATGTAGGTACAGGGATCGTTCAAATTTTGGAAATCTGTGAAATGGTCGGAGAATTCCCCTATAATGAACATGACTGATATCAAATCAGCCAAGAATTGGTAGATTCTTTGTTGAACTAATGAATTTTATTAATGGTAGATTCTTTCTTAAGAAAGAATTGGTAGATTCTCTCTTAAGCTTTCATTTACTAATGAATTTTATTTTGGTAATCAGATATGCGAATTAGCTGAGTTGAATCCAAATGTACTGTTTCTTAAGGTGAAATCTAATGAGAATAGGCAAATGTGGGATGTTCTCATAATCAACTTTTTCCCCTTCTTTCGATTTTTTAATAGGCCAAATTACGTGAGTTGTCATACTGATTTGTTGTTCTTCGAGTTAAAAATTTATCATTCTGGTCATTCAATATGAACTTATGAGATTCGAAATAGGTCAGATAATGTGAGACTTATTGACGACCAACAAAAGATGGTGGGTCGATGTTGTTTGTTCGTAACTTGAGTATATATGTTGCTTCAACTGTTACAATGAACATCATGGTGTCATCTTGTGATTCTTTTTAGGTCAGATAATGTGAGACTTATTGACGACCAGCAAAAGATGGTGGGTCGATGTTGTTTGTTCGTAACTTGAGTATATATGTTGCTTCAACTGTTACAATGAACATCATGGTGTCATCTTGTGATTCTTTTTAGGTCAGATAATGTGAGACTTATTGACGACCAGCAAAAGATGGTGGGTCGATGTTGTTTGTTCGTAATTTGAGTATATATGTTGCTTCAACTGTTACAATGAACATCATGGTGTCATCTTGTGATTCTTTTTAGGTTGGAATAGTTTCAAAAAATCAAGCTTTTCAAATGGCTGAGGATGCAGAGCTTGATCTTATTTATTATGATGCAAAACAAACTGCTATAATTATTCTATGAATCCATTATTGTTTATCTTCACGGCTAATTTTCTCTTGGAATTGTGCATCTCTGATAGGTTATATTGTCTCAAAGTCTTATGTAGTGAGTGTCCTAGAGTTAGTTATCTTAGAACATTGGCTATTAACATAAGCCAATTGACAATTAAACGCACCCCAAGCTTGCTAAATTTGGTCTTCATGATTTGTGCGGTATATATAGATACGAGCGGAAGAAGAAGAAAAGTGCCGGTAATCGCCTTTTCTTTACGTTTTTTCTCATCTTCCTATCTTGCATTAGCATCTAATATTACCATTATGATTCCCAGCTTCTCGAATGCATTTGAAAGAACTGAAAATGGGATAAATTTGTTGCATTCTTTCGTTCTATTCCAATTATGACATCGATGTGCATGATTATTCGGTTCGTTTAAAAGCAGCACTTAAGTTTTTAAGAGATGGTGACAAGGTTGATACTCATTTTTTGAGATGAAACTAATGCATGTCAATGTTATAGTAAACTTGAAGGGGCGTAAAAATGATTTCCTCGAGCTCTTACGACGGTTTCAGAATGATCTTGGAGAGGTAAAAAATCAGAAAATTGTTCAACTCCTTATGATATATTTTCTGATATCATTAACACAGGTAGCTATTGAAGAAGTGAACAATTTTCGTGACCGGAACCTTTTCGTTATCTTGGTACCGAACAAAGCTTTTGCGCCAAAAACGTAATATCACGAAGGATTTTTCGGCCGTAAACGATGTACAAGCTGTGATATGATTCCTTTTATTAACAATACAAAAACTATTATATGTATTTTTGAAACTAAAACAATATTATTTTATAAATATTACGATACTACTCTAATTACCTATACAATATTAATAGATGCTTTATGTGTATGCATTTACTAGTAAATTATAAATAGTTTAAGGACTTAAATGAAAGTTTTTAAAATATAACAAAAGTAAAAATATTTTGTGTCTACACTAATATAAAGGCAGGTATCTATCTGAATGAATCAACCCAATTACGTGGGTTTGAATGAGGTTAATCGAGTTCGAGTTGGGTACGAATTAGAGACATTAAAATTATTATATGAGAAAATGGTGTGTATGATTCCCAAAGTTTTGATAATTTGGCAAAATTGATCTCCAATGTTTTAAATGGCAAATTTAGTCCTCAAAGTTTGATTAATTTGGTAAATTGAATCTACCAAGTTTAACAATTTGTCAAATTAAGTCACAAAACTTTAGCATTTAAGCAATACCAGTTCCCAAACTTTAAAATTGGCAATACCGGTCCCCAAAGTTTACACATAAGAACAAGTATGGTCCCCAAAGTTTTGGAATTTGGGCAAAATCGATCACCACTTAACCCTAACGCCGTTAGTTTTACCGTTAGGGTTGGATCCGGAATCCGACCTGAAAAACATTAAATTTTAAAAATATTTTTTTAAAAATATTTTTTTAAAAAAACATAAAAGAATTTTTTTGGTATTTTGACCGGTATCGCGGATAGCGGGTTTTTCAGGGTGTTGTGGTTCGAAAACCGGGGGTGTCAACAGTCGACCGGTTCGTTGCAAGACGAACTCGGTTATTATTTATTTATGTGTGGAGAACGTTAATGATTCAAAGGTAAAGGGGGCGAAAGGATTTTAGAGTGGAAAACCTCGAAAGCGATGAAAAAGCCACTTGACTAATGGCTGAAAGAAGTGTCCTTAGCCTGTTAACTAAGCGAATCCATGATCATACAATGCATGTTTGTTCGATCGACAACAAAGAGAGGAAAAGCAATCTAAAATAAATCGAGAGAGATCCTTGACGCCCTAGCTCTATAGAGAAAACCGGGAAGAAGTCATTTTCTTATTCTCTAAGTGTCCTTTTTATACTCCCAATGTACTATGTACAGTAGGGTGTCGTTTTGTGTCTGTCATTTGTCACTAGGTCGGCTAACGTCAGGCGGAACAGCCGCCGGAAACGGCTTCACAGGGTTGCACGACGCTGGACCTTTCGGGGCTGCCATCCGGCTACTCTCTGGCCTCTAGTGGTTTACACCCATTGCCGAACCATGCTTATGACAAGTTTGTCGCGGGTTGTCGTTGCATGTGATGAACAAGGATGGCCCGAAGTAGCGCCTGCTAGAAGTGTACCGATCGGTCTGGGCACACGTGGGGAGCTGGGCCCCATACCTCGGGACCGATCGCCAGATGCGATCGATCGGGCCAAGTGGTATAAATGGACCCTTTACTAATCGTGGACTGGATCCAGGCCTCCAAGTTCGACTTGCGTTTTTTTTGGGCTGTCATGGTCAAGGCTGGTCCTGACCCTGTTCGGGGCATCAGGTTCCGATGATCTCATCACAGGGTTTGATCCAAAAATTAAATATTTACAAATATACTAATATAAATACTGAAATAGTCAATATATAAATTGTCGGAAATCGATTAATATATGTGTATGAGTATATTGACAATTGATATACTAATACAAATATATTTGACAATTTATAAATTTCCGACAATCGATTTCAGAACTTGTTGGAAATATCGTTAATCGTATTTGTATACTTATACAAATACGAAATCGTCAATATATAAATTTTGAAATCGTAAATATATTTGTATGAGTATACAAATACGATTAACACTATTTTTATGATATTTCGGTGTTTCCGATAAGTTCCGGCCTTAAGAGTCATACTAGACTGAAACAAAATTCCGTACATGTATACTGGCCAGTACGGAAAAAATGGATACAACAGATATTTTGAACGTTATCGAAACTTCTTCGTCAATATATAAATTGTCGGAAATTGTCAAAATAAATTTCGAGAAACAATTAAATGAAAACTTCAACAAATAAACTCATTAAACATTAATAAACTTCAAATATTGACATTCGCAATTCAAATTGGTATCATTGTCATATGTTCGGT